>JAZGLO010002330.1:735000-1335000 GCA_036873155.1 Biomphalaria sudanica | reverse complement strand
ACAAAGTTTCTCTCCTGGCACATAATAAGTAAATGTACAATTCATACAGTTTTAGAACCGCTTTAGTCATCAACTTTTTTCGCTACGCCACCACGGGCTACCACTCCCTCCTCCCCCCCCCCATCTACTTTTGCTTCCTTATGCACATCCATGCATCATCCAACAGGGAGAGTTGAATCGAGGGAGCTGTCGATGGGAGATAGAAGTGAGCACCGCTCTGGACTGTAGAATGACATTACTGAGTGTCATTTATCTTGACACAGACTCGATAGCTGTCATGAAAACTTGCAACAATTTCCCCTTCTACGATTAATTGTTTTTTAGTGAGATGATTTATTGTTACATATTTTTGGTAGTAGAAAGTATTCAAACCTCCTCCCTAATAACTACCCCACCTACCTCGTAGTCTGTTAGACCGTTCAGGCTCTCCTAGTGTTTTGCTTACCTGTTCTGTCTATTTGTTTTCAACCCTCGCTACATGTCTTACCAAGTGTGAGTGGGCACATGGCCTCAATTGTGCCGATGTGCCTAAAACCCAAAATACTAAGTGTGAGCGAGACCGATCTTCATAGAAGACCTCAATGTACAGTTTAGACCAGGGGGTTCTCAAATTGTGGGTCGCGACCCTTTTTGGGGTCGCATGACGATTTTCCAGGAGTCGCCTAAACCATCGGAAAAATAGATTTCTTTTTTTCTAAAAAAAAACTTGTCATTGTTCAAAATTTAGTCATGGGTAGTTACCATTTTTTTCTCTAATTGTCATTTGAACATAGATGTTATTAACAACTGAATCAGAATTTTTACAAGCATTTTGATTGTCGCAGCATAAATATTTGTAACAGTTAAAATGACTGTCCGTCAAATGGCCTCAACGTTACATCATTGCAGAATCCTAGATATTATTTTTATGGTGAAAAAAGTATACTCATTTATAATTAGTACTACGTCATCAAAAGATAATGTTTTCATTATGGAACCAATCATGAAAATGGATGTTGAAAATCAAAATATAATGACGATTTTTTTGACGCTATGGTTTTATTTCAATAGTTAAAGCAGAAAGAGAAAACCTCAATGCTTCATTTGTAATAAAGTGTGTATCTCATAACGAACTGGAACGTCTTTTTGCTACCTAACATCCCCGACAAGCATTTAGGATCTCAAGCTGATTAAGTCAAGAAAGCCAATCTATAGGAGCTAAATGATGGTTATATTAGGTCGAGTTTGTGTGTGTGTGTGTGCAAATCTCTTGAAACGACTACTACAGCCGTTGAGTTAAATGTCCAACATCATATCATTGCAAAACAGGATTTCCCAACTAAAAGTAGATTTGATTCAGAAGATGACATTTGATCTAATCTTGCAAAGAATGCCATAGAATTTCTTATCAGGCGAAACATCAAGAAATTCAACCTTCGAAATGAAGTTTTGACTTTTTTTTGTTCACAAATTGTGGCCACAGTTTTCTAGCGATGTAGGATACAGTTGCTAGAACTGTTTATCATGCTTCGTTATGTTTTTCAAGTTGGCGCATTAATATAAACGATGAATATAGTGGTCATGCAATTGAAGAGTAAATATATGCAAGTCATAAAGACAAAATGTCATTTATTTATCATTTACCTATAAGCAGATATAGAGAGAGAGCTTTGTGATTCAACATACAGATCTGGCAATTCATACAAGAAATTTAAATCATGATTTAACATTAGCAAAAACACTGATGATTTCACGCTTGGGGGTCGCCACATTGTGGGCAATTTCAAAAAGGGATTGCTGGGTTGCCATCTCACAGGTCTGTACGACGTGGCAACGAGCTATTGGTCTCCACTGCCCACAGGTTGCGACGTCGCAGATCAATGTTGAGACCTCCAACGAATGGTCTCGGTGTGAATCCTGGTCTTTCTTTGATTTTTTTTCCCTGCGAGGTCTTTTGAAAACAGCTTTTATACTAGTTGCCCATGAAAATGACCAAGCACTTGTACTAGCAATGTAGTTTGTTTTGCTTGAAATGTTAGTGAAATTGAGTCACTTCTCAAAGTTACAATGTTCGAATAATAGATAGTAAAATGTTGATTGGCTGTTTGTTTTTTGATCTTCCTGTTTCGGTTTTAGTGTTAAAGGGTAAATGTTAATGTTGCATTTTATTGTACATTTTGCTTCTATTTCTGATATATATAAGCCTTCAACAAATGTAGGCTTATTACTACAACCCACTTTCATCAGACCACTGAACTCAAGCATTATATCCGTATTTGTATTTATCGCAAGTGTTGGTACTCGGTTAGCCCCTACTTGTGTTTTCATGTCAATTTATTAGAAATTTAACTTGACATTTACGAGATGTTGGATTTTTTTTTCTTTGTGTCATGACATCATTTCTTAACTTCGTTCTTTTTTTTTTTTTCTTTGTGTCATGACATCATTTCTTAACTTCGTTCTTTTTTTTTTCTAACTTTTTTTTTGTTTAAATGATGTCATCCAACGGAGCATTGTCTATGTCAGTAAGACGCCATTAACTGCATCTGTATTAGAGATTTATCATTACAGTTACTTTCACACACTGTTAGGTTTGAAGACTAAAACCTATCGGCCACCTTCAGGGTATATGCAAAAAGCAAATGTATCTAAAGTTTGTTATGTATAAAAGTGTGACATATAAAAATTGAAATGAAATAGAAGTGTGACTTGTATAGAAGTGTGACTTGTATAGAAGTGTGACTTGTGACTTGTATAGAAGTGTGACTTGTGACTTGTACAGAAGTGTGACTTGTGACTTGTACAGAAGTGTAACTTGTACAGAAGTGTGACTTGTACAGAAGTGTGACTTGTGACTTGTACAGAAGTGTGACTTGTACAGAAGTGTGACTTGTACAGAAGTGTGACTTGTGACTTGTACAGAAGTGTGACTTGTACAGAAGTGTGACTTGTGACTTGTACAGAAGTGTGACTTGTACAGAAGTGTGACTTGTGACTTGTACAGAAGTGTGACTTGTGACTTGTACAGAAGTGTGACTTGTGACTTGTACAGAAGTGTGACTTGTGACTTGTATAGAAGTGTAACTTGTACAGAAGTGTGATTTGTATAGAAGCGTGTGATATTAAGGAACAAATTGATCCACTTGTTTTTTTTATAGCTTTATACTTTTTCTTTCCTATTCACTAAATATTCCAACTGTCTGTCATTGGCTAATCGTCGTATAATAAATAAATTCATAAAAATCTTTCTTCCCAAACGTCATTTCAACTCGCAATGGGTTGGTTGAATCAGCCTGGAAAATCAATGACTTAGTTCCGTTTCAATATCTAATTGTGTGTTTGGTTTGTAATCATCTTTTTTTTCTTTCAAGCAACCTCTGTAATTTATAAGGGCTAGACTACTTAGCAAACATCTTTTGCGACATTGAGCTCTGATCAATACCTTGCCTAACTAGCTGCTTTGATTTCTACTTGAATTCCTTCTTGTTCTTTATGTGTTTCATCTTGTGTTTCAGATGTCTCAGTCAGCAGTACAAATCTGTCCTTCCAGACACCAGTGTAGTCATCTGTTTCCACAATGAGGCCTGGTCTGTCCTGCTACGAACAGTGCACAGTGTTATTGATAGGACACCCCGCCATCTCCTGAAAGAGATCATCCTGGTGGATGACTTCTCAGACATGGGTAAGTCTTTACCACAAGTGGAGTCTTCACAAGAACTGCTAACCAGCTGGTGTTTAGACAAAATAAAGATAGGTTTAGCATTGTACTGGCTGCACAGATTTGTTCCATTTTTGGCCATGAATTTAGATACTTCTATAATTCCCAAAGCCTAGGAGCTTTAAAAGAGGATCGTTCCAAATCTTTATCTATAGATAGAAAAGGGAAAGAGAGACATAGAAAATATCATTTGAGATCTCTATATATATGTTTGTTAAGAGTGTTGACCAAGTCTTAGGGCTAAATCAACATTTACAAAGGTTTTTATGAGAACTAGAATACAAGTAAAAGATTATGTTGTCATTATGTAAAGAACCAGGAACTGTTTGCCATTAGGCTCTATTTGAGACATGCAAAGCTTTATAAAGAATTAGTTCATATTGGTCTACTTGAATGACTTTCCAATGAGGGGCAGAAATAGTGAAATAAGTTGTAAAAAAAAATATCAATTTCTACTTTGGGGTTCAAATAATTTAGTAAACGAAACATTTTCATATTTTATTTTTCATAAACTAATAGTGTCTTATCTCTCCATTGGCTGGTATAATGGAGTGTGCGTTTGTGTGTATTTCCATGGTGTCGGTAGGAGAGGTTAGCCATTGGTTATAAATGATGAAACATTGGTGGCATTGTCCTCATTTGGTTGAAGTTAGGGGAGACGATTCCAGAATGTGAGACTGAAGGGTTGTGTTATTGAAGTGTGTTAGATTTTGTTAAAAATATTATTACAAAGTCTGCTACATTTATTTCATTTTATCACAAGTTGATTTTGTCTATATTATAAATATTCAGTATTGGTCACAAGGAAGTTATTCGAGTTATTAGAAGTTTTATTAGTTAAGATACGCCTACAAAAGTTTAGTTGTCTACCTGCAATTTGGTGCTATAAGTCAGTGACCAGTAACAACAGGTGGCTATATGCAAAAGGAATATCACTGATACTCAGTATTAAGAAAAATACAATTTTAATGTTAGTTCTGAGACCAATAGATGAAACATTGAGTTTTAACAGTAAATTAAAAATTGTTTTTAATTCATTAATTAAGGAAGGTGATATTTATGAAACAGGATAAAATGTAGTGGGTGAAATTTCAGCTTTATAGGAAAATGAAAAGTCAAAATAAAAAATTTCAAATTTTTGTAATATAATGAGTGCAAGTTAATAGTAGGAACACAGGGGGGGGGGGGAGACACACACACACACACACACACACAAAACAAAACAAAACAAAAACAAAAACAAACAGATTTGTGTGTGATTACGACAGTCCCACAACTGTCTATCTACAAGTTTATGTAATACAAACTCCCATTGTCTATTTGTTTTTTTTTAATTAAAACTCATATATGATATACTTTCATTGGTGCTATTTAAATGTTTTCTTTAACAATACCTTTAAAAAAAATGCACATTTTGTTAGCAAGCATTGTTTAAGTTTAAATCATATTATACCAAAAAAATGAACAAAAAAAAATGTTTAATACTAAAGCCACCATTATCATACTGAAATGAGAAGGAAACATCAAAATATGATGAACAAGAAGATGGCTATGGAGTCTGATTCTCCCTTCAAAAGCCAGTTACATACAGGGCATGGGAAGGTTGGCTCTGCTAAAGCTATGCTTTGCCTTTCTTAGTTTTTTGTTTTTGTTTTTATGTGCTCCTCTTCGACTTTGAAGAAGTATATATATATATATTTGTATACTAGTGGGAATAGAAAGATTATTAGAGAATAAAAAGTTTGATGTATTTTTAGACTTAGAACTTTTTTTTATTTTTGAAAATCAGCTATTAAAATTTTAATAGAGTTAAAGACACCAAGTGAAAGAATAATTGACCTTTTAGGACAATAAAGTCATGTTAATGTTTTAAGTCTAAGAAGGAGGGAATATATTTTTGAGGTTGGTCAACCTCAGCAGAAAAGATGGCCGTCCACTGAAACATGTGAACATGATTTCATTGGCCTTAAGAATTTTTAGGTCTCTTAGGAGAAATGTTCCTAATAGGCCAGACTTTTTCCACAGCTCATTTCAGAATATTTTTTATTTTGTCCAGCGACACCCAAACTTTCCTCACCATTATTCTCTCTAAATTTCCTCTAAAAGAACTTTAAAAAAAAAAACTTATGTCCATGAGGAAATGCAGGAAAACCTTTGCTCTGTATCTCCTATAGATCACCTAAAGAAACCTCTGGAGGATTATGTGGCTAAACTTGGCATTGTGAAGATTGCTCGCATGAAGCAGCGAGAAGGGTTGATTCGTGCACGTCTCACAGGCTTTGCCGTGGCTACTGCTGATGTGGTGACCTTCTTGGACTCACACTGCGAATGTACTGAAGGTGAGTATTGAACTGAGGGACTGTTTTATATTGGAAGAAACTTTGACAACACAATTCACTTTTTTTTTTTATATCTATAATGAAGTTGCCTAACACTTTCTAAAAGGATTTTTAATTTAGATGAAATCCAACATGAACTCTGTGCTGATAGATCTAGTTCAGTTTCCTTTGTATCAGCATATTTGTTACACCAGATCTGTGTCAATGAAGTTGAGAACAACCAATTCAGATCTAGGATTAGGCTATACATTGAGTTTCTCATAGTGTCTCACCTAACAGAATTATAAAACAAAGTGTCAGTGGACTAATTAGCTTTAAGGTGACTCAGTACATTTGTATTCAGTGCATTAGGGTGAATTATGAGGGAAGAGGTTTTAAGTTTCCATTTCTTTTCTGTAACTTTATAAATGTAACAGTCTTATTGAATCGGTGCCTATGTTGAATACAATTTAAAATGACCTATATGTAGATTATAGTACACATTATCAGTGGTCGTTTTTAGAGACTCTTTTAAACTTGTATGTATTTTGGTAGCTGTTTATTCTGAAAGAGAATTTAGGGTTCTCTTATTTCTGATATCCAGGTTTATAGATCTAAGCTAGGGGCTCTACTCTGTCTCAAAATTCTTAAAGTGAATCTGTTGTCTCCCTTATTTCAATTAGCTGTAAGCTGAGCATGCTTGGGGCTCCATCATGTAAACAGACAGGGGCTGTTATTTTGTTGTTGCCCCAGAGTTGTCTGTGTTGCATTAAAAAAAATACATTTTCATTTGGTTAGAACAAGCACCCCAGGCACTTAGAGCAACAGATGTGATCAACATATTGAGCCACAAGAGAAGATGGCATTATCAGCATACAAGCTTTAAATTATACGACATGATATAGCACAGAACTTTGAAGACTTATGTTCTATTCTCACTTGTTGAACACAATTAATGAAGATTAAAATCAATGTAACCAATATATTATGGTCCAGTTCTAATATATTACAATTAAGATGGCTTTTTGTGGTATTTAATTTTTCTATGGGCTCTAAATTATGTGCAACTCTAGCAAGATTCAAATTCATACAGATTTGTGTGTGATTACGACAGTCCCACAACTGTCTATCTACAAGTTTATGTAATACAAACTCCCATTGTCTATTTGTTTTTTTTTTAATTAAAACTCATATATGATATACTTTCATTGGTGCTATTTAAATGTTTTCTTTAACAATACCTTTAAAAAAAATGCACATTTTGTTAGCAAGCATTGTTTAAGTTTAAATCATATTATACCAAAAAAATGAACAAAAAAAAATGTTTAATACTAAAGCCACCATTATCATACTGAAATGAGAAGGAAACATCAAAATATGATAACTGCTTCTATTTTGTCCTGCAGGCTGGCTGGAACCACTTCTGGATCGTATCGCTACCAATGAAACTATTGTGGTGTGTCCTGTCATTGACGTCATTGAAGATGACACACTTAAATATCAGTATGGTAGTGCCAAGGCCACCAGCATTGGAGGTTTTGACTGGAACTTACAGTTTTCTTGGCATGCTATTCCAGAGTATGAGCGTCAGAGACGAAGTAGTGATATAGCTCCTATCAGGTAGAACTAGCTTTCTGTCTCTGTATATATGTTCAATACAATAGTGCTTGTGTGTGTTTGTTACAGAGGGAAAGGGACAAACATTAGTTCCTTTTCAAGGGTTCATAACTTTGAAATCAAAACTACGATTTCTTCTAGAATATTACTCAAAGTAAAAAGATATTCTCTTCCGACTCCTAAAAAGTGTACTCTGTTATGACAGGATTAGGAATTTGGTGCGAAATGTCATTTGTTTCATGAAAGTGTAATGAAATTAAACACAGAATACTTTTGGCAGCTTTAGAGAGAGGTCAGCTTTAGGCTTTGGATAGATATTTAACTTTGTGACATTCGACAGTTCCCTTCATTACATATTAAATTGTTTGACATTGTTTATCAGCTTTGAGTACCTTTATATTGTTGGCCTTTTGCCTTGTGTTATTTGTCTAGTTGAGTGTTACCTCCATTTAGATTTATCTGCACAAGACACAGCGCAGAGAAAGGAGCAGTGTAGTACAGTTTCTGTTTTTTTCCAGTATTTTTTGGGGGGATGGGTGGGTAGTGGTTTTCAGCAGTTTACAAGGATCCATTGAAGCTATCACATGCTCAATTGCTCTAACATTCCCTAAGATTTAACTGGCACTATAAGTAGATATCTTACCTTATAAAATACAGACTTACTTCAAAAACGATGATGTTTACGTCCTATGCATCTAGTCATGCATGTTAACCAATGACTTAATTCTGCCAAGTCATTGGTTTTTCTGGCTGGTTCAGCAACCCATTCCATGCTCTAATAGCACTAGGGAAGAAGGAGCATTTGTCTTAGCATATCTGAGGAATGAGTACAAATGTCTCCATTAAGATTTCAACGCTTCATTTTTCATATATTTAGAGTTACATACAACTTTGGGTGTATTTGACCAATTTTATTTGGATATTTCAACTTTTAAAATATGTCCTTTAGTAGCATGTGATACGTGGCCACAGAAAACCTGAAACAGATTCTTCTTTGTCTGCTGAGCTGTAATCTCTTTTGCAGTCTGAGCCAAGAAAAAAACAAAAATTATGTTGTTCTCATTTGTTCTGCACTGCCATACAGAGTGCTGGTAATGGAGAAAAACAACTGTTTTGACAATGGCAGAAAAATGAAATTTATTTTAAAAAACTATGACTTCAATAAATAAACTTTCCTGTCACATCGGAACATTCAATTATATTTTTTATTGTCTAATACATTTGTTTTCATGTTCACAATATCAGCTTTGTTCTAACTGTCAAATCAGCCGTGTGTAAGAAAACTTACGTAAGCACATCTTAAGGGAGATTACCTCAAGCAAATGATTTCATGAAACCTTCATCTAAAATTCAGAAATCAAAAAAATATTTTTTTAATCTTGTTTTTTTTTGGTAACTTCCACCCCAGAGATATTATTGTTTTGTCTGGTCTTGATGCTTAAATTGGGTATTGATTTGTCTCGTGTCCAATCTTGGCCTTCAGCCATACTGTTCTTATCTTCTAATCCGAGTTATTTAATGAAGTTATTCCAGTGCCATTAGATGTCTCCTGTGATGAATACAATAAGCTGTCAGTCTGTCTGCCATGGGCTCACACATACACATTGCTACTACACATCCCTACTTTTAGACTTTAGACTTACTTTTTTTTTTATCATTTCAGTTTTTGTTTACCACTCACAAAACTGAAGAGAGGAAAATATTTATTTAAAACATTTTTCTTATCCATCAGCTCCCAACTCTATTTCATTGTCTGCACTATTGTGTTTGTGTCTTGTAAATATATTTATTTTTCTATTTCATATATTTACCATATTAATTAATGTAAGTGGAAGTGTAGCGTTATCATAACCTCTGTTATCTTGCATTTACTAATTTGGATGGCATCTTACTTTTTTTTTTTTTTGCTTCTGAACTTTGTTTTAGATCTCCAACAATGGCTGGTGGATTGTTTGCCATAAGCAGGAAATACTTTGAGAAACTTGGAACTTATGACCCTGGCATGGACATCTGGGGAGGAGAGAATCTGGAATTATCTTTTAGAGTAAGTTTCTCTTAAAAATTTAACACTGTACCAAACATTTGGTTACACTGTCTGGGACAAAAATAGAATTTGTTCAAGAGATTACTCTAGCTGTAGATTAACTTTATGGATCTTTGAATGTGATGAATTTTGGCTTAATTTCAGGGATCCTTAGGGAGGATCAATATCTTGTTATCATTTTGTATTTGAAAATGGTTTGAATTTTTAAACAAAAAAATGTGAAACTGTTGATTTTTCTCTTCATATAAATGATTAATGATAAAATATATTTGTTCCAAAAGAAAGAACTTTGTATAGGAAAAATATTTTAATGTTTAGAATGTCTTTAAAATTTACTTTTTCTTTTTTTTTATACTTCTAATAAAAGTATTATTTTAATATTTATTATAATAAGATAAAATAAGATTTATAAAAAACAAAACAAATCTTTCTGGTAGTCTGTTTGATTGTTATGCAATGTTTCCTTAAAGGTTTTCTTGTACTAAATATCTGTCATTTGTCACAATAAATGCCTTATTTCTGCAATTAGATCCATGCTACCAGACTCATTGTTCCTTGATTGATTTATTCTTCTGATCCTATCCTCTGTTATTTTCCTCTACAGGTCTGGATGTGTGGAGGCAGTTTGGAAATTGTGCCATGTTCACATGTGGGGCACATCTTCAGGAAAAGGTCACCATACAAATGGAGGACTGGGGTGAATGTTGTGAAGAAAAACTCCATTCGTCTTGCTGAGGTCTGGATGGATGAATACAAAAACTACTACTATGAACGCTTCAGTTATGACTTGGTTAGTTATTCAGTTACATTGTAGACTTCATTCAGCAACTTTACTCACATTCTATATTCTAGAATTAGATTGATAACATGGAGAGAAATCTCTATACATCTTCAGTTCGGATTATGTACATTTTGATTCTGAAGATGTTTACTTTTGTTAACGTTTAAAATTGTAAAGTCTAAGATTAGTTAACTTATTTCATAATAAGAAAAATTTTACTAATTTTATACATCCAAACATCAAAATAAATCAGAATTTTTTTTTTAATCTAAGCATTGAAATAAATCTGTACAAATTTAAGAATCTAAACATTGAAATAAATCTGTACACATTTATAAATCTAAACATCAAAATAAATCTGTACTACTACTAATGTATACATCTAAACATTAAAATAAATCAGAAATTATTTTTGTTCTAAACATTGAAATAAATATGTACTAATGTATGCATCTAAACATTGAAATAATATTTAGGAATGTATTTTTTCAAGGGTGAATATGGAGATGTGAGTGCCAGAAAAGAGTTGCGCAAAAATCTCAACTGTAAAAACTTTGAGTGGTATGTGAAAAATGTTTATCCAGATTTGTTTGTACCAGGAGATGCTCTGGCTTCAGGAGAGGTGAGTCCCATGTTGATACTTTTATTTCTGGGACTGAGCATTAAATGTTGACAGGATTAAGCTTTTATCCAGTAATTGCCTACATGGTATACATCTAATAAAAATATTTTATGTGGAGGTAACGAAAATGAAAGCTATTTTTTCCTGTCTCTTTTGAGAGTTTTTTATTTCTTGTAATTGTGTCATAAATAAAATTTTAATGATCATTCCCCCACCTCCACACTGGTCACATGACTTTTATAGTTTAAGATTTGTAATCAAATGTTTTCAAACTCAACTCAGCACAAAGATTTGTCCATTAATTAATTAGCTTTTTTTTGTCTACATCATCATCCAAAAGCTTAAAAAGGCAGGAACTTATGTCATAATGTAGCATTTCATTGTAGATAGTAATAAAGCATCAAATGGCCTCATATCCTGCTTTTAATTTACAGATTTAAGGCATGTTCCCTTAGAGCTAATACAGTCATTCCTAATAGTATTGATGCTGGTATTCTAACATTTATTGATGACTAAAATAGTTGTGGACTTAGTGAATGCAGTGAAAAGTTAAAATTAATTCTTTGATAAGTTAAATAAACAAAAGGTTAATTCCACAGTAGGGCTATATTAATATGTATTGTGTTCTCAGATAAGGAGTAAAGCCAAACCAATGTGTATTGACAGCCCAGCTGACCATCACAATTATCATAAACCTGTCAACATGTGGCAGTGTCATAATCAGGGAGGAAACCAGGTCAGCATGATTTAGCTCTAAGTTGTTCTAGATCACCATATGTAGACCTAGAGGCCAGTCTGGTTGTTTTAAGGCATTATGTGTATTCTCTAGGTTAGTCTTAACTTGTTTCTTTAACTTGGCATCATGTGTACCATTCTAGTTGTTTTTAAGGCATCATGTGTATTAGGGTGGCCCTTACTTACAGGCAAAAAATAAAATTAAAAAAAACTAAGCTCTGACCCTCTTATTATCTTACATATGGTACAAAAACATTACACATAAAATTTCAGAAAGAAATTCTAACAATTAGTGGTAGCTCAAGCGATCTAAAGTTTACCTCACTGTCCACGTTTCTAATACAGTCCATACAAAATGTTAGCAGATGCTTGAAATTAACAGATTTTTTTATTTCACTTCTAGTATGTAATACAAAGTAAATTGCAACGATAAAGTAGCTTACAATGTCAAGCGTCTATCACCAACTGTCACTGGTGATCCATTAATGAGCGTTTCAGTGCGTTGGGGTACCGCTTGCGATTGTCAGAGACCAGCTGCATTAGGAACTGTAGTTGTTCTTCATTCTTGGTGAGGCGTCCGGAAAACTGTTCCACTAGAGCGACTCCCCTTTCAGCATGATCATTAATGACTGTAAGATGGTGAACACGTTTGGCTGCAGCCTGGTAGTCTTCACTCTGAGCCCACTGTTCGGCGGGTAAATGAAGGAATCCCTGTGGAAGATCCAGCGTGATGAACAAAGATCTGGTATTTTTCGTCACAAAGTCAGCTGTTGACATACGTTCTAGGTCGGCAGAGGAAACTTGATGTAATTGTATGCGCTTAGGAGGATCAGCTGCTCCATCAACTTCATTCATTGCTTGAACCATTCTGTCTTTGATCTCGTTGCTGATTGCATTATCAAAGAATGCCAAGCCAACCAAGTTCTCTGATAGGTACCACAAGTGATCCATCATCTTGTGGGATGTTACCTTTGAAATAGCACTGTTTGTAGAACTGTACTTTAATAGGCATTTCAGAAGCTGAAGATCATTGTTTGCTGCAGCACTTGCAAGAGGAGCTGTATACCAAGCCTTGACATAGACTGTCGCAAAAAATATGCTCAGTTGACGCAGACCTGTCTCCTCACGTGTGGACAGTTGAAACTGTGAACGGAACAGCCACACCTTGAAGGTGTAGATAATTTTTGACATCCACCTGGCTTGATGCATAGCCCCAGGCGCTCTGAAGTGTATTCCACGTTGTGGAGTTATGCCAAGATAGATCAGCGTTACTTCTGCTAACTCGCGGTAATCATCACGAGGTTGGTTTTCAGCCACAGCAGACATGAGCATCGTTCCAAGAGCCTCCTTGATGCTAGCAATGACAAGGGCACTTTCCTGATCAGAAGATGAATCTTGAAATTGACTCTTATCGATGAACTGCCAGTGTGCTTTAAATCTCTTGAAGAGAAGAACTTCTGGTGCTGATGAGGAACCCATAACTTGTGTGAATGCTGCACTGGCCACAAGTTCGAGCATATGATGACGGCAAGCAAGGTACAGAAGATCCCTACCAATCAGCTGTTGAAGCAAAACACAGGCTCCATTTTTTCGGCCAGTATTAGAGCTGGTGGTGTCAAAGCACAATCCTTGGACATTACTGGTTATTCCCCACTCATTCAGTGCATCAAAGACTGCACGGGCTTGCGCAGACCCTGTTCCTGCAGGAATTTTTGGAACGGCCAATAACTGTACATCCCCATCGGTAGAAGACACCAGTATAGGCAAGCGGTCCACCATTTCCTGACCACTGAGATCAGGTAGAAGCTTGCCATCCCAGTGAACGACCAGTACACCACCAGGTTGAAAGCTTTGTTGAATCTTCTCTGCACATTCTGCTCGGCAGTGCTGTCTCTGGCGCTGAATACTACTCCTGTTGAGAGTCAGTGTACTAATGTCCTGCCCGAGTGATTTCGCTGTCTCACCAACAATCATTACAGCAGCCCGATCGGATACCTTGTTGCGATCTAGGAAGGCTGCCAGGTCGGGTGTCATAATAGTTTGTCGACCACGTTTTGCTGCAGGTGGTAACTCGGAACTGGTAACACCACTGGCCAAATGATATGAAACATCTTTATCAGTGTCGTCATCACTACTGCTACTGCTGCTACAGTCAATACTAACTTGTTCCTGCAAACTGTCCTGTTCAGAAGCAGATTTATATCGACGTTCCTGCTCCTTAATTAACTTCTGATGCTGTTTTGTTTCTTTCTTCGCTAATACAGTATCCACTGATGACATGCCGCCTCTACGCCCCTTTTCTCTCTGTGCAATTAGAAATTCTTTATCCTCATAAATTTTTATCATACTCATTGCCTCACCATGGGCTATATCAAACAGATCATCAAACAATTCTGTGAATTGCTCTTCATTCCTTTGCTGTGTATCTGTTCGTCTCGAGGCATTTTTCTTGAGAGATCGCCATTGATCAAACAATACTTCAATCTTCTTGATTGAATCCTGCTTATGACGAACCGGAATTCGTGCACGGTTCCAGAATTGTTCAATTTCATCAACAGTAAGCGTTGATGATTCGCGGACAGTCTTCTTCTGTTGTAGGTGCAGAAAGAGGAAGTGTCCAAGAGCCTGCCGGTTTGAGGGCAACTTCTGACCTCTGATTTCTTCTGTAAACTTCTCCAATAAGTACACAGGTTTTCTGCTTTTGGTGGTGGTACTTACAGAAGCCATAATAACACTAAAAAGATGAGTGTTCACTGAAGTGTTCACTGTTCAACTAATTAAACAAAAATGCTTTACATCACTGACAGTGTGAAAGAGACCACTTAACAATGACAGTCTGTCATGTAATCGCATGCTTGCTTAGGTAATACACAACACTGCAGGCTGACGCAATATTACATCAGACATATTAAATAGATGATGCAATGTTGCATCACCTAGAGTTGTTACTTAGATGATGCAATGTTGCATCACACATATTAATTACATGATGATGATGCAATATTGCTTCACATGTCATGCTGCTGAGTAATGAGTGCCTATTGTAAACTTCAATGTTATTGAGCTACCCCTAAATGATTAAATATCTGCGTAAAATTTTGCAAACAATGTTTTCTTATCATAAGGACACTTTCTGGAGGGTCAGAGGTTAGAAAATAAAAAGTTCAAAAATAAGGGCCACCCTAATGTGTATGCTGTAGACCAGTCTACTTGTTCTAGGGCTTTGGGTACCATGTTTATCCTGTAGACAGGTCTAGTTGGTTCTTTGGCTATGTTGCTTCTTTCAGGTTTTGAATGCTTTGCAGCAAGACATTCTTGTGATAATTCTAGTTTGTCTCAGTTTGCAGATATTTGTACCTTAGTCTTGAACTTTTGGAAAAGAAATGCAGTCAATAATATTTAGGGGGGTTATGCTCAGTGGAGATAAAGTTACATTTTGTGTCAACTTTCCAATACCCTATAATCATAGTTAGCATTATAGTTTTAATTTTGTTCAACAAAGTAAATAAAAGTTGTTTTCTTTTCTTATAATTTCAAAAGATTTCTCGAACATTGGTAAGTAAGGCTTCAGTTGGGATATGGTTCCATTGACTGTCAGTATTTCTCACTGCTAGACTGAACACTTTATTTTTTCTATACTTTAGTGGACTCTCAAGATAACATCTGCTCCAGAGGCTTCAGTTTATTTAGAATTATATTTTTGACCCATTTTTTTTTGTTATTACCTATTTAACACCGGTTTTAATTTTGTTAAATGTTTTGTGCATTTGAGTTAGCATTTTGTTTGATATTTTGTATATCAGTAAGAATGTTCTGTATAATATTCTCTTTTGTATATCTGTGTTATGTTTTGTATATTAATGTTTGTGTTTTGTATGACATTTTATATATCAATGTTTGTGTTTTGTTTTATATTTTGAAAATAGACATTTGTGTTTTATCAGTGGCACATTTTTCTATCTTTTTTTTTTTCTTAATCTTGAAAGTATTGGATGCTTAGCAAGTTAGGGGAAATAAGAAGAGATGAAGGATGCTTAGACTACTCTGGTGGAGAAGATGTGATTATCTACCCTTGTCATGGTCAGAAAGGAAATCAGGAATGGATTTACAAAGAGGTTGGTTCTTCTAGCATCAAATTAGTTTGATTAGCATAGATTCTTTAATCATGACCTATGGATTCATAGGATTTTCTTTTCAATCATCACAATGACCAGGTGTTCTTAGTTTCAAGATTTCAGGATGACAATACCAGGCTAATAATATTCATATGACCTTAAGTTATCATAACTTGAATTTATGCTTAGGGGACGTGAGTATGATGCAGCATGGGGTGGTGTGTGTATGATTCAGTTTGGAAGGTGTGTGAGTATTTTACAGATTTGGGAGGTGTGTTTTAGTATGATACAGTTTGGAAAGTATGTGTGCTTGTTAGAACTTGGTAGAACATGTTGGATGACCTCTTGGGCATGTGTTATGTGACTAGATTGTCATTCCGATGGTCCTAGGTTCAAAACCTACCCACTGCCATCTATTGCTTAGGATGTAATAATCTTCAATTCTGAAGTAAAATGCGAAACATTTAAACAAAATTAACTTTTTAAAATACTGTAACCATAAAAGAAACAACATTCAAATACTTATTCTCATCTCATGAAAAACTTTGAGAGTAGCTTTCTTGTTTTATTTAATTTCATATAAATCTATAGACTCCATAAAACCATTATGTTAGTTGAAAATTATGACATCTAACTGAAATCTTATGTCTTGAACAGGACAACACTCTAATGCATGCCAACACCCACAAGTGTGCGGAGGTTTCTGTGGACGGCAAGAAGCTTACTATGAGATCTTGTACTGGCATTGACAGACAGATCTGGTTTTGGAAGAGGAAGACTACAGATGGAGCAGCACATGTATAATGAAAGTAGTTCTAGAATGAATGTTGTCCTCAATGTTCAATGTGATAATCTTTTTTTTTTCTTTACTTTACACACTGACTTTTTTTTAGGGTTCTTTTAAATAAATTTGAGTTAGGCATTTTCAGAAACAATTTGAATTTGTACAAGTAAATGATTATTCTTTAATTGAATCCCTTATTTTGTAAACAATTTTAATTGACACGTCATGTCCATATATCGAATAGTTCAAGTTTCCATAGTTAAAATTGTTTAGGGATTTGGGTACACCAGAGACATATTACAGCCATTGTCTAGTAATTTTTAGAACTAGTCTAACAAGGATGTGACACTACGACCTTTATGTTCTCACTTGTTTGGTTTGCCACTTCACAACACCCTGTCCACGTAATGGAGAGGTCAAGCACAAAGATGTGATAGCTAGGAAAGAGTTGTACCAAGTGAGCTCTAGATGCATACTTTATGAAAGGCAAACAGTTTCTCTGAATTCCTTAACAAACTATGTAGGTACTGCAGTTGAAGCTCATGATGTTTATTTTTCATGTTCTACACTCTTTGTTGGGATCACACTTTCAATCTTCTATATTGTGACTGATACTACACTATATAAAACACTATAGGACAACATATTTTTAAATATATTTTTACAAATGCAACATTCATTTTAAGACTACCTTGGTTATAGTTCTGTATTTTTTTATTTTTTTTTTATAGTTCATACCAAAAATAATGACTTTGAAGTTGGGATTTTCTTTTGTTTTTTTAATTTCTAACCAAACTCAAATATAGATTTATTGATTAACCTTCTCTATGATTCAATTGTATCCTAATCTTAAAACACTATTTGTTTTATACTTTTATTATCAATTAATCTCTCTAGTTGATGTTATTATGTTGCTAAAACTATAACTCTAAAAGTTGATAAAACTATTGTTGAACTTCTTGTTTGATGACTGCCTCAAGTTGGTTTCAGCCCTTATATTGCCTTCTATGTGCATAAGTTTCTCAATTTTGTTTCATTTCTGTTATTGCAAAAATCTAAGTTGAGCATGTTTGTTTCCTAATGTTTCAAGATTTTTTTTTTTTAATTTTTGAAAGAGGTGTCTGTATTTCACTTGGACTGACTTAAGTATGAAAGTTGTTTGTAAATTAAAAGCATATGTTTGAAATTTGGAAGTACTATTTATTTTGTTATGCTCTAATTAATACTTTTTGTTTATACTTAGAAGTTAGCCCAAACTAAAATGCCATTGCTATTACTATTGCTATTATTTTGACCAAAATTAGTTAATTTCAATCTAGTTTTTAATGTTTCCTTATTATTTTATGAGAATTTAATAGTGTAAGTTATTCATGGTTTCTTTTTCAAATATAAATGAAATCTTAAACAAATAGCATTTCCTGAATCAATATGTATGAAAGTTTTGATTTGTCTTAGAACTAGAAGCATGTTTTATTTCAAGCTACTGTTGACTAAGCCCACCTTTTTTTTTTGTAAGAATTTATGGCCACAATGCTTTGTAAATGATTTTGGTGGTTGGTTTCATATCAGGATTATTTTAGAATGATGGCTTCTTAAATGAAAGAAGCAGCTGATTATTTGCTGTGCAACATGTATACTATCATTTTGTTTTTACAGCATGTCAACAAATATTATATTGTTTTTATTTGAAATCAGACAAAAACTAATATTTGTAAAAGCCATTTTCACTTTTTGTTGATTGTGGTTGCTATGCTGTGTACCTCAGACTTACAGAGGCAGTGGACTTACGACATTCCATTGTTTGTTGAAATTATTTCAATCACTTGAATCATCTTCTCATTAGAAGAACTCTTGGTTGGTTACTAACAGAGAAGATTGCCTCCCTTTTTTTTTTTAAACTGTCAAACTTGCTTAGCATAATTGATGACTGCTTTTTTTAGTTCTGTGTATCATGGGAAGTCATCAGACATTTCTGTTTAAGTTATGTGTTCAAGGTTTGTTTAGTTCTGTGTATTATGGGAAGTCATCAGACATTTCTGTTTAAGTTATGTGTTCAAGGTTTGTTTAGTTATGTGTTCAAGTTTTTTTTCTGTTCTCACACTCAAGCACAACATTTAGTGGACTCAACAAAACCTAAACATTTATCCGTTCCTCTTGCCAAAATGTTATTTATTAAAGTACAGGAAAAATAAATGTTTCAAATCGTATTAGGCTCTTTACAAGATGACCGTATCAGTTTATAGTCACTTTACAAGATGGCCACATCAGTTCATAGCAACCTTTAGGGATTTTTTCATCCATTTCACTTTGCTACAAGTTTTCATTGAGCTGTTTTAGACATTGTGAATCAAGTGTTTGTTTTCAGGATCATCATTTGTATGTTCCTTGTCACTTGAACTAAAGAATGTTTAATTTATTGGAGATCATTCAAAGTACTCCTAGAGTCTGAGAGTACATTCACTGTACATAGTTATGTGTGTTTTATTATAGTTCACTAATGACTAGTGGGAGATAAGGTATGACAGGTTAAGGAATTTAATCTGAGGTTGATGACTTGATTTTTTTAATTATTTTTTTTTGCTTGATATATTTGCATTCTGATCATTAATTTTGGTGTTTTCAATTAATAATAACTTGAACTTATAACCATATGATCATGCTTTTTCATAATTTGTTATACTGGTGATTTTTATGGTTTGCAAAACCATAATTCATTAATCTAAGTGAATTATTGCCCTTTGATTCTAATTCTGAACTATTTTCCATCTTGGCTATTTAATTTCATGTATTCATTAGTTTTTCCTTTCTCAATATTTTACTGTAGCATTTCCCATCATGCACTGGTAGTGAGGACCTTGCTGTTCTTGAGGTCAACATAAAATCAGTCCTTGAGTAAATGTGTCCATATATCTGAGACTGCTGATCTGAACCCTCTATAAATATTTATATCTATACTTACAATTGTATCCAGTTCATCATATTGACATTATTATGACCTAGATGCCTCTCTCTACCTAACCAAGCCATTCTCCCCATCCCCCATATCATTTCATTGAACCATGTCAGTGTGTACCTCTTTTGATGTATTTGAAGATTTCATCATTTAGAAAACCAGTTTCCAGCCATGACCTGCTTTATCCATCTTTAGGAAATCCTTGTTATTTTTATTTCTGTCTCTTCAAATCTTGTTTTGTTTTCAGAGTTTAGACATTTCTATGAATGTTCTGAATTGAATGAAGCGATGAAGCTAGGTGATTGCATGTGCTAAGATGTTGGCAACAAAGAGTTTTCTTCAAGTTTCTTTGAGAGTTGTATTATTTCTAATTTTATTTGCAAATCTTTTTGTTTTTTCTTTGTTACTTATGATTTTAAACTGTGATTTAATATGCAAAACAAACTAACAAAAACAAAAGAAAAAAAAAACTTTCTTAATAAAATAAGCATTACATGAATTATTTTTTTCTGACAAATGTTAATCTGCGATGTCACAACAAAAACATTTTGTTTTTTACCTTTTTAGAGACTGGTGAATTAATATATCACCTAAACTTATATCAAGTAAATGCAGTGATATGGTTGACTGTAGCTAATTTTCTTTTTATCCTTGAAATGTTTAAGATCTAATAATTTCACAGCTATCTTGGTTTGCCTATTAAATATTGAATCAACTAGTTAGGAAACTATTTTGTACTATTACTGCTCTCTTTATTCTATTCCATTCAAAACTTGTGTTTGATTTGCTAATACAAATGTTTGATGCAAGAATTACAGCTACAAAAATATTTATTTATGAAATCAATGCAGTTCACACACAAAGTACAGTAGGACACTTTTAAAAGATGCATGGAAACAAAAAGGATTATGAATGGTGTAAGTTTAGTTTCATAAATAGAATGCTATAAAGTATTCTTTAGTTTCTAATTATGGCACCGAACTGTTAGCTTTACCCTTCAGTTGGATGTGATAGAACTTGTTTTTTCTTTCTTTGAATAACATCCCATGCACATCTTGCAATATGCAATTGTCATGTAGACCATTGATGAGATTGTGTTCTTGTGTTGAGTTTTGAATGACCAAGTGTTCTGGGAATGTGAGGGAAAAGTATTGAGTAGAATTGATATTTGTTTTGTGTTAAGCTGGAGTTTTATTTTTGAACCAATGTTTTATTCATGTCTTGAAAGTGCCTTCCTATTGAACTAATTAAACAAATACTTCTTTTATTTTTTTCCTTTGAGTTGTTCATTTATTTGTTGTTTTATCTTGGCACAATACGTCACATTACTAATAATAATTGACTAGAAATCAATCTACATATGAAAGGCTGATTAGACTTAAGGGCTTAAAAGTTAACTAATAATAAAATAATTTTATTATACATGATGATGGTCCACATCTAATTCATCTGTTTTAAACAAAATATTTCGGGGGGGGGGGGGGGGGAGGAATGCCCGAAAAGATATTAATTTTACTTTGAATTATGAATTAACTTCAGTTGGAAGATAACAAGAGCAGAATATTCTAGTGTAATAGTCCTATTTTATAACTTCAATAATAGAAAGTGATATATTTTTGTTACTTTCCTTAAATGTATATTAGAAAGTATTTTTATGCCTATTTTCAATAAATAATTACATTTTATTTTCTAACAAAGTATGACAAATTCAAATCGAATGTAAAATCAAATCAGATTTTTGTAAAAACAAATGAAATGAAACAAACAAAAAAAAATTAAAAAACAAAGCCTTATATAAGGGAAGAATTGCTAATATCAGGGCCATGTATCTTAAAAATGCAGGACTAAACTCTATTTTTATTAATTAATAAACAAAAATCACTAATTGATTAATTAATTGTTTAATTTTTATTGATTCATGTCTTGTCATCGACTGGGAATAATTGTGTGCACAGTTTTGATCCCAGAATGGCAAGTGGGAGAAAGAACGAGTGCAAAACGTAATAAGGGGAATAACTTTATATACTTTCATATCTCTCAAAAGTAGCATTTATTCCCCTTATTTGATAGAAAAATAATCAATTACCGACATTTAATTAACTAATTCATTTTTTTAAGTTGATTCTTGTTTTGTCAGGTTCAATAAATAATTGTGTAAAGTTTCATCATGATCCGAGAATGAGTGTGGGAGAACTAACGTGCACAAACTTTTGACCAGACAGACAGAGTTGATACACGCTTTGTAATGCTACAGGTCTTTCTGTCACTCAACTTTTGCTATGATCCTCCTTGAACTTTCTCATCATTTTTTTTATTAACTTGAACTACGAGAAGCAACCTCGTGGTTTCATCAGTTTATATAACCAAACCATCTGCCCATCATACTCATGGTTACACCAGTTTATATAACCAAACCATCCGACAATCGTACTCGTGGTTACATTAGAAACACACACACTCACTTCATAACAAGTTAAGTTTTGGATTTTCTGGCACAACTCAGGGCATGCCGTGCCCTCCATAACAAGTAAGAGAAAGAACTTCATTGTATAATTAAACAACTTGATGGCAACTCGGAATGATTCAGTCTGATCAGAAATATTTAACGTTAATGAAATACATCACACACGCACGCACACACAAGGGAATTCCTTTCATATGCCTGATGGGCTTATATATTCATTCATTTTTTTTATTCAAAGAGATTTTAACTCAACAACAAAATAAATGATTATAACACAAGTAGATATTATTGGTTTTCCAAATATTTATATGCGTAGGCCTATATAGACAAATGCCTGCCTCCCGCTGGACTGTCGTTCGGGCGTCTCGATGGTCTAGGGTTCATACCTTGCAAGGTGCCATCCCCCGTCGTCCTGCGGGAGGTTTGGAATAGGATGTAGATTATGTAGAACACTTTACAAACTTAAGAAAATCTTTAATATGTGTAGCAGATATGTAGATTTATAAATTTGTGATTTTTATAAAAATTCAAACGCTTCCTACAATAAATATCATCAAATATGTTTGCATACTTTAGACCAGTGTTTCCTAAAGTGGGGTAGGCGTACCCCCAGGGGTACGGGGATAGTTTGGAGGGGGTACGAGTTGCACTTCATTAACTATGCTATGCTCAGTTAATACATTAAAATAAATTATGAATATCTAATTGTTAGAGATGTTTTTAATGTAGGCCGACATATAAAAATGGCAATAAAGAGAGATGTATTAAAGCTTCGCCATGTGGAGTTGAATGTCATTTGTTAGGTGTCCTAAAATATGTTTCATTTCCATATGCCTGGTTTAAAATGGTCAGGATCGCCACATATTGCCACTCTCCAGTATTGCTGAGCATTTGAGAAAAAGGGGGTGGGCTAAATTACAGTGGGCCCATGTTCTGGAATACATCTTGATTTTTCCAATTGCATACTTATAAGAAGCTGGTTTTTTTCAACATTTGTAGACAGTACGTCGAAAAAAAAGGAACAGACTGTTAAACGTGGTACAGCATCTCAGATTTAAATTAACAACCAGGGAACCGAATTATTTGATCTGTCATCTCAGCAAAAATAATTTCATTCTTCTTATGCAAGTACATTTTTTTCGGGGGGGGGGGGGAGTCAGCGTTACAAAAAAATATAAAAGGAGTACAATAATGTCAACAGTTTGGGACACACTGCTTTAGACCATGTAACTTTTCATTGGTCTCCCAGGACAAAGTAACAAGAGGAGTTTTATTGCTCTATCAACTATTGGAAACTTAATGTTAATGTCAAACTACTGTCAATGTTTTGTTTGCACATGAAATGTATCTACATGTAAAATAACTTTAAGCAAAGCTTCCCCTTCTCTACAGGCTAGCTAATGAACACAATCATGTAACGATTAAGGGGAAAAAATATATTTTTTTAATAACTGCTAGCTTGTATTGTCATTTTGCAATGGTACTGTCTTCGATTCCGATGATTAAGAATGAGTGCAGTGTTTCACATGACTATGCAAACCCATTTTCGACCTGCATATTTTTCAACACCTAATCCAGTCTAAGCCGTTGTCCACCTGGAGTCCATTTAGGTTTTCTTTACGTCACTTGCGCCTGAATATCTTTATTTTGGCCGAAATACTTTTTCATACTTCAATAGAACGGCTCGCATTATAACGCTGCCCAACCCAAACACAATTTTCTGACCTCTAAATTCTAAAAAGTCCCTTTTTTTTTTGGTCTCTTTTATTGCACAATGAAATTTGGCTAATTTAGACTATGCACAAACACACCTTAGACTCATCAGTTGTTGTTCTAAAGAATACGTATGCATTTCTCGTCTGCCTACATTACAACAGGGACGCAAACCTATTCCCCACACACACATACAGACACAAAAACACTATAGGCCTATTGTTCACTAACACAATTTCTTTGTGTATTCCTTCAATGAAACACACACAACTACACACTTTTCAGCTCTTGTATCTTCCAATGGAACGGCTCAAAACACACACTTGAATTTCAGATGCGCATAAAGATAATCTAGTCTACTTTTTTTTTTTTTACAAAGCTTATTTATACTCTGGCAAGACTACATTACAAATAATTATGTTCTGCTGAAGGCCGGTGTGAACAGAATGGAAGCACTAAGTACCATTCGACAGCTGCACTGGGTCGGACACTTATTCCACATGGGAGACGACCGCATGCCAGAGGCGTAACAGAGGTGCCCAAAGTAAGCGATGTAAAGATCAACTCAGGCGCCATGTGACCCTCAATGGTATAGAGGAAGGTAGCTGGCAGCAGATGGGCTCTGAAAGAGACAGTTGTAGAGCTCTCACAAAGGCTGTGTGACAAACATTTGTTTTGAGACTCAAAGGAAAGCCATTATCGAAGACAGACGCCGAACACGGAGAATATAAAATGAAACGGACCGCCGGCGGACAATGGCATTTTCTGCATGATATGCGGGAAAATATGCAAGTCACAACTGGGTGAAACACTGCGTCGGTTTTTCTTGCTTGATGGGATTTTTTTTTTTTTTTTTTTTTTGCTGTTGTTTTTTCTCACACTTTCCATTTGCGGATCAAGTTAAAACTTTACATAATTATTCATTTTCGATGACAACACATGAATCAATCAGTGGTAATTAACTTTGCTTTACATAAATAGGAGCAATGAATCTTGCGGTATTGAAAGATATGATAGTAATTGAGCAGTTCTTTCCCTTTTATAAGCTTGAGTAAAGTGCAATGGGAGACAATTATAATCAGCAAAACTTTGACCATTCAATTTCATTAGTTTTGATAGTGTTAAGACAGTTCCGAAAGATCGGAATAATAATACATATCGAGGTATAGACTATAGGTCTAGACTAGATCTAAAATAAAGCTAGATCCTAGGTAATCTATTCTAGGCAGACTTTACTTGAAAGTTTAACATGATACTATTTACTAGATCTAGATTATAGATCGAAGAATAGAGTCTAGATTAGATTAGTCATAGAGACTAAGAATTCATAGATGCACAAGCGGTAGACTTGTAACAGAGCTTCATTTTTAGTCTAGACAGCTGATGAATCAGGCTGTGATCAACCACATTAATAATTAAGAGGGTGGCCATTCATTTGTTGAGGAGCCAAGTTCCGTTGGAACACCTCTGGAAAATGATTTCCTCAGCAAGATGAAGCTTTTAAGCTTATGTTTGGTGTTTTCAAGAAGGGCGCAATCATTTGCATCTGTTCATTTTATAGTAGGAGAATATGTGCCTTCAGTTGGAAATGTTACCTAACTGGCACAGAGCAAAGCAGCTGGCAGAAATTAGTTTCTGAAAGCAACAGCTGGAGAGATTTCATAAAGGTTGAAGGATATACATGTGAGGTCCAAAGAAAAACCGACTGATGCAGATGATGAAAGATAATTTACATAGACCCCAATGGGTCAACAGCTTTGTCTGCATCAGGGTGGCAAAATATGCAGGTCGCAACTGGGTCTGTGTGGTCAGGGCCTGCCTTAGGCCACTGCCACCTATGTGGCCGCAGTGGGCTCCGCACTTTCATAGGCCCTGCGCTTATTCTATTTGTAAATTATTAAATTAAACCATTATCACTTATATATAATAACAGGGTTTCCACGGCCTCCTCATTTTCCAGGACCTCCTGGAAATCTCCTGAAATTGCAAAATATACGAAAAAGTCCTGGAAATCTCCTGAAAACTCATAAAAATCTTTTGAAAAATGGGCAAAATTGTCATTTTGAGGTGACAATCCAACATGCAATAAAAAAAAAAAGGCATTGTCAGCTTTCCTTTAATAAAAATTTACAGCAAAGACAAATGTACTTTTTAATTTGAAAATTTTAATTTTGACATTATGCTTGTCCCCGCCCAGACTGGGCCCCACACTGTCCATTTTGCATAGGGCTTAGCAATAGTTAAGACCAGCCCTGTGTGTGGTCATGTGAAATACTGCAAATATCCTTAAACTTATTTATGACAATTTATGACAATGCGTTCATTTTTATACTGATTCATCATTCCCTTGACTTGCATCTTTGGGGTGCTTTGGCGACGGTTAGGACAACTAAATCCCTCTACATTTCCCTTGTCCTCAGCAGAATATCATTCATTCATGTCCAGTCATCTCTTTGAGTCATCCTTTTATCATGCTCTGTCCATTGAACCTAGAAGGATAATTTTTTACAGTCAGTCATGTCTTACAATATGGACCAAACCATCTCAGCTTTCATCTCATCACAATATTGAAGAAATCCTACTTTTGCCAACTAAAGTGTTGACTTCTAAAAGTACAAACTCATTTGTTTTCTTTTCCTGATATCTGGTACTCAGCATTTTTCTGTAGGATATACTTTCAAAAACCTGAAATTCTTCTTTCAGCCTCAGCATTCAGCGTCTGACTTTCACAACCATTTACTAGGTGTGCTAGGTGTACTTGTGAAGAAAACAGTTTTAATCTTACCAGGAAGATGATGTTACTTTTCCAGACTTTCCACAATTAACTGAGTAGAGATCAAGTATTAGATTAGACTCTTAATTTTTTAAGTTTGTAAGAGTATATTATTTAAGTGTCATTTTCCTATAAGCTCAATTCACCATCTGTGAAGTTTGAAGCTTAGTGCTGAAACATATTTTGGATAGAAGCATATAAAGGCACACTCAAGATTTAAATGTGGATTCTAATAGTACTTGGGTACTGCCTTTATTTGATATTTTATTATAGTACATGTCACATGTTTTATGATGATATAAATAATAGCAATAACAATAAAAAAGATTTATTAAAAAAAAAAACAAAGCTAATATTAAGCCTAATTGTATCTATTGGTTTGGATCAGACATGTAATAAAATTTTTAATAGATCTAGATTAGCAATATTAAATCTTTGTGATTATAAATATTTTTACCAATTGTTTTTGTTTTGTGCAATTTCATTATTTTAGCTTTTCCAATGCGCTATGATCCTTTCAATTGTCTGGACCAGTTATTAAAGGTGGGAGGAAAGAAAGAAGAGGTATCTGGGGGAATGTTACTGTAAACACTTTTTAAATGCACTTTAAAATAAAAAATTTAAAAAGATGTAAAGCTTGAATTCAAACTCGAGGGATCAAGCCAATGCATTAATTTATAACAGCTGTGCCAGTGAATTGCTTATGAAAATAGAAGGTTCTATAGTTATTTATTGTTGGTTTCAAATGACCTAATTCTCTACACAAAGTGTAAAGGAGACTAATTTAACTTATTCCACCACCTCAGTCAAGTACTATTTCTTTCCCTTGTTTGAAACCAGACAAAATAACTTGTTGATAAAGCTTTGTAAAAATAATATCTTGTTTCATTTTAATAGTAAGAGAATTAATAACATTTGGATCTCATAATATATAATTTTAAATGATCAATAGTTAGAATTGTTCAATTAGTAAAAAAAAAATGTCATTATTATTGTATGTAACATATTAAGTGTGCAAGAAATATAAACTGAAAATAAATATTGCTTAAATATAATCAAGTTTGATATTATAGAGTCACTTATACTTACAATTGCACTTCTAAGCATTTATACATTTTATAATTACTGCTCCACATGATATTAAAAGAAAAAAAATTTTTCACATATTTTGGAAAGAAGGGTACCTATAAACATTTTTATTTAAGCCTTAAAAGTATAAGTTATGTTATCTTTATAGGTCTAATACAATTTTAAAATGTGTTGATTTTTTTCACAGTAGCAGACAATACCAAACATGTCATTATCTGACAAAATATTTGATGCAGCAATCATTGGTGGAGGTGTGGTAGGCTGTGCTGTTGTATTTGAACTCAGCAGACAAGGCTATACTTGTATCCTACTGGAGAGAGCTCAGAACATTATGTCAGAAGCCAGTGCAGGAAACAGGTATGTAACTGCATTGATCAGTTGTCACTTTTTAAATTTTTTTAATAGGACTTTTGATCATAAAAATCTTTTTTTTCTTTTGGAAAGACTCAGGGGAGATAATAGAACATCATGCATCAGAAAGAATAATGTGAGTTAGATATGTCAAATCCAGTTCATTTAGACTTGCATAAGTCAAAGTATGCTTAATTCAAATCTCTCCATTGGTTTTTTTTTCTTCTTTTTCCTTATTTTTAAAAAGTTGTTTATTTAAAGTCAATTGTGCCCAGTTCCTTAGAATTCAACGGCTCTTGTCAATGATAATATAGACATCACAAATGATAAAATAGACATCACAAATGATAATATAGACATCACAAATGATAATGATGATGCTTGTTCATTTACATCTAAATATTTGTAGGCATAGCTTTGGTGTGCAGTTTGTACATTCTTGAGGCGAAATAACTACAGTGACTGGAACTCAGGGGGCGAAGCTATGAATTTTCCATCATTTGGGGCCTGCATTTTGTGTAATACTTAATATTTAATGCAAAAAAACATTCATTTAGGGGACCCCACTCTAGCTATGTCACTGCTGGAACTACTTGCTATTTCATGTTTTTTATAGTGACAATCTATAATCTATATAAAGGTCATCTTTTTCTGTGGCCCACAGTTAACAAGGATGTCATGTGGCCAGCACAATGAATAAGCACCTTTGCTTTTTCTCAACTAATTGCTTTAGGAAGTTGAAAATAAAATACTGCCTTTAAAAGTGTTTTAGAATCCCTGTAATCTGCTTATCCGTTGGAAATGTTATGAAATATTCTCATGTCTGTGGACATCACTGGAAAGAAAGTAACAGTAGGATATCTATGAATCCTGAGACGCAACTTACATTGATTTTTTAATTTGGAGCTAGCAAAATGTTATAATACTCTTGATTTTCATCAATATTTTTGTGAACATTTTTCTGCGCTGTCTGGTGCAATTTCATAAACTCACCAATTACCATTTGAACTTCATGTACTCATCTATTAACACAAAAAGTGTCATGAGAAGTGTGTAGAAATAAAGCACCAGTAATATTCAACCAATTTAATACATTAGCAGTTAGTAATTAAAACACTGCTTAACAGACCAGGATGGCTGCCTGGTCGGGCGGTTTGCACGCTGGACTGTCGTTCAGATTTATCGATGGTCCCGGGTTCAAACCCTGCCTGCTCCCATCCCCCGTCGTCCTGTGGGAAGTTTGGACTAGGAAGTAATTATCTTCAACTCTGAAGGAACATCCGAAACATGTGAAACATTTTACAAACAAACAAGCAAAAACAGTAAAAATCAATTAAATCATTCTTTTTCTTGAATTATTTAGGTGGCCAGATTTTCAAAGCTGGTCTCTTTTACATTCTACTATTTTATATCTCAAAGTGGCATGTTGCACACAGGTTTTGATGCTCCACTCCATAGTCTGGAACAGCATTGCATCAAGACAAGCCAGAAGACTGTATTTGATATAATCAATAAATTCAACATCCCTTACAGGAAATGTGGTGCCACTCTTGTTGCTTGGACAGAAGAAGAGGTGAGAATGTCACCATAATGTCTTCAAATACTATTCTTTCTAAGAAATAGAAAATGTAACAGTGTTATTTTTGTTTCTCTATTTCAATGCACTTCAGATTTTCATTCTAATCCTACTTTTATTCATTCAGTGCAAGAGGTTTTGTTTGTTTGTAAAATGTTTTGGATGTTCCTTTAGAGTTGAAGATAATCTACTTCCTAGTATAAACCTTCTGCAGGATGATGGGGATGGCAGTAAGCATGGTATGAACCCTGGGATTATCGAGATGACCGCATGACAGACCGGTGCACATACAACACGACTAGGCACACAGTTTGATGTTATTGTCTTTTTTTTTCTTTATAGACTTTCAAGGAGGAGCTATTATAGTAGTTTCGGCTGTCTGTAATAAAAATATATATGTAGTCATTTCTCAAAACCTCTATTTTGATAACATGAAAAATACATTTTTAAGATTTTTTTGTTGGTAATTAAAAATTAGCTAGTTAACATTTTCTTCAAAAGGCAGTAGTTTAGAGGGTATTGATAATGAACTTTTCCAGTGAGAAGAGGATAAATAATACACTCATAATCCTCATCTTCCCTTGGCTTTTGTTGTAGGGGTGCTTGTAAAATGTTTGACATATTTGGGATGTTCCTTCAGAGTTGAAGCGAATTTACTTCCTAGTCCAAACCTCCCGCAGGAAGACAGGGGATGGGAGCGAGCAGAGTTTGAACCCGGGACCATTGATAAATCCAATATGAATAAATTACAAATCCATCAAAATCTATTTTATCTAGCCAATACTCACTTTAAAAATATGAGATACTGGCATTACTTTTCTTCATTGTTATTTAAATATTTCTTGTAATGTTTATATTATTTTTTTTATTGTGTAATTATAGAATAGTTAACAGAAACTAAAAATATTTTACACTGTATTAACAGAATAAGAAACTACCAGATTTAAGACAACAGTCTCATGAAGCTGATATTCATGATGTCAATCTGATGTCCCTCACTGATCTGCACAAAAGTGAGCCCTACCTGCGCAAAGAGGCTGTAGGTGCATTAAATATTCCAGGAGAATGTGTCATAGATTCCTATTTACTTGGACTCAGTTACGCTCATCAAGCAAGAATGCTCGGATCAAAGGTAACTCAAATCATTAGTTTATCAGGCTGGCTACTTTTATCTCCCTTTAAAGAATGGGGATGTGTGGCTGAGGAGCACAAATTGCTTGACTACTTAACAAAGGCGCTCAATTTGAAATCCTGATGTAGGCAAGGAATTTTAAATTGGGATTTGACTCTTGTTGAGCTCTGTTTGCTGAGCACCCTCTCCCACATCTCTATAAGGAGATAGGTCAAAAGGGCACTGAGCATGTTATAGTGTGAAAATAAATTAGTACTGGAAAACTAATTAATGATTTTAGAAATTATGCTTGTTTTTTTTTTGTAGCATATTTTTGTTTTGCAATTTTAGCAGGGTCAAAAAATTTAATTCTAAAGAGTTGTATCTAAAATTAAAAGTTTCTTTTCATTTTCCTTGTATACAAAAAAAAAAGAACAGATTTGCACAAGTTGTGAAGTGTTTGGGATGAGTCATGGAACATTGATTACAAGTTTGGGACCTGTTCATTGTAAAATGACTATTAATTGTGCTGGTTTATATGGTGATATTGTGGATCAATTAGCAGGAATTGATACATTTAGGTATTAGTGTTTCTTTTAAATCAATTTGTTTTCACAATCAACATTCATTAAATTTGTTGATATAAGACTAGATGTACAAAGTGAATTGAAAATTGTTAAAAGTTTTAATGATGACATCTTTAACCACGTCCTTTAATTTTATACAGAATTTATCCACGTAAAGGCCAGTATTGTGTCTTTGGTAAGAATGCAAGTCCTTTATTGAATTCAATTATATTTCCAGTTCCAACAGAAAAATCCAAAGGAATAGCTTTGTTTAACTCAGGTACATTAAATTGTTTATTTTTAAATTGGTAATCAGGATATAGAGCTTGATTTACAATGTTTGGCTTTTTATTTCGAACTTTAATGTGAAGAACAAAATTATATTTTTGTCCTTTCCAGTCTATGACAATGTGATGATGGGACCAACTGCTCAAGATTCCATTGAGCTGTCCAGGCCTGCAAGTGATCCTAAAGTTCATTGGATGTTAACTCAAAAAGCTCAGTGGCTCATTCCTGACCTAGCTACATTTCTGCCAGTTGGCCATTATGTTGGTGTAAGACCAGCCACCCAGTTGAAGGATTATCAAATTAGAACTTACCCACACAAGTAAGTGTGCACTACTTTTATAGAACTGCTTTAGCATGACGTCAGTTTTCTGAAATCAAACAATTGGCGTCTATCCAAACTTTATTCAATTTGTATCATTTACTTTTATGATTATGTTTACATTTGTGGTCAAGATTTTCCTGACCAGAAAAGTCTGAGCTGTTACACATAAAAGAAAGTTTTATGATTACTGAATAAAACTGAAATTTGGTTTTAGTTTATTTCTAAAATAGTATCTAGCTGTGAAGGAATTTTTTACTTCATTACATGTGAAGATTATATTATTTTTTTTAATTAACATACTTGAATATGTTCTGTTGATCAGGAGTTAGATTATCTCTGTGAATGTTCAATTATTCTTGCACATGACAGTAGCAGTCAAAATAAAACATGAATTGAAAGATGAGCTCAGCAATTAGCACTTATTGTTGTTTTTTTTAAATGTAAGACTTGTAGTTCAAGAAGTTCAATCTTAAGTTTCATTCACTAAAATTTGTAGCACATTTTTACAGAATGGTGCACTAGAGATAAAATAAAATGCTACATAAGTGTTACACTTTAATTTTCAGGAGATGGATCACAGTTGGTGGAATCAGATCAACTGGTGTGTCAGGTTCACTAGGCATTGCTCAGTATGTGTGTGAAAGACTTCAGTCAGACATTGGACTAGAACCTGAGCGAGGTGCTACCAACCATCTTTTGGATATGGCATGGAGTTTTGGAGAAGATAAAACATCAGTAACATTAAATGGATATCATTATCCAATATTACACCCTATGGTCCTGTATGGACAGGATAGCATTTCATCTAAACTTTGATTTTTCAATACTTGTCTACTTATTTTTGTATTGACTGACATACAAATAAAGAATAAAATAAACCAGAATATCCATTGTGAGAATAGTTACGGTCTTTACATTCCACTTTTCAATGTTTTGAATGCAAAATGATTTTAGTAAGTTTGATTTTGAAGTTTTTTTTTATTTCTTTGCAGAACTTTTTTTTTAAAATAAAAAAAGGCATTCTGATAAATTTGAAAACTCTAAAATTTATATTAGATTACTGGGTATCTAAAACAGCTATAAAAAAATTTCTGACAAATTACTTTACAGTTTCAAATTGAAATGATAATTAGCTTTACTGCTAAAAACAATGTAGCATTCTCCTAATAAAATGACTGAATTCAAAGTGTGTAGCTTTTAAATAAAGTATGAATATGGCAATTCTTTTAATGGTTCTCATCTCGTTTGTCCCTTGACTTTCCTTGCAGAGGTGCTGTGACAGTATGCATAACCAAATTCCTTCTCTCTTTCTGGTCAGTAACTGTTCTTATCAGAATCTCAATAGGACAGGCCAAATTTCTGCACTCTTTCTAATCCGCAGCTAAATCTCAAGAGAAAGGCCAGTCCATTCTTTTAGGTTGTCTAGCAAACTTTCTTCATGCTCCCTCCACTGTACCTTGAAAGATAACTTTTGAAGAAAAGTCATGTCTTAAAAAAAAAAAAGAACTAGCAGAGCTTTTGACTCTTCACAGTATTGAGGACTTTCTCCTTTTTTTTTGCCAGCCAGAGTATTGACTTGTAAAAATACAAACTCATTTGTTTTCTTGTAGCATTTACTCTTAAGAGCTTGAATTCAACATTCAGTGTCCAACTTTCACAACCATATAGGAGTACAGAGAGCATTGGTCACCATCAAAAAATAAAGTTTTAATTTTACTTGGAAGCATTCTCAGCCCCAGGAGACAAAGACATATTACTTAATTTGAACCAAGTAGACAACATAGGAGATATAGAATTACAAGAAAAGGGAATTCAAAAACTATTAGTAAACATCAAACCGATTAAAGCATTTGGACCTGATGGTATTCCAGCTAGATTACTTAAAGAACTAAGCAATGAGCTAGCACCAGTGTTCAAAATACTTTTTCAGGCATCCCTTAATCAGGGCAGAATACCAGGGGACTGGAAAGAAGCTATTTAAAAAAGGAGAAAAACCTGATCCAGGAAACTTACAGACCAGTATCACTTTAAATCACTTGCCAGAATCACATGTAAAATCCTAGAACACATAATATGTAGCAACATCATAAACCACTTAGACAAACATAATGTCCTTACTCCATACCAACATGGCTTTAGGAAATATAGATCATGTGAAACACAACTAATAGGACTAATTGATGATTTTTCAAAAGGTTTAGATAATAGTGAACAAATAGATGCTATCTTACTAGATTTTGCCAAGGCCAAAGTTCACCACCATAGTTTGCTAAACAAATTAAAATATTTTGGCATTGTTGGTCCATTGCATCAGTGGATTAATAATTTTCTGATAGGGAGAGAACAAACTGTAATAATAAATGGCTCTAAATCAATATCAATAACAGTAAACTCAGGCGTACCTCAAGGAACAGTTTTAGGTCCACTATTTTTAATTTACATTAATGATTTACCAAATTGCATTAGTCCAGGAACAAAAGTCAGATTATTTGCAGACGATTGCATAATATATAGAACAATAAAAACAACACAAGAAACAAATTTTATATTATAGAGAATTAGATGAATTACAGAAATGGGAATCAAATTGGAGCATGTCTTTCAACAGTTATTAAGAGTAACAAAAACCTAAAACAAATTAACTCTTTCTCTCCTAACTGACGATACCAGCGTTGATTCCACCAGAATGTGGTAAATAATTATGGAGAGAAAGAGTTAATTCCACTTATCTTATTCATGATAAACCAGAAACACAGACTAAAAAACGCAAAATACCTAGGTGTTATAATAAATGAAATACTGTCATGGAATCCCCATATTGATAAAACTATCAAAAAATCAAACAAAGCTTTAGGGTTTATTAAAAGAAATTTCTATAAATCAAATAAGAACATAAAACTAAAATGTTATTTAACCTTGGTTAGGCCAATAATAGAATATGCATCCACCGTGTGGGACCCCTCAACTCAAGAAAACATTAAGAAACTGGAACAGACACAAAATAGAGCAGTGAGATTCATAACAAACGAATATTCACATTTGACTAGAATAACACCTTTAGTAAAATCACTTAATTTAGAAAGCCTTCAAGATAGAAGACTTAAAAGTAAAATAGCAATTATACATAAAACAATGAACCATAATATTCAAATACAAAATTTAATAAAATACTCTGACACAAAGATAAAGGCACATTCCTCATTCCATATGCTAGGACAAAATTATACAAATGCTCTATCTTGCCTAGCGCTATTAGAGCATGGGATGGGTTGCCTGAGCTATCCAGGTAAACCAGTGACTTGGCAGAATTTAGGTCATTGGTTAATATGCATGACTGAACACATGACACGTAGGATGTAATCATCATCTTTTTTGAAGTAATGTCTGTATTATATAAGATAAGAAGATAGATAAGAAGCTGGTGTTAATATTCAGATTGTCCATTTTACTCATGAGAGAAGCTGCCAAGCTCAAAAGGGTTTTGACTTATGTGATCCCAAGTACAATATTTGAGTCAATTTGTAATGTAATGTTTGGCTATTGAACATCTAGGGGAACTAGGGATAGAATGTATCCTTGCCAGGTCCAAAAATTTCTCCAATTCGTTTTTTCAGAAGTACTTAACTATTAACATTGTGGTAAAGGGCTTTGATTACATCAATAATGTTTTTATCTATTACTTCTCTCATCAAATGCATCATCAATAATTTCATGTCAATCCTGAACAAAATCATGTTCAACATTTCTTTTACCTGCTCTGAAGCCTGCTTTTACCTCAGAAAGGACATCCTCGGCTTTCCTCTTTAGTCTGTTGAGAATTATTCTTAGCCAGATTAAGGTTAAAGCCTCATTAGTAAATTATTATTCTAGTTGGAAAATATTTCTTATTGTATTTTTTCTATTTCTTATTTTAAGTTTAATGTTTATTTCATGGGAAACTTTTTAGGTTTAATATAATAAAGAACAGCAATGTTATTAAAAATAATTGACCTTATAACACATAAAATTAATCAAATAAACAATCTAGCTGAAAGCACCTCAGCTTTTTAATTATGATTTTAAAAAATGACATCAACATTCTAATAAGACAATAAGACTTTCATTCTGTTCCTGCCAAACTCACATCCAGTTTTCTAATCACCTTTATTTCATTTAAAAAACAATTAAAGGAAAAAAGGAAGATAAACAACAAGTCTATGTAAATATTTAAAAAAAAACAACATTCAGTTCAATCAGCTTTTTTTTAAACTTAATATACAATGGGGAAAAACATTTTCCAACATGCAAGAAATAAGAGACACTCTCAGTCTTAATAACTTAACAGACAGTACAGTTTGAAAGTACAACTTGAAATATGAGTTTTAATGTGTTTTTTTATAACTCAACCAAATGCAACTCAAAAAACTAAACAAACACTTGCACAAATAAAAACACACTGTTTCAACAGGACTTGTTTAGTCAGAAATACTTATCAACATTAAAGGATTTTATGCACAGAATTATTCAAGATGCCTTATATTTAGGTAACATTCAGAACTCAGGCCAACTTGCCCAGATAGGTGTCTTAGGAAAATCAAAATCAACAAACCAGTAGGTTTATTATACTATTCGGGAACTTAGGTCAACATATGGTGATAACGTTGACAACAAATGTATAATCAATTTAAAATATACTGATTATTACACTCAGAAAATTGAAAGAAAAAAACAAAAACAAGTTAATAGTTAACTTAGTGGCTACAGCTTTAGTCAATGCTTATAATCAACTTTGTGAAAAAACACATCAATATTTAAATTTTTACAGGTTTATTCTTTGCAACTCTGCACTTGGGAGATCATAACATGATCTTTTTTTTTAATAGATTAGTACTCTGTAAAGACAATGCATATGAGACGATAACTTATTTCCTTCTGGGCTTTGTTGTTGTTTTTTTAGTTTTTTTATACTAGTCTTATGAAACCGCCTGCTATGCAATTTTGCTTATAACAGCTTGATGAAGACTCTGTAGCTGGCATGTCCATTTATCCAATGCATTGTAACGAGCTGTGCCTGTTGACTCACGTTCCAACTCAAGTACTTGATTGACTTGATCTATTCTTCCATTTACAGTACTGCAAAAATTTAGAACACAAAGATGATTCAAAACTTTCTGAACTATACCACACTAATGTTCACATTTACTAAACTATACCACACTAATGTTCACACTTACTAAACTATACCACACTAATGTTCACACTTATTAAACTATACCACACTAATTTTCACACTTACTGAACTATACCACACTTATGTTCACACTTACCAAATTATATTACACTAATGTTCAAACTTACTTATGGCATAGACTGTTTGTGTGAACATTAGTTACTTACTAATAAACTATATCATACTTATGTTCACACTTTCTAAACTATACCAGACTAATGTTCACACAAACAATTTATGCCATAAATGAAAAAAAAAAAGTTTTGAGGTGTACAATGAAGAGAAAATCATTTAAAAACTTGAATTAATTCTTCCTATACTAGAAAAGTTTCCAATGTGACCTACTTATCTAAGATGCAGGATACTAAAAGATTTTCTACTTCTGTTGCATCAATGTTAAGTTCCTGAAAAAAAAAAATTAGTTATTGACTTATTTAATTTATTAAGAAAATATCCAGATTAAAATGAAATTATGCTGACCATAAGGTAACATTTATAAAATCAAACTGAAGCCATTTGGTTAATTTGAAATAAATAAGGCAGCAAATGAGTTGTTTTTTTCTTGTAAAAGAAAAAGTAACAAAATATATATAATATAATCTAGCATTTTCAACATATCTTTTTTTCATCCAAGACTTGCTAACTCACCTTAGAAATAAAAGGAATATGAATCCTTGTATAAGGCTTGATAAGCTTTATAAGAACTTGAGTTCGAATATTTCTTAAAAGATCTTTATGGACAGAAAAAAAAACTATTTCATATAATGGTAAAAAATATTTCTTTATGTGTAAAAGAAGATGGTATTCTCAATGTTTTATGAAATGCTATCAATGTATATAGACTATATATTTATTTACATACACATTTTTACCTTCAATATGCTCTCTAATGAAAGGATCTTCCATAATATTTTGTCTATTGGTTTTCAAGATTTTCTCAAAATCATTTATATCATTATTTTGATATGCACTGGGGAAAAAAAAAAGAAAATGATTTGAGAAATATTTTTAAAAGAAACAAAAAACAAATAAAAACAACATATTACATTGTTTTCAATAAACAAATCATTACTTGTAATGTTTAAATAAACAACACACCTGACTAAGTTTGTCATTGCCAATATTTCTGGATCATTTTTATAAGGTTTAGTTTCTTGTGAATCAAATGGATTTATGCCAGATTTCATAAGCATGTTTGCCAAAACGAGATATTTAAGGCAAGTTGTTCTCCTAAAATAAATAAAGGCATATAAGATAATATCAAATGGTATACAATATAATTTTTACATAGGTGATAAAGTTAATAAAAAAAAACAACACTTTACACTATCGACAGAAATGACATTTGAGACAGTGTTTAATAATGTACCTCGGGCTGCCAGATTCATCGTAATTTTTAAATGCCTCAAAGAAGTCTGTGTGTGCCTTTTCGTATTCTCCCTCCCTGAGATGCATTTTACCTCCACATTCTAAAAGTCAAAGGAATAGAAGTAGATCAAACCAAGGAGCTAATGTTTTGTTCTTTTATTTCAAAATCCATTATTTTACAAATGAACTGTACCTCGAATTACTCCCATGATCAGTGGATGAGGAATGGCAGATTTAATGTGCAGTGACTGTTCATACAGTGCCTAATATGTGAACAATTTAAAAATAGATAAAATCATCAGTAAAATATTGACATTTTTAGCTCTCATGTCACAATGAATTTCAAAATATGCAATTTTGGTCCATGTTATATTACTAAATTAAGTAAAATATAATATTGAGTTGTTGTTTTATTCTTCAAGCTATTTCAGCAATAGAGCAGATACTGGTCTCAAACCTAACCAATGCTAAGAATAACCACCACAGCAGGGTTTCTGTCCAGGGCTTTTGCAAGAGAGGATTTGAGCCTCTCAAGCCCTCACTCTAATGGAGTTTGATGATGATGATGAAGAATAACCACCCTATCAAAAGCAAGAACTAAAAAAGACACTATCAAAAGGTATTGAATCTCTAATCAATAGTTTCTGAACAGAACATTTACCTTTAGCTTTTTATTGTTTTTTTGGGCAGTGTACATCTGAATTTCTAAAGCATAGATCTCTAAAAGTTGTGTCCCTTTTTTTAAATCATCGGCTCCATCATCAGTCTGTGAATAGAGCATTAATTAATTAAGTGATGTAACTACTGGATAGGTTTAAACAGAGGGCTTTACATAGTTGTAACAGATGGCTACACAAAAAATAAACTTTATATAAGGTACTCTACTCGAAATGAGGTTTACTTGCAAAATCCTAAAAGGCTTAAATATTTGGTTAAATCTGGCAGGAACCATTGTAACAAATATGTCCATTTGTATATATTTTATTTTAAAGTGTGAATACCTACTTGGCATGACTGGTGTAACTGTTTTAATATACGCTGTAATCTGGGATAATCTCCCCTATCATAGTACAACTTTCCAAGCTTAGTATTTGTTTTAAACCAAAGTCTTTCATTTTTGGCTTCTTTAAGAGCATCTAAAGTTGTTTCATAAAAATCCTGCAGCAGTTCCATCTGAAATTTTCATTTTCTTTTTATTAGATTTAAGCTTCAAAGTATAAACTAAATTGAATGCAAGATCAAAACATGAGGAAATTATAATGTTAATAGGTATCATACATAAAAAGAACAAAAATATATGTTTAAACTACTGGCACTATTGAACTTAGAATTCAGCAAGTCTGGTTCAGACAAATGCTATTTAATAGAACAAGTTTATCTATTAACAATATACATTCCAAATTTTATCACTTAAACAATGGAGTGCATTTTTAAAATAGCAGTAAACCATAATAATTAAGTTCCAGTCATCATTTGTAGTTTTATTTTCATAGAAACGTGTCGTAATTCTAAAGTTGGTAATATTTTAATTTTTTTTAAAGAACTTTTCAGTAACGTAGCTAGGGTGGGGGGAGAATTTGAAAATCCCCAAGGGCCCCTACATGAGTGTTTTTTTTACATTAAATAGTACGTAAAATGCAGGGGCCCCAAATGAGGTCAAGCCTCTCGGGGTCCCAAATGATGAAAAATTCCTAGCTAAGTGCATGGAAATTTCTTTTGTTTTTTCCACAAATAATAATTATATTGAAATGTTTAAAAACAAGCAATCAGTGGTTTCTGTAATAGGATTTTAGAAAAAACAACTTTTGCTTACAATGACAAAAGATACCCTACATTTATATACAACAAAATTGTAAACGCATCCAAGTCATTACAAGATTTCATCTACAAAAGCTACCTTTTATTTATATTGGTGATAGAAATGAAAAATAAAATGCCAAAGTGCACTTCATAAAGACCACCTGACCATTGAATCAAACTTGCCAAGACCTACAGGAATTACTAGAAATGTAGTGGGCCAATCAGAGCACTTTATCAACTGTTGATTGATAGGTTACATAAAACAAAATCTCATTAATCACACAATGTGAGATAATGTCAAGAAGAAAAAAGCTGATGTATAATCAAGTGATTAGTTCTTGTCTAATTATAATGGCAGATACTGGAACTAAACAGATGTTAACTAATGTATGGTATTAATATTTACTTACCTGCTTTGAAGTTGAAATATAATCTAAGATTGAATTAATAGACTTCTCAGAGTAGTTTCTTGTAACTGCTGATTTAATATACGTCAATAGCAGTTTGTAGCGTACCATCATTTCCTCATAGTTAGTCTAAGAATAAATCAAGTGCAAATTAAGAGAAGAAATATACTATGCATTACTAAAAACAATGTTTAAAAATAAATGTTACAAGATTCTTAGCCTTAATCATAATGTTACAAAAAAAAAACTAAATAGATTTGTATGTAAATAGTAAGCAATAAGAAAGTGAATTAAGTGAGATATTGTAAGTGACAGCAATGCAAATAGCAAATCATCACTGTCATTCAACTTTTGTACTTTTCAATTCAGACAATTAATGAGAAAAATTAAAACTGTGAAATATGTTATAGAAATGACTAGGACAGTCATTTTTCAAAGATGCTTCTAATGTCAAATTCAGCCAACTGGACCAGCTGCTTGTTCAGACCTAGACTTAAACATGGAAACATTCTTGTAACACAGAAAATGTTTAAGAAATCAGAAATGACAGTTCTTAGGACTAAAACAATAACATCTTGATGTGATCCAATTAACTTAAATTGACTGCATTAAGTTATATAAATCAAAGCTAGTACTTACTAATCTGAAATTAATCTTAATCATTTGTTTCAGAGCTTTAAAACCCCATTCACCTTTCTCTTTACCTTCAAGTTCAAGGACCTAATGCAAAGAATATACACAATATTTGTATTCATACAAAAACTCAATCACTAGTTTTGTTCACTCATATTTAGCAATTATTAGGGTTGTTTATTTGTTTTTTATTTAACCCTAAAATAGTAAAGTATAACTTAACCTTATATTATAAGAAAATTATAAACTTGTGTGTGTGTGTGTAAAATGAGAACTTAAGAAATGATATTATATATTGTTTTTATAATTATATTTTAAATATAATTGATATATATATATTTTTTTACAACTAATTACATTAGATTACAATTTTAAAAGTAGACTTAGTCCTAAACACAATTAATAAACTATATATTGTATATTACTTTCTGAAAGCTTTCAAGTGCAGCCTTAGGATCATCTTCTTTTAAAGCCTTTGAGTTGTAATATTGATTTTCAAGGTCCACATCAGGTTCTGAATTACTTTCTTCTGAATAAACCTTTAAAAAAAAAAGTGTGATTATTTTATAAATTAGAACATGTATATGGGAATCATATATTGAAACAGAGCTGATAATTAACGTATTACATGAATCCAATTTGTTCAAAAGAATATAACTGATGAGAATCAAAATATAGCTCAAGGTAACAATTCATTCGTCTTTAGTCTAGATCTAATCAAAATGTAAATAAAACTCACTATAACATTTTTCTGTCCTTTTAACTTTAATATTATTGGAATTGTCTAGATAGAGTCAAGATCTAGATTTAAAAGGAGGCCATGTCCTCCTATTTTAATTCATGTCCTCTAGCCGACTAGCATTAGCTTAAAAATGTGAAAGACTTTTTCACTGTTGTTTACTGGAATGGGATATATAACAATCAAATTTAATCTTCCATACCCTCTGGTTTAAATACAAAATTCCAATAAGATAGAAAAATCAAATGAAGTAAAGCTTTTCTGCAGAAAAACTATTCCCAGTAGTAGTTCAGTATTTTGATTGTAAAGGTGGTCTGGTAGAACACAGACAAGATTGCTGGCAATGAACAGCACAGTAAATAAGACTTCTGAAACCATATTAACATACCTTTAAGAAACTATTTAGAAATACAGTTTGTCATCCAGATGTGTTGAGTTTCCTGGACACAATGCCAATGTGAACTTTGGAAGCATCAACAGGAAACAAGGAAAGAATGTGTTTTCATCAGTTAAAACTGAGCTTAGTAAGCTGCTTATTAGATGTCCAGATCATATTCTTCACAACTGTATGCATCATAATGCAGCTTTGCTGCCCGTGTATGCTGAAGCTATTGAGTTACATGCTAATATTTCAATTTATAATTTGCACACAGCGGCTGTAAAAGATTGTTGTGAGTTTTTGGATTGTAACTACCAGAAGTTGCTATAACACGAGGTGTGTCTGAACGGTAAAGCGCTTGGCTTCTGAACCAAAGGGTCTTGAGTTTGAATCTCAATGAAGACTGGGAGTTTGAATTTTGGGATACTAGGACACCCCTGAGTCCACCCAACTCTAATGAATACCTGACATGAGTTGGGGAAAGTAAAGGCGGCTGGTCACTATGCTGGTCACCCATGTTAACTATCCGCCACAGAAACAGATAACTTGCTATTAAGAGCTCCTCAAAATTTGTAAATTTTTCTGTTGTATTTCCAGGCACAATGCCAACACTGAGTGGGTGTTTTCACTGACCAAAGCACAATGAACCAAAGAGAAAAACTATCCTTTAACTCAGTGACAGGTATTCTTCTCACAAAGAACGTCATAAAGAAAATGTCTTGCATGGGGGTTTCACATGCATGTTAGCTCGAATCATGAACTGTGGTGTAGAGTCCTTTAGTCTGAGAAATATGATATATTATGTAATACAGTTGCTTACAGCCTATAGAAATACATGTTTTACTTACTAGAGATGACAATTAGGCCTAAATATAAGTTCATTTTTTAAATTTACTTTATTAATTTGTCCTCCTTTAGGGGTGGTACATGTACTAATGTAGGTGTCTGGTAATCCCATGTAGGTCTAGACTCTAATCTAGCTGTAGACTTTTCATATCTTGACTTAAGTCATTTTAAAGTCATTTACAAAATAAATTACTGTTAGTCACAGTCTATATATCTAGATCTTTCTCGATTCTATCAAATTCTAAGGCAGTAAACAAAGTGTGAAAATGACTAAAATCTGTCTGTCTTGACATGGCGTAAAAAGAAAAGGATATAATTATAAATAACAAAATTTAAAGACTATAACCCTTTTAAAACATCATACTTCTCATGTCGAGAGTTTCTTATGATGTTCAATTCTTGAAGGTAGCGCTAGAAAAATATTCAAAACTTTAGCTCTTGAAAGCTCCGAACTGGCCCACTTTAACATCAAATCTAATTTTAACGATGAGCAGTAATAAAATAAAACATATCTACTTTTTAAGACAAATGGATGAAGAGTTCATAGATACAATCAGTTTTTTCCTTTTCTTACGTAGATACAGAAATTCAAACATAAAAAATGTCGGCGACTGAGCTTAACTTGTTTGCAATGGATGTCACTCTAGACCTACTAGTCTAGCAGTAGCAGTGAGTGTAGCAGTGGTAGCAGAATTTAGATTCTAGCTTTCTAGATCTAGCTCTGGTTACACTCTGGTTATCATCGGTTATGCCAGTTATGCTTGTCTTATCTTATACTTAAAAGAATTAGATCTAAAATAATTTTAAATCTATAATCTATACTATTATTTACTATATGAATGATAAGATCTACAATCTACATCTGATTCTGAACATATGTCTCATGTCACTCATGATCATCTTCATACAATTTTTACAATAACAACAGACGACGAGACGTTACTTCAAAAAAGAAGATGCTTAATCAACTTAATGAAATGCGATGGTAAATATAATTGTTTTAAAAGCATAATTAAAAAGCTATTCTTTATTAAGTCTTTATGCGGCTAGATCATATACTTAATGAACATATAAATTACCAAATCATATTCCTCTTCGTCATCACCGCACATGAATTCGTCGTCGGACATATTTGCTGTTTATTCTAGTTGTTGTTTTTTGTTTTTTTTTTACCTGGTCAGTGTTTTTTACATTTGAATTAATACATAATATAGTCTAGATCTAATAAGAAATTGTAATTCTTAAGATAATAGTGAAACTCGATAAAAATATTTTGAAGAACATAATATTATAATAATATTATATTATTACATTAGACTTATAAATCTAGATTTAAATCTATATCTAGCTTTAAACATATTTATTAGTGAAAATAAATAAATAAAAACTAACACGACTTTAAACTGAACAACTGGCATATATTATTGACTATCTATACGAAAGCTGTCAAATTCCAGTGACTTTTAACATTAGCGTTCAGTTTATTTACTTTTTTTTATGGTATTGTCTATATTCTAGATTTGAGTTTCTAAGCCTGTTATAATAAGATCTAGATCTATAGTAATTTTTTTTTTACAATTCATATTACATCTACTTCTATGGAAATTGTGCAGCTAGCTTTCAGCTTTTATAAAAATCAAAGCAATATTTTTACGCTATTATTCAAGTTAATGCTCGTTTCAACTTTCAAAATCCTTTTTTTCTCTTTTAAGAGGCTAATAAACTTTTATATATATATTTTTTTTAGTAGGCTTACATCTTCTTACTGATTTGTGATCCATATCGTAGGCCTATTTATTTTTTCCAATGCTGACTAACAATAATTTAAAAAAAATAATAATAATACTTTGTTCCTTTTTGTTTACAATGGAAATTCATTTTTTTTGGGGGGGGGGGGGGGGCTACGAAAAAAAAAAGCAAAAGATACATCTTACTTGGCGTTTCCCTAATCATTATAGCGAGTCTCTTTAAATTTTTATTTATATTTAATATTTATTAGGGTAATGCAAGTCCAAAATTAAATCTCCCTTGACACTTTTTCTATTTTTTTTTAACAAAGGGGCGTAAATCTTACCTTGCCTACAATCTACCGTTGACATGAAAACAAACTTTTTCTTACCAATCTTTACATTTTATGGCAATAAATAGATTCCAAGCAAATGACAACAATCATGGCGACAGTGCGACGTTTGATTCTGCGAAAAAAACGATGTATTTTTATTTTGGTTGCGGGATGCTTAATATGTGCAATAACATCTTGGTTTTTCACATATCAAGGTACATGTAACAACATTCAATTATCAATAATAATGAATAATTCATAATATTAATTAGATCTATATATAATTATTATTTAATAGTATAATAAAAATTTCGGCTACCAAAATTTCATGGTTAGAATATAGACTCTAATTATTATAATTATACTATAGTAACACTAGTATTATAATTGTAAAATGTTTTGTTTTGTAAAATGTTTTACATGTTTCGGATGTTCCTTCAGAGTTGAAGATAGTTTACTTCCTAGTCCAAACCTTGACGGGGGATGGGAGCGGGCAGGATTTGAACCCTCGACCATAGAAAAATCCGAACGGCAGTCCAGAGCGCAAACCGCACGACCAGGGAGCCATATAGTTTATACTAGATCTAGTTAAATCTAATAACAGTAATAGTGAGTATAGATCTTGAATCTAGTAAAAAGTAGTAAAAAGTAGTATATTATCACTATCAAGTGTATCATTATAAGTACTAGGACTAGATCTATATCTATATTTTAGGCTATAGATTATAGGCTATAGTATAGTGCCGCTATTATTAGTATAATACCTATAAAATAAAAAAATAATCAGTAGATTAAAATCTAAAAGTATAAATAGTATAATACATAATATTATATATCTTCTGTATTTTATAAGATAAGATGATTAGATCTATAAAAGTATAATATATAATAATAAACTGTAATAAATTAAATTAATGATTCAGTTCACTAGATTTGACCGCATGACTATTCGGGACAGAACTAGATAGCAGACTTCACTGAGTAGTATTCTAGATCTAGTCAGTCTATTGTGACTATATTCTACTAAAAATTATAGATTTTAGATGATGATGATTTTTTAAAAAATCATTTATAAATCTACTACTACTAGCTAGGTAGATCTAGACTCTATATTTTTTTTTTCAATATTCTAGATCTTTTTAATTCAGTCATGATAAATTCAAAATCTGTAATTCAGTGTAAATTACACTTTAATTGATCATTTACTAGAATAGTAGATTATTTAGATCTATATGTCTAAATTACTCTATAGACTTATGATTATTATTATTATGGTTAATGGACCTCATTCAACAAAATGAATGGTTACATGATGTCCATGGATAAAACAACAAAAAATACTTTCACTTGATATCCATGTTTGATTTGAATTAGGTAGTAAGTTGAATAGAAAAGATAGGGAAGCTTGTGACTTAAGGGTGTTTGTTTAAGATAGGTGAATGAAATTAATTGATAATTCAGTTTAATTCAGTAAGACTAAGAGTAATTACTTGACCTCTAGACCAGTGTTTCCCAAACTTTGTCCTTAATTGTACACTTCGCACATTCTGAGTATTTAGTCGAACACTTTGCTTATTTTTTTTAGAGAAATACAATCATTATCATAACAATCAGTTACAATGCAATCATGTGATATATTGGGAATAAAATAAATTAAAATAATTATTAGTAAATTATTATTCCTTGTTAAGGTCTATTTCTAATAATGATTATAATGGAATCTAGTTTTAAAATGTATATTTTTATTATTACTAGTTTAATAATACTTATTTAATAGATCATATTCATTTATAGCTATAGATTCTTGATTAGATCTTATATAGACTTACAATATCTGTTAAAATGACATATATAGAGAGAAACTCTATTGAAAAAATCTAGATTCCATTTTAAAATTAATTATAATTTATCAAATATAGAATAGGTTTAATCTTATCTCTTTAATAAATTCAGATTTTCCTTCAAAAGAAAAGCTACTTTATCAAAAGAGATGTAATACTTCCAAGCTAACAATTTAATGAACACTAGCCTAATTCTTAAGGCAATGATTTACTAGCCTAACTAAGCAATAATTTATTTGCATATATGCCAAGAAAGTTAGAATACATAAAATCCACCATTTCCAATCCTTCTGTTATTTGTTGTGTTTATTCTTGATGGTGTATATTTCCGGTTGCTTTGATGAACTTTGTCCTTACATAAACAAAAAATTTTGTGGGATGTGTGGCTGAGTGGGATATATTGCTTGGCTACCTAGCAAGGGGACTGAAAATTGAACTCCAACTTGAACTGAGTTGTGTTTGCAGAGTTCAGAAAGATAGCACGGAAACCTCCTAGATTACCCCCCCCCCCACTACATAAGGCAAAATTTTCACCTGTGGCACAGTTCATCAAATAATTACTTTTCATCATTTTCATTTCTTAAAAAGTAAATATATAAACATTTAAATTTCATGAATAAGAACTAGAATTTTTAAAATACTGTTTCCTTTTTTTTTTTGACTGGCATAATTCATTTATCCTAAATATTAGATTCTGTTCTTGAACACCACAGTGCATTAGTATTAGTAGCTAGCTTATCCTTATCATGAAGGAGGAGGTAGATTAGTGCACTTAATGCTTGTATGGACTCTAATGATTGGTTTGGTTTTCACCCAATACATGGATGGCTGCCTGGTCGTGCGGTTTGCGCGCTGGACTGTCGTTCCGATTTATCGATGGTCAAGGGTTCAAATCCTGCCCGCTCCCATCCCCCGGGATGGGAGCGGGCAGGTTTGGACTAGGAATTAAACTATCTTTAATTCTGAAGGAACATCCAAAACATGTAAAACATTTTACAAACAAACAAACAAAACAAACAAACATTCTGATACATTAGGCTTTTAAATTACTTTTATCAATGCAAAACAAACTTTTAAAAAAAAACGAAAGGTGTTACTTTATAATCTACCTTATTTTTCTACAATACTTTATTATGTATTTTGTTATTGTCAGTTACTTTATAAAAGTACAGTCCCTTGTGTTCTGGTTCTGAAGGTTAATATTAAACAAGTAACTAGTGTTGTAGAACAAGGTACATTACGCTACCAAAGAGTTTTTGTCTTTTTTTTATGACTATAGAAAGTGTCATACATTTTGTACATTTTCTTGTCAAGGGCAATTGAAATCAGTTAGATGGCTACCAGGCTTTTAATCGAATTCATATGATGACATTGAAATGTAACTGTCTCTAACATAATATAGAAATGAGCATACTTATATATATAATATATATATATATATATATATATATATATATATATATATATATATATATATATATATATATATATATATATATTATTTTTTAAAAAGTATCAATCCAAGTGCAAATAGTCTGTGCAATCTAAACTTTTTAAAGAAAACAATTAATATTTAAAAGCATTGTTTGATCCATTTAAGTAATGCTTTTTCTCATTTTTTTCTCCTGATGATATGTTTATGTGATGCACTGTTCACTTCAAGGTGAATATGTGTGTAATAATGTTAATCTCTAAAAGAACAGTTATTGTAAAGTAAACCATGTCCTTGTGTTGATGTAATCAAATTTGTTTGCATTGCAGCTTATAAAGATATGAGTAAGTGATCCTTTTGACATTATGCTAGCTTTTAGATTATGAGTACAAATAAAAATGTCCACTTTTGTTTCCTAATCACACTTTTTTTTTTTTTACTTTGAATTTTTAGATGTCCATAAATTATTTCTCCTAATAATTTGTCAGATTCCATTGCTAGCTGTTGTTTTCTTTCAAATATGGGTTCAGTAATCAAGACATACATTATATTGCAAGCATTATTTATTTCTGGCATACCACAGTCACATTAAAAAAAACATGTATATATAAAAAACCAAAATAGGAATTTAATAATAATAAATAAAGAAACAAATTATTCAATTTCATTCAATGATACTTAGGTGAAACAAGGATTAACAAACTAACAGATGTTTACATTTGATTGGATCTTTCATTTGTGTAACATATTCTGTTAGTTTTACTTTTGTATGTGTGCGCAGCTTTAATGTTTAAAGATAAGGATTTTTCTTCTTTTCTGATGATTCTGCACAAATCCATTGCAGTACTTATCATTTCAAACTAAAATAGTAAATAAAGCACCTGCTTTTTACTTTTGAAATTATAAAATCACATAGCTGGTATATCACATAGTTTTTTTTTTGTTGTTTTTTTTTCAAATAATTTTTACATGTCTTAGGAAATGTTTGAAAATTTAGTATGAATCTAACTGCTTAGCTTGTGAAGAAAAATGTTAAAAAAATTTATCTCCATTTTAGTCACACACTGAATGGGCACCTACACGTGTAAATTTAATTTTTAAATTGATAAGACTCTACTTAAAGAAGTCTTTATTATTTCAATTCTCATCATTTCAAACAGATTAATTAAAATGTGTTTCAAACTTTGTACCTGATATTTGTTTATCATATACATATTTGTGAAATTCTACTCATTCACTTATCATCAAGACATCGCTGGAACTGCCAAGAGGGAGAGGGAGATAGAGAAGGAGGAGAGAGAAAGAAAGACATCCCTTTTAATTGAATGTAACAATACTAGACTTCATGACTTCGTGCACTAACAAGTATTAAAACTTTGTCTATTTTATTGGAAGTTTTAAAAAATTGGAGGAGAGGCTGCAGACAGAATAAAAAAATATATGGGAGTAAATCAACATGCATAGCCAGTGTGTAATGTTAGTAATTAATATAATTAAAATGCAAAATAATAGATTGAAGCATTATAATTAACTTATTTTAGCATGATGCAAGTATACCTGAGTTATTTGGATTGAATGGTATGATGGGTGATGCATTAAAGAATAGCAGATGGTCAACTATAGCAATAATCAGAAACAATTAAATTTCTTTCTTTCTCTTTCTTATTTTTATAAAATGATAATTACCAGAACAAAAAAACAATATTACTGTCTACCAATACACACATTTTCAAAAGATAAAAAAACTTTGGTAAACACTGAAATTTATCAAATTTTGCTTGATAAATCTAGCTAGTGGCAGCAGTGAGCTTGTACTAATCCAGTAGCTTGCATTAACCTAGTACTAATTATGTCTATAGTATTTTTTCATAATGCTTAAAATTGTTTTTGTTGCTTTGTTCTTGGTTGTTTTTAATTGTTTCTACTTATACCACATAAATTACTAAGCTGCTGTAGAATTCTATAAGCTTCAACAATTAATAATACAGATCATGTTTCTAAACCAATTCAATAAAATGTAATGTACATCAAAAAGACTTAAGTTTGCTTAATAATAGGCAGCCTAAACATTCACACTTGTTACTCACTCACTAGTATTTATAGAATGTAATCATGCGCTTTACCTTTTTCATTGTTGTTGCCAGTTAACTTTTTTTTTTTCCATATAATCATATTTTTATTCTTTTTTTTTTATTTTTTGAAATTATGCAGTTTTTGCATTCAATTAGAGAATACAGAATTATTTAATTTTGGTTTATGTTTGCAGTGTTTCTTTTCTTCAGGCCATCCTAAGCACGTTTATTTATTAATTATTTAGAAGTCTTTTTTTTTTAACCTCCCACTGAATGTGATAGAGGCCTACACCTTTTAATTGAACCCATTGTCTTTAACGCTGTTAAATTTTTAAGTGCGTAAAAATATGCTGTGAAACAAATATTGATTAGGTGGAAAATATTTTGTTCATTATTTTTCATTTCTGAGTAGTTCACAACAATAATAAAAAAAAAGTTACAAATGCAATTAGAAATTGACATAACACAGGGACAGTAAATGCAATGACAAAATACTAGGTTTTGAATCCATATAAGTCTTCTATCCTAGATCTAATAACTTCATTTCTGTTTACATATTCAGTTAAGTAGTTTGAAATACTGAATTAATTCACAACAATTTATTAAATTTAATGTATTTTATGTGCTGCACATCTCAGACCTGCCCAAGTCAACTGGTGTCATTTTTTTATTCTATGTTTATTTTGGGTGTTTTCTCTTGAATATAAAAAAATTGGCTATTGAATTTAGTCCTGAACAAAATGAGGATAAAGGAGAGTTCCACTGCACTGAAAATGCAATTCAGCAAATTTACTTTTGCATTTTTATTTCATAACAAGTGCAAAGATGATGAACACAAAGATTATTTGGTTGAAGAGCTTCTGAAATATGTAGTTCTGTACCTAAAACACAATTTTACTGAGATTGATAGAAAGTAAATAAAATGTAAATACATTAAAATAAAATATTCCTAACAACCAAGTTCAACTTTGACCCAGTATCTAAAAAAATGAGCAACCTATCTCTAATCTTCTTTTCCTTTCAATGCTTCTGTTGTGTATTGTTTTTTCATCTGAGATTCCTTATACCTTAGTTAACTGATCACTTAATTATTTGTTCCTCAGAGATCCATAAACTGATGTCTTCTAGTTGTACTCACCTTTTTGTCTTAGAGAGCCTTTTCAGTATACGGGCCAAAGTAATAGAAATTGCTCCCCATAGAGCTCAGACAGACCACATGCTTTCAATACCATTAATCAACTCTGCTATCTTGAATTTTTTACTTTGCTGATTATAAAACAAAGTTTTTATGATTGACATATATTTTCTTGAAAAGAACCTGGACACGATTTCATTTCTTTACAAGAAGTTCATATAGGAAAGCACAAGTTCAAAGATACATACAGTAAGCCTATTTTCAGACAACATTTGGTTATAATTATTTTCTGTTTCTTTTTTTTTTTAGGGGATGGATCCTCCCTTGTCCATATGCCACACCAGCTTACAGCACGACCAATAGAACCTAAGTTCAATGTGCTAGAGCCTCCAAAATCTGATGGCAAAATAACAAGCAGCGAAAACCATCACACATCTAGAACGCAGATAGCCACTATTAAGACTACAGTATCCGTTAGAGCATTGCTAGAGAAATCTCCATTGTTCATACACAATTCCACCCTGTCTTCCCAGAAAAATGTGACAGAAGACATAGAGGTCAAGAAAAATAAAACACTCTCGCAGATTGGTCTTCTAGGGCATAAAGAGAATGAGAAAAATATCACTAAAATTGTTTTCCACAAAATGAAATGGAACTTATCTGTGTCATTTGAAGACATTGGAAATCTCATGAAAGACACAGCGTTTCTTAACAAACTAAAGCCACTCAATTTAAGTGGTCCAATGCTGACAAGCTCAAGAAATAGAACTTCCAACTTTAGTTTGTCAATGCCTATAAAGATGGGCTACTGTGACTGTTGGGAGCGGTACTGCTTCTGTTGTGTTCAGCTTGTCAATGAAAAGTTACACTTGAACAACAAGACGTGTACTAATTTTACTTTTAGTTCAAAATCACACGTAAGTAGAAATATTTATAGAGATCTAACATTTATATTTCAAATATTTTCTATTACCATATCTGAAATATTTTAGGGTCAGTATTAAATACTAAACTTTGTTTTAGAAATGTTTGTTATGGCTTATTACTTTTGTGTATGCTGCTTACACATTCTTGGAATTTTGTTAAATATTTAAAATACTTGACTGTCTTTTATGCTTATATGTTAAGTTATTAAAATAGTTATTCATCTGAAAATTTCAAACTAGTATACAAATTGGGAAGTGTAATATTATCATTGTAAGTGCATTGAACTTAGTCACTTCATATTAGGTCATATAAAAAAATGTAAAAAAAATGTTTATTGTTTGAATAATCATATTGATGGAGATGAATATGGTCAAACGTGCATTTGGACGACAATGTTAAAAGAGGTCACATCAATTGGATTGTATGAATTAATGTTTATTTAGGGTTAAGATATGTACACATGTATTTTAATTGTCTTATAGCCATGCACTTAACATAAGTTTCTGTTCATTTTGTTTCCAGGAACTAGATATTTCATTTAGAATTGACAATAAAACTGTTTACAAAGGAAGTATATCAGGTAATAGTATTATTTGTTACTTGGGGGGGGGGGGGGGGGGCTCAGTGGTTAAGCATTTGGCTTCCAAACCTGGGTTCTGTGTTTAATCTTGTTGAAGACTGGGATTTTGAATTCCGGGATTTTTAGGGTGCCCCTGAGTCCATCCAACTCTAATGGGTACCTGACTTTAGTTGGGAAAGTAAAGATGTTTGGTCATGGGCTGACCACATAACACCCTGCTCATTAACAGTTGGCCAAAGAAACAGATGACCTTATCTGCATCTGCCCTGTAGATTGCAAGGTCTGAAAGGGGAACTTTTACTTTTTTATATTTCACTTAGTAGTTTGTCAGGTACTATAAAGTTGTTTCTAAAATCACTTGAAATCAGTTTTGAGATGACTTTGCTTTTTTTTTATTTAGTTCAAATCCAGAACTTTGTAGCTGATGATGTAAATAACAAATTAGGAAAAATGGATTTAGATTCTAATACCACAAAATATTTAGTTCAACACTGTTATCTTTTTTTTTTAATTGATTGTCAAATTATTGTCAACTACAGATTAAATTGATGCTTACTATTTTTGTTACAGCTGATGCTCCACCACTGTTATGCATTGGCTCAGTCCCATCAGTTGCTGATATCTGCATTCATTTTTTCAACATGCTGTACCGTGTGGACAGACTAATGTTACACAAAAGTCAGATTTTAGGTTGTATGGGCGTCAGCCTCAATATATACAACAAGACTGTCAGCATATTTCCTATGGACTGTTTTCAAATACCTGGAGATCCCAATCATCATCATGCTAAAGAAAATATGATTTTGCCAAACTTTGTACCTTGAAAAAGTTACAGTGTATTTGTTCAGCTTGTTCAACAAAAAGTATTAACATTCATATTGATCTGGAAGTATACTCTAATAGTTCATCTCTTGTTGTGAACAAAATAATAATAATAAGACATTGTCTTCAATTGATTTATGTCAATGACTTTATAAATATGTCTTTCATCCTTTTTGTTCATTTTTTTAATGCAAAAATAAAACATTAAGATTAGATCGGACAGTGGGTTTTTTATATCTTAAAGTGTTGATTTTTTCTTTCTTTGTGATCATTGAATATCTGATCCCATTGACATTACTGAGATATAGCTACAGTATTATGGAATTATATCTCTACAAAGACTTTAAAATATTCGCTCAAGGTAAAGCAATCTCAGTCAGCCTAGAACTAAAATGCTGTTGTTGTTTTTTTCTTTACCTTGTAGATTAAGATTCCAAATTTAAGGTTATGATTATCAGCATAGGAATTTTACAAATTAATTTTGTGTTTATCATGATACTGTCATGATGTTTTTATATTTTACTTTTAAATAAAATTTATATTGTTTTTGCTGGGTTTTTTTTGAAATGGTTCTGGGTTGGTTCACAGTTTTCTTTATTACAAACCAACTATTTTCTATGTTGATCATTCAGTAATTAGTGCACAGTAAATGGCTTAGTGTATTAATAATTTGTATTGTCCTACTTGTTTTTAGAGGTATTTATCGTTTTCAATTTCCATACAGTAGTCATAGGAAAAAAAGACTGGCTGATAGTGTTGAAAGTTAAAGATGATAGTGTTGAAATGTAAAGTTGATAGTGAGGGAATGAGAACCTTGGCATCTTTTTTTGTTTATTGAAGATATTGCTAAATATCTACTTTTCAAATGAGGCCTATAGAAGGAATTTGGGGGTGAAAATTAATTGCGATGTATTGTTTGTATTTTAGCATTTAGAAATATTTTATAAGAAATGAACCCTTGGGATTCAACTTATCCATTTACCTCCACATTCTCCTGCCTATTCCCCTTTCATTTTTTTTTTTTGTTATTTTGTAAATGTCCACGTATAGGAAACATGAAGAAATAAAATATTTGATTGGAACAATACAACATTTGCAATTTTTGATTGCATCATTCTAATTTACTTCATGAATTGACATTTAAATATAATAATCTTTATAATCCATAAGGAAATTTGTCTTACAATTTGTGCATTACACCAAACAAAACATTATAACTATAGAAAACAAAATATACATTCACACCAGATTACTCAAAAGTTACATGTGAAATGTTTATATCAGATAGTGGTATTGTATTTAATGATTTGATTGCCAGGGGAACAAAGGAGTTTTTGTCTCTGTAGTAGATGTTTTATATCTCCTTTGTGATATAAAATCCTGTTCCAGAATTATTATTTTTTTATTTCTAAAATCTTTTAAGCTTTGTTATGAATATTTTTATCAAACAGTTAACTGTCTTAAAATTGGCATAAAAAAAATTAATGTTTTAATTAATTTTACTATTATGTAATCGAAAAAAAATATTTTGTTTATTTTTTTTTTTTACATTTTCTCTCTCTCTATTTGAAGATATTGATAGAATTCTCATATTTCATATCAAGTTATTTTTAGTTGCAGGCAGTTATTGGATGCTTTGAATCCCCAAGAATCAAGGGATAATAATAGCCCAGAAGTGATAAACCAAACAAACAAAAAAGTGTCATTTAATTAGCATATCTCAATCAAATTGTGATAAGATAAATTCAGTGTGTCCAACTCTGTGGCAAGTTTTAACCAATTCACAAATGTCAAATTTGTTCTTCTTAACTAAAAATACTGTTTATTCCATGTCTTTCTTGATTGTATTCTATTCAGTCTCAATAATGAATCTAACTTAAACTGTCATCATTTCCTGTCTAAACTAACCTTTTTAACTCTATAGATTATATAATAAACAAACATTTCCTAATCCTACAAGCTATGTACCCTGACAACTGAAAGAAAATGTATGTATCTAGGTTCAATGAACATGATAGCCTGTGTGAGATACTTTCTTTTCATTTACATCACATTAAATGATGATATTAATTTTCTTAATAGGAAAAAGCAAGACCAAATGTAAGGGGCATTTATTGTCATGCTGTATGTCAAGTTGTCTTTGTAAATATTCTGTATACAATTATCCTTAATTTACTTTTACATGTAGACTGTGTTATAAATGTTCGAGTGATGTCTACATGCCTGTCCCTCCCTTCTCCTCTTCCTGCTTGTTCCAACAGCATAAGAGAAGGATCCTTCAATGTACAGGAATATAAAGTGTATGCTTGTGGTTAGGTCATTAGTTTCATGTAATATTTGTGTTGTTTCTGCCAATGATTTAAAGGATTTTCCTTTTTCACGTAATGAAGAACATCAGCAAGTGTAGTTGAATGTATTCTTCAAGTCTTCTTACTTAACAAGTGGCTTGTTTGTCCTTAGCAAATGAATTAATAAATGTATTTACAATATACTAAACAAATGGAGATAAAAGTGTTTAGGTATGAACAAACATTGCTATTTTGTAGGCCATGAATTACTTTGAGCCAGTAATGATTAAATTACTCTATAGTTTAGCTTTTTCTTTAAATGAAACATTATTCTGATTCTGGCTACAACCTATAAATTCTGCTATCAGGAAAGCTGACCACCTTTCTTTGTCTCTTTCTCCACTGATTTTCTTGCTTTCTTTAAGCGCCCTCTCATCCTGTAGTGTCCACCTGAGAGTCCTTGTCAGTGTTTCTCAGTAGATGACTCCAAACATTTCTGTCTTCAGTACTGGGTACATTATTACTTTTGTGGTTGACTTTATATACTTCTCGTCAGCTCAGATCAGATTGAATTAAAACAGATTCTTTTTGTCAGCTAAGTTCAGATTGCATTAAGTCTGAAGATTCTTAGTATTTATCAGAAGTTTGAAAAGTTTCAAGCTTTATGTCAAATAGTTGAGTTTGAAGTTCCAGCATTCAGACATACACTCCTCTTCAATGGTATTCAGTTTTTACATAAATCTCCATGTACAGCTTTTTTTTTTTGACACAGTATTAAATCTTTTTCTGCAGTAATTCTTTGTTGAATAACTATTATATAAAGTTTTCCTCTGCATAATTTCTTCTTTTTTTTTTTACTTTTTAATATTTGCTTTCCTATTTTCAGTTTGCTAGCTCTGGCATTGAATTCTTCGTTTGACAGAAATACAGTTTGCTAGCTCTGGTATTGAATTCTTCGTTTGACAGAAATACAGTTTGCTAGCTCTGGTATTGAATTCTTCAATTGACACAAACACGCCTAGCTTGAAACAGGGATTACATTTATTCATCGCTTTACTATCTCATTGGGAGCATATGCCACTATACTAGAGCTAGATGTTTTAGTGCATTTTGAAGTACACCAAAATGGGTTGCACTGGAGTAGTTGTGACATTTTTCACTGAGAGCCACTTTTGAGTGACGTACATAGTGTCCTTCTGATCTTCCACATTTCCTTTACAGACGTCTGCTAGTGCTTGCAGCAGCACTATTGAACAAACTGAAGAGCTTTAGTTCTTTTATTGCCTGGGTCGAGTTTCCTGTCTGGTATTTTATTATTTTTTCTGCTAGGTACATCCTTACTTCTATGTTCTCCCATCTTGCAAGCAGTGGCCTAGCTAGGGTGGGGGAGGAGATTTTGAGCTTTTTACATTAAAAATTAATATTACGCAAAATGCAGGAGCTCCCAAAGAGGTTAAGCCCCCCCCCCCCCCCCCCCCCGGGCCCCAAACGATGGAAAATTCCTAGCTACGCCCCTGCTTGCATGGATTTCAAATTGTACTTGTATGTAAAGACATGATTAAAATTGAATTCTATTTGGTGAGACTTTTAACAAATAGTTTGGGAAAGAACAAAGTGTTTTATCTCTGTTCTGGGTTGTTTCTTTTTCACTTTAGTTTTATGCTACACTTCTCTATCTTGTTGGTTTTGTTGGTTTAATCTTTTTAAAACCATCACAATGTTAGTAATACAAGTTATATGGTATATTGAAAATGATCAATTGTATGCAGTAAAGACTAATGCTTAGTTTCAGTGGTATTTGTTAGTTGTTTTTCAAAACTTGAACCTAACAATGTCCCATTTATGTATTTACAATGTAGAAACACTTTTATGTATAGATTATCAGGTTTAAGAAAATGATACTGCAGTTAAATTTTAAAGACATCCTTCTTCACCATTATAGTTAACTTGTGGAAGGTTGGTAAGGGGAGATAACAAACATGTTGGTTCATGTGAACAAAAATTATGAAATGTATTTTGTATAATAAAAATTTACTGTTATGAAATAGTGGAGTAGCGTTTCTTTTTTGTTTAGTTTTGTATAAGTATTATTGATACATAAATGGCGTGTCTTCATTCTGACTAGCTGGCCTTGTGGTATGTGCACTTCAGACTCTAACCACGCTAGTTCGAACCCTTGTTTTGTCCCGCAAGAGGTTTCTGAAACTTTACTCTAAAGCTTATATCAACTCACTCCGTCTGTCTGTCTGTCAGGTACATATTTTATGCATGTTATTTCTGCCTCTTCCATTCTCGTATTAAGTTGAAGCTTTGCAAACGTATTCATTTCCCCTGACAAAACAGGAATCAATTTTTTTTTAATTAATAAAATAATTATTGGTACCGGTAATTAATTACCGGAAATAAATATTGAGATTGGTATAAATGGTTGTAAATGTGCAGTTCCTCCTTTTACATTTTTTTTTTGTTTATTATATTTCCCTTGTTTCTAAAAGCGCAAACCAGCAAGTTTAGTGGGATGTGAATACATTTATTCGCTCTGGGATTTCAACTTTTCTCCATCGAGTTTAAACTTTGTAAAGTAGGCTAATCTATTTAGCGGTTGGACCTTTTTTTTTTTAAATAAGCAGTTGGAAAGATCCCTAAACCCACGTGTCCATGTTTGAAGGGAGGCGAAGACGGAGTCTAAGGGTAATTCGATCGCTTGTGTCTTGGATGCCCACTTGCAACGTGGTGACTGCATGCACTGCTCTGGTGCATATTTCTGTAGTGAAAGGATAATGTGCTTACACCTTGTGTTTATGTGAGGAAGTTATCGGTGTGATTGCTTGTCTCTTTTATGTTCATTAAAATAATGTTTTAAAACTAATTCCATTTCAAACTATTAGTGTCATGCTCTGTGGAACTGTTAGACGCTCTAATTAAAAATAGATTGACAATAAATCCTTTCTTCTTTTGAGCAAAAGCATTTGGAGAACTGAGAATTATTTGTTGTTGTTGTTTTTTTCTAGTTACTCTCTAAGATGGACCGAAAAACAAAACAAAAAACTTCTTTAATATTTTGACTTTCTCTTCTAAAGTCCGTTTTTCTTTTCGTGTATGGGGGGGGGGTGTACTCTGGTAATGTGTTCGTGGGGGTGGGGTATGGAGTTTTGTCTCTGGCATCTAGAGACCTGCTCGCAAGTGTATTTGGTTCAATCCAACTATCAAGCTTACAAACAATTTATGGATCAAAATGTTTTTGTCTTCGCTGTGGATTGACTTTACTTCTGCACCTCAGTATGAGTGCCCCACCAGACATCACTGTCTCAGGAAGAAGCTTCAAGCTGTTATTTGCAATACTCTCCTACTGAATGTAGCTTTCTCGAATTTTAAAGTTGGTTTTGGTGATAAACATTCGTGATAGGGACATGAATAGGCCCGCAGAGAAACAGAAAGCTTTCAGAGAACTACCAAATGGTTTTCAAGAATATTGCACTTGGAGATGGAAAAAAACTAACTTAACAAGGCCGTTCCTTTTTGTTGGTCTTTCCTTGGAGTAGGTATAGGCCTATGTAGGGTTCACCGTTCAGATCAGTGCTTCCCACCTCTAGAGAGGTGATGGAGTCAAGATACCGTAAATTCCAGCTCATGGAACCCATCTTATTGAGGGAAAAAATATAGAAAAAAAGGTCCTCAAGATGCTTTTCATCGGCTTTTAACAGATAGAAGGCCTATTTAACAAAATAATTATCAAGCTAATTTATTATTGATCTATCAATTTATTGGCTTTCATGTGCCTCCTTTGCTCAAAGTAGGCCTATATCTTTGAATTTAAAAGCATTTTAAACACTGGTTTTTATTTTATCTAAGATCATCTTTATTGACTTCTTAAGATCAACTAATTAGAAAAGATTCCATTTTTTTAGTTCCAGAGTTGACAGGCCGCTTCACATACGCAAAAAGCCAGATTCTTATGAGAGAGAAAGAGAGATACGTATCATACATACAAACATTTAACTGGCACACACACTTGACTTCTGCGTCTGTAACACAGACAGTATTTGGCTAAAGCGCATTTTTTTTTGTCCCAGCCAAGAACTCAGTACGTTAACTTGCGCGTGAACCTGGAGGCATGGACCAATCAAAAGTAAGGGAAGATACGTTCTTCTGCTCACCCGGCGCTCCCCCAAAAATGTGTCTGTCCTATATTCCAGTTTCCCTCCTTCTGTAACTCACTCTTGCCTTTGTACAGCTCTCTGCTCACATCAAGCGCCTTTGGCTTGCGTGAGAATTTTGTGTACAGGCAATTGGTTTCAAATAGTTCTTTTTTTTTCTTATTAATACTTGATCAAGAGAAACAAAATGGTGAGTATATTTTTTTGTTTGATCACTCACCATTTACTTAAATCACATTATCTGTAGGCTATATTTCTAATACTTCCAGAGTCTTTCGCAACAAAGAAAAAAAAGTTCCTGATTTAGATCTATATTTAGATAGCAATGCGATAGATACGCCTATACTTATAGAAGTAGGTACAAATAAGTTTAAACGAAGGCCTACAAATGAGGTGAGAATGACGTGTAATTTAAGGTCGAAACCAACATATAATTCCCCCTCTACCCACCAAGATTAAAAAAACAACACAATAACATCGGTCTTTGTAAACCGCTTAAAGCCAAAACACTTTCGGAATAAATCTCTCAACATTTTTCTCTACTTTAGCGAGATGGTTTGGAGGACTTCTTCACTCGATTTAGTTTAAAAAAAAAAAAAAAGACGCAGGCGAATATCACTTCTGGTTAATTCAAGAATTTTGTTCTTCATTACAAAAGAATCGGTGTCCATGACCTTAGGGGCTAAAACATTTGAAGTATTTGAATAAATAGATCTACATGTAACATGTCAGTGTGCAGCGTTAGCAAAAATCGACAAATGGATCAGACACTCTCGTTAGCGAGACTCAACATGTGATACACAGTGCGCCAACTGCGCGATATTGTGTGCCGGTATGTCCAGGTTAACCTTTGCTTCTTTCACAAATATTTATGTTTACAATATAGATCCATATGGATTTTTTAGAAAGTGTAACAAAATACCAATTGCTAATGTTGAGTAAAGCCAGGAGATTGTCAGTATTGACTGGGTAATTTTTGCATTGAATGTGTGTGTGAAAGAGAAGATAATAAAAGAAATGATCACAAATATGGCATCTCCGACTTATTACAGCTACGTCTTAGTTGACATTTCTTTGTGGACGTAACTGGCTACAACCGTTAGCTACACACATGTCACGTGAGTCATAGCTGCTCCAAACATAATTTAGTGAACGCAGTTATCTCACTTTGTATCTTTTAGTTGCGTTATTCCACTTGTAGCGCCATAGATCATAATGATAAGAAACACATTCTATCCGTAGTTATATGAATTAAATTCTATCCTTAGTTATATATAAATCTAGATCCATTAAAGTCTTTCATCTTTTCAATCTTTTAGCGTAGCCTATTTCTTTGTTTTTTAACAAACTAGATTTGGGTAGAAGAAAAATAGTTATTTCATGTGTCGATCTAGTCATGCATGTTATCAATAACTTAAACTCTGCTAAGTCGTTGGTTTTCCTGGCTGATTCAGGCAACCCATTCCATTCTCTGATGGCTTTACGAAAAATAAATTAGCTTCCTATAAAAAAATAAGATCACTGAAAACAAAACAAAAACAAAAAAAACAGCCTTCTTGCGTATAAAAAAAAGCGGTCGTATCTAACAGGTTTTATTTCATAAGTCTACCTCAGTGGCCTACTGCGTACGATAGAAAGTGTAATGAGTTGTAAATATTTAAAGACAGAGTTGGTGTCAGCCAGGATTACAATACAAATCTCATTATAAACTTTGCTGACTGGTTCTCTAGTGGCCCTCGTAAGCCAAAACTAAAATTTGTTATTGATACAATGTACCGATGGTTTTCAAGCGTGGCACGTTGCATAGACTGAGTGAGCTAGCCACGTAGAGTTTTAAAATTGCCCATATGATGTACAATGCTGTGAAATGATTGAAAACATTTGTTGACAGAACATCTTTTAGATTGCTACGGACCATAGGAATATGATTTATAGATGACAATCAACATCAAATCACAACCCATGTTTTTTTGGCTTTCTTTGTAGATATCCCTTTTTCTCGTTCTAGCTTTCAAGATTATTCTCCTTAACATTTGGTGCCGTGTGTATCAAATCACTTCAACCTCTTCCTTTCTCTCCCCCCCCCCCCTCTCTCTCTCTCAAAATAGTCTATTTTGGATGATTTCTTCTTATTCATCTTAATTTTCCCCTCAAAACTAAAACTGGCTTGCTGTTTATTAAGATAGCTCAACAATGTTTAACCCCTGTAGACCTATGTGGTTTACATTTTGCTATCTTCTTTATTAATCTTTATACAATCTCTTAAAATCATTTCTTTCTCCATTTATATTATTATTTATTATATTTGTTTCTGTTACCATTGTTTTGAGTTCACCCCACAATCACTGAATAACGCGAGAAATTGGAACGTAAGATTTTATCAATAAAATAGATATAAGTGTAGACACTACAAACGGAAAAACAATGTTAGCAATGATTTCATTATAGCCATATTAAATCAAGAATGTGTAATTAAAGTTAACTGAGCAAATAATCTATTTCCCTTTTTTTCTTCTGGTGATCAAAGATGACTATATTGTTCAGCTAAGGTATAGGCCTATATGCAAGATAGCCTAACTTGTTTCTAGATTTATATTTATTTCTTTAAAGACAACCATCTTTAACATTTTTAGTATTCTAGATTACAGCCGGAAAGGATAATTATAATTATATTATTTTAAAAAGCGTGTCTCCGAGTCCGAAGATTAATGAGGAATGCAGTATTTCACGTGGCAACGCAGCTCTAGCTGCGACCCATATATTTTGCCACCATTGCCCGCCGGTGGTCGATTTAGATATTTTCGCCGTCTACGTCTTTCCTCAGCAGCGGATTTTCTTTTTGTCTCAAATGTGTATCCAGCGATCCTTTAAGTGACCTCCAGCTGTATCGTTCTAAGGCCGCGTGCAACCAGGTGCTCTCTTCTGTTCTATGTCAGTTAAAGCATGGATAATTGGATACCTTATGCATATAACCTATATCCTTTTTAGGCATTCGATCTGGGATAATTTAAGTGATTAGAGCGATGAACAATTTTTTTTATTGGTCTTTACACACTTAAGTTTCGTACCAAGACTCAGTCTCTTGCCGAAAGGCCTAGAAAGCTAGCTAGCAGCTCTCTGCAGAGTTAGCTGACCCTCGTCACACTGCCAAGGTAATCGGAGTGGCTGTCTGGGATCGTTTCTTCCAGCTTCCCGGGTCAAACCTCATCGAGGCGACTTATTGCAAAGCCTTTCCCTTCTGGAAATATTCTTTTGAAATCACACGACGTCTATGGGGCACCTTTCATACCGGCAGGTCTGTTCCCTTGACAGTCACTCCCGGGCTTCTACACATTGGGAACCCCTTTGCTGCCGTGGTAGAGGGCAGTTGGAGCGTGGAAGGAGCGCTGTAAAGGAAATGGAGGCATTGGCATTGTGGGAAGGGGCAGCAATAGCTACAGCAGTAATTATACATAGTAAATTGCTCAGCGTTTAGAGTTGATGACATCAAACATGTAAGAATCGTTGGCTCTTTTTCTTGAAATACTCTGTCATTCCTAAAAATAAATAAAAAATAACAATAAAACAACTTTTAAAAAACTCGATTAAATTGAGAGAAATTGCATCAAATATTTTGAATCATACATAAATGTACACTATTGCGTAAGTTACTCTCTTGATCATGTAACTTTTACGCGTCTGCTGACATGAGTTCCATTAGCACTTTGGGAAAAGAGCACCGTTCAATTACTGCTGCCTACCTCTCTTTATTGCACGGCTTATCTCTTTTCTAGTTTAGTACATTTTCCATATAAAACAAAATTAATTAGTCACTACTAATTGATTAGCTTATTGGTTAATTTTTTTTATTAATTCATGAGTTCAAAGTTTCTACTTGATCAGAGATGTGGGAGAAATAACGTGTATAAGACAGACATAACACTAAAATGTTATTTAACCTTGGTTATGCCAATAATAGAATATGCATCCTCTGTTTGGGACCCCTCAACTCAAGAAAACATTAAGAAACTGGAACAGACACAAAATAGAGCAGTGAGATTCATAACAAATGAATATTCACATTTGACTAGAGTAAGACCTTTAGTAAAATCACTACATTTAGGAAGCCTTCAGGACAGAAGACTCAAAAGAAAAGTAGCAATTATACATAAAACACTGAACCATAATCTTCAAATACAGAAACAAAATCTACTAAAATACTCAGAAAGACACAAAGATTAAGGCACATTCCTCGTTCCATATGCTAGGACAATTTTTTACAAATGCTCCTTCTTCCTTAGTGCTATTAGAGCATGGAATGGGTTTCCAGAGCTAGCCAGAAAAACCAGTGACTTGGCAGAATTAAGGTTATTGGTTAAATGCATGACCAAATGCATGACGCGTAGGGCGTAATCATCTTCTTTTTTGAAGTAATGTCTGTATTATAGGCCGATAAGATAAGACAGACGGAGTAAGTTGCTATAAGCACGGTAATAATTAGAATCAATTATTCAATAAAACAGATTGTTTTTTGTAAGAGACTTTAAAATTATTTTTTTTAAATTCATTTAGATCTATCAATTTTTATGATTTTTTTTTCCTTAGAGGGAGTGCATTTCTATTCACGTGGGACAAGCTGGAGTACAAATTGGCAATGCCTGCTGGGAACTGTACTGTCTGGAACACGGCATTCATCCTGATGGTGTGATGCCATCCGATAAAACCGTAGGAGGCAACGATGATTCTTTTAATACTTTCTTCAGCGAAACAGGAGGAGGCAAGCACGTTCCGAGAGCTGTGTTTGTTGACTTGGAACCAACTGTAGTAGGTGAGGAAAGTGGCGTGCGCGTGTTGAGCGTGTGAATGTAACACGCTTTAATTAACTGTTTAAAATTAGCGTAGGTTTTATATGGCCAAGAATGTCGTATCTGAGCAATAATTCTACCAGCAGACTCATGGTGAGGTTCACTTTCTTCACCTCGCCAACTTCACCTATCCCATAGTCTGTTGGAGCACCACATAAGATTTGTCAACCGTCATTCTCCATTCTTCTCTGTCTTTTGCCTTGCATAGAACCCCTTTCAACGGCATTCTTTTATGTTCCTCCCCATTCTCTGACTGCCTCTTCTTTTTCCAGCTACCGTTCCCTAAAAGAAGGTCTTTGCGAAACCCGAAGACCTCGTAATTTGACCATAGAGTTTTAGTTTGCGTTTGTTTTTTTTACAATAGTTTAGCAGCTCATCGTAGTGGGATGAGGAGGGAAAACTTTGTCATAAAAGGATGATGGGAGATTAAACAGAAGTTTAAGAGGGGTTTTTATATTGAAGAGTTTGTTTGTAGATTCAAACCCCGCTGGAAGGGGGGTTTAAAGTCAAAACCATCTTATGGGGTTTTAAATTTCAAACCCTCTGGAGGAGGGGGTATTGAGTTTGAACCACTCTTGGCTACGCTCATAGAATTTTGAATGTGTAATTTGCTTTTTTTTTTTTTTTTTGTATATTGAAGAGGTGGTTTTTAGCTTCAAACCCCGCTTGATGGGGGTTTTCATACAATCTGGTGACTGATGTATGCTTTAATCTTATATTGAAGAGTGGGTTTTATCGTAAAAAAATAATTTCGGAGTTGATTTTAAAAACAAAATCTTCCTTAACTATGCTACCCCAACCCCCCCTGGCTACGCCCATGATTTGGTTAGTTAGGTTTGTAAAGAAATAGAGAGTAAGAATCTAGAGAGAGTTGGAGACATTAATAAACATTGAAACTGCTACAAAATTATTTATATTTGCTGTTATTCATGACTAAACTAAAATGATAAATAATGAACAATACAAGAACTCGCACCATAACAATAGCCATTGTGATTTCTCATTAATAAGTAATGATGTAATACAAATATGACACATATCCAAATGGTTTTATGACCGTTCTATTCATTACATTGTTGATAGTGTAGTTTTGACCAGTGAAAGTCACATGATAGGCTAACTGATAGTCTGTGAGTGAAAGTAACTTTATAAACTAACAATACCGGGCTGCCAAAGTATTATTGAGGTTATGTTTCCACTGTGCAGATGAAGTCCGACAAGGAACCTACAGGCGTTTATTTCATCCCGAGCAGCTGATCACTGGGAAGGAGGATGCGGCTAACAATTATGCCAGAGGTCACTACACTATTGGCAAGGAAATTGTTGACCTTGTTTTGGATAGGATCAGGTTCGTTAACAAATTAATTATGTAGGCCACATAAACAAAGTTAACAGTGTAGGTAGACTGGCGCTACCTTTATAACATATTATATGTTTTAATAGTCATTTGACCAAATCAAACTATTTTGTTAACGTAAGACTCAGAACATCACAAGGAGGCCTGCAAGGGATGAATCTTTTACTGAATTAATTTTTGTTTAAATGCGTTTTCATGGATGATCATCTCTACCCAACTTCCTCAAATAATTGCAGTTCTGCTCTTCTGTTAAGATAATTTAAACAAACAAAAAAAAAGATAATAATAATAAACAAATAACCCCGCCTATAGGCCAATGTTAGATAAATAGATAGGGTTTATGAATTCACTTCTTATACGCATAACCGGATGGGGTCTTAGCTTTAGATCAGCTTTACCATATTTCTGTATGATAGGCTTTAACATGGTCTTGAAATTAAGTCAATTATCCTATTTATAAAGAAGCTAAAATTTTATCAATACCGGGTATTTATTTTTTCAAAAGCAAAATTAATAATTCTATATAGATCTAATAAAGTAAATAATATAAAAAGCTGACATATAGTACGGTGGACTAAAATATGCAAATTAATTATCAATACACTTTTAGACTTTGGTTGATATAAACCTTGCAATTAGTGAGTCGAATGAGAAAAAACATTGGGCCTGTAAGTTTACAATTAATTCAATCTTTGTATTGTTCTAAAACTCTGTCTCGTGTGATGCAGAAAATTGTCCGATCAATGTACTGGACTACAAGGTTTCTTGATTTTCCACTCATTTGGAGGAGGCACTGGGTCTGGGTTCACATCCCTCCTGATGGAAAGACTCTCGGTAGATTATGGAAAGAAATCTAAATTGGAATTTTCCATCTACCCTGCACCACAGGTGAGCAGATACTAAAAAAAAACAAAAAAAACACCTAATTTATATACATATTAATTCGAAATGGGAGAGAATGCATGTGAGAAAGAGATTGTTTCCCCATTATTAGATGTAGTTTAGTCATTAACAGGTGTTTTGAATAAAAGAAATGGATCAGTGGAAAAATCAATTTCATATTTTTCAGTGCAGTGAAAAGGTTAAATATCAAACTCCGAAATATTCACTTCTTACTAAACAAAATGTATAGAGTTTAGGCCTGTAAGTGGAATTTAAAGGGAGTATTGAGTGATGATTTTTTTTTTAATGTGATGATCACAAAAGCTTGGTGGTTAACTTTAAATTCTCTTTAGCTACATTGGAATGTTAAAAGCTTTAAAAAATTAATGAAGTATAGGGCCTAATAGGAATGTGTGAAAGAAAAACGAATGAAACAAAGAGGAATGCCGAGCAAGACTCTTAGATCTATATGCTACTTTTATTTGATAATTCCATTATTTTTTCATGTGGCAATCATTTAATAATTTTATTCTAGTAGTGTGCACGAAAAATAGTGAGTTGGGAGAAACCTTCCGTTAGTCAAAGAACACTTATCGACTCTTCATGGGTCTCTTTTAACCTCCACATGCCTTTAGATCTTGCCACATACCGCGTAATTTGATTATTCGTATTCAGCGCGTAGCCCTACATATGATGGCTTTACTTACAATCACATTAAAAAAAAGTGTTGGGACCCCCAAACACAAATTTTGATTGGTAATAGATCTTGTCCTGTGTGACTGCATGCGTGTTGTGGGGTACAATCAAGTGAAAGACACAAGGTACTACCTGATGTCCATCGTATAGGTTAGGGTTATTATTCCTGCCAAACGAACCCACAAAAAAAAAGGTTAGACAACGATAAACATATTATTCTGACTCATGTCTCCTTGATTTAATGATCTATCTAGGTGTCTACTGCTGTTGTTAACTTATGTCTCCTTGACTAAATGATCTATCTAGGTGTCTACTGCTGTTGTTAACTTATGTCTCCTTGACTAAATGATCTATCTAGGTGTCTACTGCTGTTGTTGACTTATGTCTTCTTGACTTAATGATCTATCTAGGTGTCTACTGCTGTTGTTAACTTATGTCTCCTTGACTAAATGATCTATCTAGGTGTCTACTGCTGTTGTTAACTTATGTCTCCTTGACTAAATGATCTATCTAGGTGTCTACTGCTGTTGTTAACTTATGTCTCCTTGACTAAATGATCTATCTAGGTGTCTACTGCTGTTGTTAACTTATGTCTCCTTGACTAAATGATCTATCTAGGTGTCTACTGCTGTTGTTGACTTATGTATTCTTGACTAAATGATCTATCTAGGTGTCTACTGCTGTTGTTAACTTATGTCTCCTTGACTAAATGATCTATCTAGGTGTCTACTGCTGTTGTTAACTTATGTCTCCTTGATTTAATGATCTATCTAGGTGTCTTCTGCTGTTGTTGACTTATGTATTCTTGACTTAATGATCTATCTAGGTGTCTACTGCTGTTGTTAACTTATGTCTCCTTGACTAAATGATCTATCTAGGTGTCTACTGCTGTTGTTAACTTATGTCTCCTTGACTAAATGATCTATCTAAGTGTCTACTGCTGTTGTTAACTTATGTCTCCTTGATTTAATGATCTATCTAGGTGTCTACTGGTGTTGTTAACTTATGTCTCCTTGATTTAATGATCTATCTAGGTGTCTACTGGTGTTGTTAACTTATGTCTCCTTGATTTAATGATCTATCTAGGTGTCTACTGCTGTTGTTAACTTATGTCTCCTTGACTAAATGATCTATCTAGGTGTCTACTGCTGTTGTTAACTTATGTCTCCTTGATTTAATGATCTATCTAGGTGTCTACTGCTGTTGTTAACTTATGTCTCCTTGACTAAATGATCTATCTAGGTGTCTACTGCTGTTGTTAACTTATGTCTCCTTGACTAAATGATCTATCTAGGTGTCTACTGCTGTTGTTGACTTATGTATTCTTGACTTAATGATCTATCTAGGTGTCTACTGCTGTTGTTAACTTATGTCTCCTTGACTAAATGATCTATCTAAGTGTCTACTGCTGTTGTTAACTTATGTCTCCTTGATTTAATGATCTATCTAGGTGTCTACTGGTGTTGTTAACTTATGTCTCCTTGATTTAATGATCTATCTAGGTGTCTACTGGTGTTGTTAACTTATGTCTCCTTGATTTAATGATCTATCTAGGTGTCTACTGCTGTTGTTAACTTATGTCTCCTTGACTAAATGATCTATCTAGGTGTCTACTGCTGTTGTTAACTTATGTCTCCTTGATTTAATGATCTATCTAGGTGTCTACTGCTGTTGTTAACTTATGTCTCCTTGACTAAATGATCTATCTAGGTGTCTACTGCTGTTGTTAACTTATGTCTCCTTGACTAAATGATCTATCTAGGTGTCTACTGCTGTTGTTGACTTATGTATTCTTGACTTAATGATCTATCTAGGTGTCTACTGCTGTTGTTAACTTATGTCTCCTTGACTAAATGATCTATCTAGGTGTCTACTGCTGTTGTTAACTTATGTCTCCTTGACTACATGATCTATCTAAGTGTCTACTGCTGTTGTTAACTTATGTCTCCTTGATTTAATGATCTATCTAGGTGTCTACTGGTGTTGTTAACTTATGTCTCCTTGATTTAATGATCTATCTAGGTGTCTACTGGTGTTGTTAACTTATGTCTCCTTGATTTAATGATCTATCTAGGTGTCTACTGCTGTTGTTAACTTATGTCTCCTTGACTAAATGATCTATCTAGGTGTCTACTGCTGTTGTTAACTTATGTCTCCTTGACTAAATGATCTATCTAGGTGTCTACTGCTGTTGTTAACTTATGTCTCCTTGACTAAATGATCTATCTAGGTGTCTACTGCTGTTGTTAACTTATGTCTCCTTGATTTAATGATCTATCTAGGTGTCTACTGCTGTTGTTGAAATATGTCTCCTTGACTAAATGATCTATCTAGGTGTCTACTGCTGTTGTTAACTTATGTCTCCTTGACTAAATTATCTATCTAGGTGTCTACTGCTGTTGTTGAGCCGTACAACTCCATTCTAACCACACACACAACACTGGAACATTCGGACTGCGCCTTCATGGTGGACAATGAGGCTATCTACGACATATGTCGTCGTAACCTCGATATTGAGCGACCCAGTTACACGAATCTGAATCGTCTGATTGGACAAGTTGTATCATCTATCACAGCCTCTCTGAGGTATGGGAAAAAAAGTTGCTGTGTTACAATTTGTATTGTTTGTCCTTGTCAGTCAAAGAGGTCAAGTTGTCAATGTCAAGGTTGTGTTACTTTTATCTTATAGATTACTGACGTGACTTCAAAAGAGAAGATAATTACGTCCTAGTATTTCATGTGTCAATCTAGTCATGTATGTTAATCGGTGACCCCTCCAATTCTCTAGTAGCACTAGTGAAGAAGGAGCGGCGCATTTATAAGACTTTGTCCTATCATATGGAATAAGAAATGTGCATCTATGTGCCTTTCTAAGTATTTTATTAGGTTTTGTTTTTCTATTGAAGTTAGTACTAATAATAATAATGAAGATTATGGATGAGTGCAATGTTTCACATGACCCCGCAAGCCCATTTGCGACCTACATAATTTTCCCCATCTGATGTCGGCCGGGGTTATAAAACTTGTACTCTACAAGGTCTTTCCTCAAAGCCTCTTTGTCAATGACGCTAAGATGAAAATGAGTTTGTGCAACAAGCGAATTAAATCTGATTTTACGGCGCTAAAAATGTCCACACCAATTATCCAGAACCTTAAAAAACACACCAACGTTTCCTATATTCTGTACACCGGATACATCAAATAGCTAGTTTTTAATAGATCTAGAGCTACGTATTTTTTTTTTTTTTTGGTGTGAAATAGTTCTAGATCTATTGACTCTTAACACCAGCTGTGCATATCTAACTTTGCATGATATTCACCTATGATAATGCTCTATTGGTAGGGCCTAAATACTAGGACCTATAGAATGTAGATTAAACATATATTATTACTAGTTATGATTAGCTCCAAATAAAATAATTTTTCCACTTTTTCTTGTTGGCCAGATTTGACGGAGCACTGAATGTAGATCTCACAGAATTTCAGACCAACTTGGTGCCATACCCTCGTATTCACTTTCCTTTAGTCACGTATGCTCCTGTTATTTCTGCCGAGAAAGTAAGTCAATAGTCACGGATGTTGTTCAATGTTATGTTTTATTGGCCTTTATTAGCGCCTACGTCTTGAATATATTTGCTTAATGGACAATTAGATGGCCAAGTGGTATTAAACTGTAAAACTTGGAAAACTCACGATTCAATCATTTCCTCAAGGCTTACCATGAACAACTGTCCGTAGCTGAAATCACGAACGCTTGCTTTGAGCCATGCAACCAGATGGTGAAATGTGATCCTCGCCACGGCAAGTACATGGCTTGCTGCCTCCTGTTCAGGGGTGATGTGGTCCCAAAAGATGTCAATGCAGCCATCGCCACCATCAAAACAAAACGTACCATCCAGTTTGTAGACTGGTGCCCAACAGGATTCAAGGTGCCTTTTTTTTTTAAATAATTTATTTGGTGTCTTCTAAATCTAGTTATTTTATTGTTAAAAAAAAACAACAACACCCACCATCATGTTGACTGACAATTATGGCTCATCAATTTTGTTTTTGAAATGTCCCTACCCTATCCTGGAACTAATACTAAGTGTTAGCTATATGACTTCTTGTTACAGGTAATTAAAATCATACTTTATGAATGCAAATATTTTCTTTGATATCTTTCTATAAATGTTGGCCCGGGTAGGGGGAAAAGATTCAAATAAGAAAGCTGTTGATCTAAGACCTAATGTAGAATATGCATTGAAAAAAAAAGTTCCTCTGATTCTTAGGCTGAATCAACTTGTATATAGACCAAATGACAATACTAAAAGTCTCTGCTTTGATGCAAGTTTTACTCTATGTTTGAAACCTTTGGAACATCAGCTCTAGTGTATTGAAAAAAAATCCATTTTCCATCTGGATTCAACAAATAAAATGGAAAGGTGTCCAAAAAGTCATATTGCCTAAAATCTATGTATATACTAAACAAATATTTGATCAGTTACCTAAGGTTACTTGCTGGGAGTTAAGGGTTACTTTAAAATGTGTACGAGAAACTCTGAAATGCATGCAGATAAATAGCATTGTCAATGTTACAGGTTGGCATCAACTACCAACCTCCTACAGTAGTTCCTGGTGGAGATCTGGCCAAAGTACAAAGAGCTGTGTGCATGTTGAGCAACACTACAGCCATTGCTGAGGCCTGGGCTAGGCTGGACCACAAGTTTGACCTCATGTATGCTAAACGTGCATTCGTCCACTGGTAAGTTCCCAGAAATTAAGTTCATGATAAATAATATTAAAGTTGTAATTAAAAGTTGAAAGTTATAGTCACTATCTAGAATAACAAGGGAACTCTAGTTATTAGTACAGCACCTTGCATTTCATTATATATCAGTTTAGGTTTTGTAAATCAGGGGTAAAAATGTTATAAACAGTCCTTCAAAATTAAATTATAGTTTTATTTTGGTTTTCTATGTTATTTCATGCATTATCTTATTGTATGCATGTTTGAGCTGTCAACATTCTAAGATTATAACCATAAAAAATAAATGTCAGGGGCACCAGAATAGTGAAAAAAAAAAAAAAAAAAAAAGAAACCAATTGGGTTTTTATGATAGTACAAAGGTATTTTATCTAACCTAATATTTCACTGGTTTCAGGTATGTTGGTGAAGGAATGGAAGAGGGAGAGTTCTCAGAAGCACGAGAGGACCTAGCAGCATTAGAGAAAGATTATGAGGAAGTGGGAGTTGATTCAGCAGAAGCTGAGACTGCCGGAGGAGAAGAGGAATACTGATCTACCAATGCACAGAAAAAAAACTATCAAGACAAAAACAAACGAGTCACTGTCAATAGATTTGTTGATCAAGATCAATATTTAGATTAAGACATTCAAAGAGCTCTATTTCAATAAAATAGTTCACTTCATAGTGTTGCCATTATTATGAAATCAGTTCATTATGTTGTAAAAATTGCTTCAATTAACTTTTTCTTAAGAATTACAGTGTAAGACACCCTGAATAGGATTTTATAAAATGTCACTCTGACCTCAGAGGGCAGGCACTACTAATTACTAGTAATTACTGGTCCATGCTTGAAGAGGTTGTATAAAATGATGTAGCAAGCATCCAATTGATCAAATATACAGCTAGCCATAGCAGTAATATAAAGAGCTAATAGACAAATGTCAAATTTGTTTTGACTAATGTTATGAAACCTAATAATCCTTAAATCATGACTGTTACTCCATCAAGTGAATTTTCTTTAAAATGTTGTCCTACAATATGAGGTTTTACTGTGTCAATTATGCTCATTGCAGTAATGAGTTCATTTTTCTATTCTTAAAATCTACTTTTGACTGTGGATGGAATGTCTCTTTAAGAAGGCTTTACAGGCACATGAAAAAGTGCTTACCAAATGAACCATTTGGTGACTGAAGAAGGCTAACAACATTTTTTAAATCACTAATTGGATGGGTGTTGTTTACAAGAAAATCTTAAACCAAATTTGTATGGTGTTTGTGGAGATAGCTGAATGATTGAATGTCTATCATTTCATACAAATTTATAAACAAAACTAATAAAAGTATGCAAGAAGAATAAAGAACTAAAAAGTTCATTATTCATTAACAAAACAATTCATTTATTGGACTATACAGAAATGCATAATATCGTCAATAGCACATGACAAAATGACATTTGCACACACTCACTAGATCCACTCACTGGTATACACACATTGATCTCATTTCAAAATTATCTTGAATTTCTGAACAAGGGCTAATGAAATGTCTACACAAACACTGACGGGCATCATGTCACTCGCGGCAATGAAAACTTTTTTTCACAGCAATTCATTCTCTAACACAAATGTGCAAAAAAGTATTCAAAGATCTGTCAACATTTACTTTTTAAAAAGTATTGAACAAAACAAATGTTCAATGTTGTCAACTGACTATTTCTGTACAAGTATCTCTTCCTGAAACATAAATTGAAAATATAGAGGGAAAACATCTTTAAGTACCAGTAGCTGAAATCTAGTGTCTACCAGCTTAAAATTCACTGATTTTATCTGGTACATACAGTTCGCTATGAAGAGTTCACTAGTTGTCAAAAAAAAACAAAAAAAAACTACTAAATGACCATCTGTAAGCTGACCATCATATAAGAAATTGAATCATGCATAATTAATTCAGACATTTATACACAAGGAGAAGGGAGACAATTCTAAATACTGATGCAATGTGTATAGTAGTAGTATCACAAGCCATCCAGATGATTGGTTCACTTCACTTGATGGTCTTGTCAAACAATTAGGTGTAATCAATTAAGACCAGAAAGTAAATAACAAGGTAGTCCAACTTTGTCACCTCTAAATAAGCCTAGGATGAAAGACATGAGTCCTTAGAAACCTGCGTCAATTACACATTGGAATTTTATTTCTTTACGCACTTGGAAGGACAGCCCACCAACACTTAAATGATACTGATCAGTCATATGCATATGATTGAAACACTATGTGCAAGAATGCACACATAAACAAAAAAATAAAGATAATAAAAATGACAAACACAAACTAATGTAAATGGACAAGTGTTAGAGATAAATGTGACAAGAAAACAAAAAAGCCTCACTTTCTATCTGCAATACAATTTTGTGATGATACAATGATGGAGAAATGTTTCACAAAAAAAAACGTTCAAAATAAACAAAAATGTACATATTCACAGTTCAATTATATTACATGGTACTGGATCCAACTTTTGAAATGCTGTCATGAGGCGTTGAAATAAGGAAACAAATCACTTGTAAGCTATCTATGTTTCAAATGTAAAAGATAGTCAAGTCCAAAATGAAACAATACAGCTTGAACCATACCCTGTAACACTGAGGCATAGGGTACACAAACACTAGGAGTTACGGGATGATCATGTGACTATGTAAGCTTTGTTTTGTAAAATGATTTAGTTAGTATAATGCATGCAAGAGAAACAGCATAGGTCCATACAGAAAAAAAGAAAAAAAAAACTAAAGGCTCTGAGACTTCATATGACCCGGATGTATTTGAAGATTATAAAATAACTTACTGTAACAAGATAACAATGGGGAACTTTTTTTTTTTTTCTAAATTAAAATGAGATGAATTTTACTTCTATGTTGATGGTGTGTTAGCAAAACACATGCAAATATGTTTTGATAGTAAATTGATGACAATTAAAAATTAAAAAGAAATTATTGCCACAAAAATCTTTCCAGAACCTGCACTAAGTTGATAGATGAAAAAAAAAAGCTGGACAAAAAGATCATTATAGTTATGTGTTAACAAAATATAAACAACCTTTCTGAGCCAAATGTCAAAGTAATCCATTCTTTGATATAGTGACTTCAATAAATAAACACAATAATGAACACAAGATGAGCACCTGGATATGACAAAGGAAAAATATTCACTTTAATTTAATGGAATAACCTAACCTATAAATAAATATAATGGATACTTGACTTAAGAAATTACAGCCATATTTGCGCTTCCATTTCTACTCTCAAGGGCTTCTAACATACAAAATTACTAACATCCTTATTTTAAAAAATCAAAACTCTGCAAAATTATATAGAAGGTACAACAACATTGTGGCTTTTTTTTTTTTTTTAAATTTAGAATTTTGTTTGTGAATGTTTTAACAACAGGCAACAATGTCCATTCAGATAGAAGCCTTGTACCAAGAATTCTTGAAAAGAGATGTTGAAAGCATTATTAAAGTTCTATTGATTTGGTTTTGTACATTAAATGTTCTTGAACATTTTCCCCTTCCCAAACTAAGTTATACTTTCCCATCATCACTATCTATGCATCGAATAGTGTCATAGAATATGCATTGTAAGTTTCCTTATGAATGTTTAACTGAACAGGCAGCCAAGTATTTTTTTCTGGTTCGACACAGTCCTGTACAAAATGTATATTATTCTAAAGAAACCTGTAAAACATTACAATATTCATAATCAGCTTTAGACAAAAAAAAAAAAAAAAAAAAAAAAATAGATGTAAATAATTATAATCAATGTTTGCAAAGTATGCTTTTAAACAAATTAATATTTTTAAAAAAAAAATTTTATACACAATTTTGCCTATCATTATTAAAAAAAAAAAATGAAACTAAAGCATTGAAAATATTCTTTCAGGGTCCTTTTCTTCCTAAGTTATCACTTTTGAAATTCTAAACATCAAACAACTTGACAGAATCAAAGTATGAATTTCAGAAATATAAGCAAAACAAAATTTTTGTGATATGGATTGACTGTGCGTGGATAAACACTACTAGTTGGGCAGGCCTCAAGTATAGCATGAACCATATGGTTGTATGGTGGATAGCATTCAGATTTATTTATTTTAAGCACAAACTTTGAGCTAACTTAGAAATAGATACAAATTGAGAGCAAATGTATTTTTGCTTTAAAAGTAATGGTGTATTTAATACCATGTTGTACTATTCCTCTCAATTATTTCACCTTTTCTAGTAATACCAAGACTAATAGTGGCTAAAGGCTAAATATTTTCCAGTGTTTTAATAGTACAAGATTTACTAATGCAGACAACCCATTTTCTTCAAATAAAAGCCTTAACAAGTTTGATCAGGCAGAAATGTGTTAATTGGTACACATCAACACATCGCATGCTACACATAAATGCACTCAATTCATCCAACACAAACACACAAGTCTGTACAAATGAACTATTGCTCCAGCCATGACATTTGTCATCTGTTCAACTTAAAAGTATTTGGCATAAAAAAAGAAATGTAACACTGGACTGTGCATCCAGAGAGAAAGTACTTTGTACTTAGTTGACAAAGATAATAACAGAAACAATCAAACAAAATACTGCTAGTAGTAGGGGAAAAAAAAAAAACAAGATGATTGCGCTCATGTAACAAAATTACTTCTCACAGTAGACGTTTGATTTAAGTGACACATTCAATTGTAAAAAAAAAAAAACTTTTAAAAAGTCACACAAAATGCAGGGATTCCTAAATAAATTTATCCATGGCAATAATCATTTTTGTTATACAATAATGTGAAAGCATTGTCCCATTTTCTACAGCTGGATTACATGAATAATCCAATGAATGTCTCAAGCGTCACATAAGGAATGTGCATCTTGTCTGAAGTTGCCATTTAAAGTAAGACAAATTTTAGTTTCAAGAAAAGAATTTTTTTTTTATTGAATTAGAAATAATTATCTAATCTAATATTAATTCATTAAATTTATCAAATCAAATACAATAAACATAAACACAATTTTTTCAAGAAAAGGATATTTAAAAAAAAAAAAAGGAATTTTCTATAAGTTTACAATATAGAATTACTTTGCTTATTTCTTTTAGCTATAAGTAACATCAAGAACAATTTTCCATGCCATTGAATTCAGTTCTTAAACGATTGCTTTAATAAAAGTGTTGGCTACATGTTATTGTCTTGACATGTAGAAAGTTATGAAAAAAAAAGTTAAAATTTAGTACATACTTTAAAGCAATAAAACAACTTTACAGCAAAGTCCAAAAACAGGTCACTGAATTTGTTTATGGTTTTAGCACATTACAACACTCTATCCCCTAAATGTACAGTAGAAAAATAAAAACAATAAATAACCTAGGGTCTTTTTTTCAATTGAAAGAGCTCAATATTCTTTATTAAAAGTGCATTTCAAAATATTTTAGTTTAAACCTTTAGTTGCATTAAAACTAAAGCACCAATTAACTAGCAGTTTTTTTTTCTTTTTGCAATTGAAATCAGAAAATCAAATGCTGAACTGTAAAGGAAATAAAAACCCAGATCATACAATAGGAAAGAGTTTAGTTCATGACAAATGATGCAATGCTATACCAGTATCTGAAAACCTTAAGCAGTACCAATATGGCAACTGGCAACTAGATTTCTCAAATTGTAGTACAAATATAGTCATAACACAAAGTTCACTGGAGATGTCCAAGTGATCACAACAATTCAAAACAAATGGTGTGGGAAGGGCTGGCAATGATCCTGTTAGGTATAGCTAAACATTTGGATTTTAGAGTCACTGTGATACCAATATATGGTAGTCCAATTTCAACCATTGCTTAGGTTCAGTGCTACTCCACAACACAGCTTGATTGACCAGATAAGAAGATCTGTTTATCTGTGTTTCCCTTCTTTTCAACTCTTTTATTTCTAGATATTAAATTCCAACACAAAAATTAAATGCCCTCACATCTAAATTAGACATTATTTCTCTATTTCTAATCTAAAAGAAAAGGAAAAAGATATCTTTTTATCGAAACATGACTATGAATGATGACATAGCTATTCATATGAGATGTTATAATAAACTAGTACGAATATGGTCCAATAGAATAAAATGTCATTTACTGTCACAGACAGTGTCACAATGACGTGTGCTTTGCTTCTATGCTCTCAAAGGTTAAGTGTGCCACAAAAAAGTCATAAGCAGTAACAGCCGCCGCACATCTCTTAAATTTTTAGAGAATTTCCTGATAGAAATAATCCAAACACTATGACTAGGAGAACTTGTCCGCAAAACTAAAAGAAGGATTCTGTGAGGCGCCGTGGGAGTTGGTGGTTGTGGAGGTCTGGTTATTTGTCAACATCACAACGTTAGAACCACCACTTATAGTATTAGCAGGAAGAGAACTCTGGCTGGAGTAACTACTTCCATCAGTCATATTTCTGAAACAAAGCAAAAAATTAAATAAACTTAATTTAAAAAAAATAAATAAATTATGGCATAAACTCACAGCTACAAATTGTGGCATAAATTCACAACTAAAGATAGAAACATCAGACAAATTTGAAGTACATCAAAAAGAAATCATTTTGATGTTCTTCCTTTCCTAATATCTTATATTATAAAGTAGAATGTGAGGCGTATGTATGTCTGTATGTATGTTACTTATAGACATCAAAACCGCTTGACCAATCTTGATAAAACTAGGCAGGAATGTTCCTTGGGTACTAACTTAGACTGTAGTGTATGTATTGTAGCCCTAAAACAAACTTAAGACCCTAAAAAAAAAATAAAGTTGTCCGACTCTATTACAGCTATAGTATTTTATGGATCTAGGCCATGGTTAACAATGTTGACATGAGAAAAGATCGAAAGGATTTAGACCTAGATCTAATTTTAAGAAATACACTTTGCACACATAGGTTTTTACTTCGACACATGAAAATACAAAAGAAGATCCAATGATTTCATTAAATAATAAAATTAACCTTCAATTTTGTGTTTCAAAAGCATTTTTTACATAAATTAGTTCCTGATATCTGTGACTACAGATTTCCTGGCGAACATTCTTTCATTAGACATTACCAATTGGTTACACATTAACATATCTTTCTACTGAGTCTATTCCTAGGTCTAGGTCTAAAACTCTTATTGAACTCTAAGATGATAAAACTTCTTTTCGCAAAGATAGTTTTGTGCTTTAACACATAAACATACTAATTATTGTCCATTCATTTGATATTTTAATCAATTTAACATTCAAATTAGTTTTTCTAAAGCATTTTTAATACATTCGTTCGCTGTTCGCTAAAGTTGCGTAGCCATGTTGAGATAGGCCTATATTCATTCATGAAAAAAAGGTCACGCATGTGCAACACAGAATGATCTCTATAAAAGCTAATTTTTAACTCTAGATTAGTGTAGATTTAGATCTATACCTACCTCAAGATCTACTTTATACTTTAACACATGAACATACAAAATTAAGTCTATTCATCTCAAATTTTAATCAAATATATGTAGGCCTACAAGCAAATGTTTTAATTTGAAAAAATGGATTTAAGCCTATTAGCTATTTTTATTTGATAGCTTAATTCACACTATTTTTACATTGACACATTCGCTTTACTTATTACATTATTATTTCGTTTAATTGTGACTATATCGACAGTAATGCGCAAATATAGACGCGTGGGTAACATATGTCTAGTATAGGATATAATGAGTCTCACAAGTAGTCTTTAAAAATGATTCAAAACTACTCACTTAGATTTAAGCTGTGCAGGTTTAAGATAATCATCAGCAGCTAATTGCAATACATCTGGTCTATGTTCTTTTTTATACTGTAAACACCTCCTGATGAAATTCTAAAAAACACACAAACAAATTTAACAATAAACATAAAAATTAGGAAAAGGAAAGAACAAAAATAATTGAAACATTAATTAAATTGTTTTTTAATACCTTGGCCTCCTGAGTAACTGGCGGCTTAGAAGCAAATTCAACTTCTGTAGCCTTTAATATTGTATTTTCTTCTAATATTGCCGCTTGAGACAGATTGTGCCCAAATGGCTGGAAAAAATCATTTTAAGAATATGATGAAAACTAATTTTAAACATTTTATAAACGTCTTAATTAGTGGTTATGAGATTTCTTTATTATTCTTGTACTAGTGAAATAGATGCTTACCTTTTTACCATATAAACATTGATAAAAAATGACACCCACTGACCAAACATCAACTTTGGAAGAAATCTTTGGTGGAGTCTTACCAACCACAAAACATTCAGGTGGTAAGTACCTAGTTTACAAAATAAAGGAAAAATTAAAAAAATTGGTAGAATCATTTTAAAAAATTCAAATATTTTTAATAATCTGATATTTACTAAAAAAAAATTTAATTACTAAAATAACTAACCAATAAGTTCCAGCTCCCTGCGATGTGAGGTCCATGCCAACCTCAGGATGAAAATTTGTTTCATCCATAACTTTACTGAGGCCAAAATCTGTAATCTTTATTTCTCCACTTACAGATCCACTGCCTAACAAAATATTACCTAAAAGAAAAAAAGAAAGCCCCCAGGCATTACTTTTAGGTTGTTTTAAGCTGAATTCTAAATTACTCATGTCCCACTTGGGGCTATCTGATCAATAGAAAAGTTTCTGAAAAGGATTTTTTTTAAAATTACTACAACTATTTGATGTCTAATGTCCTAGTGTAACCTCTAAGTTTCGGGCAGGGAGGTGTTTGAGGAATGGGCATTCCTCCTAAACTGTTCCACTAGAAAGAAAAGCAAAGTATTTTATCTTTAAGGACTAAAATGAAGGAGTTAGTCACCCTTGTGCTGCTCCTTAAAATGTCTAGATCTAAAGTAGACAAATGAATCAAATGTAAATACATTAGTCTATTTGAGGGGGGATTTTGTGAAAAGTGTGTCATTGGGGGCTTTTTAGAAGAGGGTTTCCTATCAAACTTTTCCATTGAATAAAGAAAAGCCAAACAGAAGTGTTACAGTGAGAGTGGAGTGTTGTGTGAATTAAAAATGGTGGGAATGTGTGTATTAAATGAAAATTACCTAAAAGGAGCAATGCTGGAAAATTATATGGACATGAAAATAATTATCATTGTGCATTCTTAGTAACATGATCAAAGTAATTATAAAGATACAAGTAAGTTAGTTTATTTATTACTAGAGAGTCTCATGTCTTAAAAAATTAAAATAAAAAAACCTTAGTAAAAAATAAACAACATAAAATTGTCTATTTTACTTGTTTAGAATAAAACTTTTACAGCAGCCAAGTGGAGATATCAATGCACAATTTCATTAATTTTATACTAAATAGGAACCAATTTTATTATTAAAAAATTCATACCAGGCTTAAGATCATAATGTATCACAGGTGGTTTAATCTCATTGAGATAACGAAGCGCGCTGACCGTCTGACTAATGATCGACCGCGCTTCCTTTTCTGGAATGCTCTTGTTTTGTTTCAAGTAAAAGTCAAGATCATTTCCTTTCTGATATTCTAAAACTGTACAAAATCTGGAGGAAAAAAAAAAAAATCAATAGATTCTTGAATTTACATCCAGAAAGTTATTATTAATAATACTTCTAATAAACAAAATTGTAGTGTTGAAAACAACTTACGAATTGTTATCTATTTCGAACACATCAAAAAGTTTGACAATTCGAGGGTGGTCCAATGTTTTGTGAATGTTGTATTCTCTTAAAGCGTGTCTAAAACAACAAATTGAAAAAATTTTAAGTAGCAAATAAATTTAGGAACAATATACACAAAAGAGACAATAATAAATTTCCCAAGTACTGCTTACTTGATATAGTTTGCTTTTTTATCTTCTTTCCATTCTCGATTCAATTGATGAATTTTACATGCTACATATCGCTGCTCTTTCAAGTCAAAACCCTAAAAAATGAAACAGTATGCTAATTCAAAATTATAAAACACATGAAGTTTTCATAATTTTTCTGTCCAAATTTCATTAAAGATTAAACCAGAATAAAAGTGGGACCAACCTTATGGACTTCACTAAATCCCCCTTTACCTAACAAGCACAACAAAAGGTAGCGATCATTTAGTGTTGGATGATCTTTAAATCTAAATTTTAAAAGAAAAATTGTAAATAATTATACAAGACATCTTATGCATTTAAAATTAATGAACAGACATTGAACACAAAATTCACATTTCCAAAATTTAGATAAAAATACTTAATAAAATCTGAATGTAACTTGGTCTAATCCTTTTCTAATTGAGCAAAAATGATTTACTATCAACAAAGTATTTCAAGCCTGTAGCCTGTAAGCTTTTAAGAAGTACTCATATAAGACACAATCTTTATATTTCTTCTATATTCATAGATCAGTGACTTACATGTTGCAAACACTTTCATATTTTGAACACCCCACCTTTCACTGTCAATATACTTAAATTTAGTTATTTTGTACAAAATCACAGCATAAGAATAGCGTTCATTCAATTTTAGATGTATCTAGGTCAGACAGCTTGCATTTCAGTCATTGTTTCACTGCTTAAGTTTTTTAGAGTTTCAAGGACTTAGTCCTTCTTATACATCTAGAATTATTAGTAGAATGAAATTTTAAAAAATATTATTTTTTCCCTCTCAAAATCAACATTTTGTTGTCAAACAAACAGAATTGAATTACAAACTTAAAACATAAAAATATGGAATGTGCTAACATTTTTAGTATGAAAGAATTTTATATATTCTAAAGATATCAATGATTATCAAGAACCAGATGTTCTACAAAATCAATAAGAGGCAGAAAAGAGTGAATAGTAATTAGTAAAGGGATATGTTAATCATGTCAGGATTGTAATATTTTATGTATCTGATGTTTGAGCTAGTTTATAATAAACGAGTCGATCTGCGGCGTAGCATACGGCCACTCTCATTATTTTCTGAGCCTTGCTCTCTGTCATGTGAAAGCTATGTGGGGTAACTCTAGTCTGACTGCAGAAATAAAGTTATCTTTTCATGACTTTTTCACGAAGAGAATTATATATATAGATTATGAAAAAGTTGAGAAGAATCAATAAAAACATTTGGGAATTAATATCTATCTTCCCAGACATACACTTATTAATTTTATACAACTGAGTGGTATATAGTCAAAGTGGTAAATCAATCAACATTCCAATTTTCTTTTAAGACATACCTAGAGTTGTCCTCGTTATGAATTCTTTTTAGTTCTCGTATATGTAAGTTTCTTTCCCTCTCCAACTTTTCCATTTCTAATTGAAGATCAGCATCTTCTTTTTTTAAAGCAGCTGCCCGAAGTTTTAAAATTTCATCTTGCTCATAAAACTCAGCCAACGTCAAACTAAAACAAAAAAATATGTTTTAAATTACATTGCTAAAAATAATATCATGTTTAAATGGAAATATTTCAAAATTCTATGTATAATTGATGGTACAAACAACTACATTACAATAAAAGAGTTCACATTTCCTTTTATATTAAAATGCAATAGGCAGGACTAGGATTATCTATTTGTATTTCAGGTTGTGATTTTGTTTTATGACTGAAATTCTCAAAAAACTTGTAACTTTATGTTGTCTGTTGTATTTATGTGTATTTTTCGGTTGTGTTGTCTTTATATGAGAAAAGTGTCCTTGTAATCACAACAAATTTCCATTAGGATCAATAAAGCAGTCTTAGTCTTAAACAATTTTAGATTGAAATTTGTTTACTATGTTTGCAATCAATAAAAAGACATGATAAATCTTACTACTTTTCTCCAGGCTTTAGAAAATTGTCATGCTTTGCATTTTTGCCAATAGCTGTAGGTGGCTTTCTTTTCATCAACAATCTTCTTTGTTTATCTATATCATCTTTATCTGCTGTTATTCTTTCTTGTTGTCTGTAAAAATATAATGATTATGTTAACACAATTTTTAAAGCATTGAGAATAGCATTCTTTAAACAAAAACAAAAAAGGACATATTTCATGGGTCACATTTGCACCTTTGTGTATTTGACTACAGGTAGAAATATGTGTACCAATATGAGGTGTAGAATGTCAATCAAAGAAAACATTTTTGTTTAATGTAATTTTAAATAGCATGATTCGGAATTAAATTAAACCCTATTCAATAATCTATATTTTTACTACCTTATCTTCTCTTGGCCCAAAAAGTTTAAAAATTCATTTTCCCAAATATATTCTTCTTTGCATTAAGCTAATCTATTTATAAAATGAAGACTCAACATTTAGCTGTAAATCTAAATGTAACTGATAGAAAAAATTCTGTACAGAACTACAATTACACGAATTTCAATTGCAAATACCAGTATGGAAAGAATATAGGGACCGTTTAAAATTTGACAACTACTCTGGGCAAGGCATGTCTTCCATATGTGGGATGACCAAAGGCAATTTTTTTTTAGATGAAAGGTGGTCGGCACAACAAAAGTACCCCTTGGAAATGCTTTGAAGAACAGCATAGGCCATAACTTGCATTAACTGACACTGAATTTGGTATACCTGGCAGCAGGCTGCTTCTGAACAAGAAGGCTAGAGGTACAAAGGCTATAGGATACATATTTGAGACCAAAAGAAAATAAGAAAATCCACTGCCGATGACAGAGGTGACGGCAAAAGAACATAACATGAAAAAAAAAGTTATGTCTACAAAATATGTTGGTCACAGATGGGACTACAAAACCACATGACTGTACTTCTCATTAATCTTTGAACATGAAGAAAACCTTTATTATTATTATTTGTGTATTTTTTTAGGCTCTAAACTTGTAGTAGCTAATGTATCTGATTTTACCAGGATATAGTATAAGTAAAAGTATGCACTTTTTGTTTTTATTAACTAAAGGAATACGACCTAATATTATATTCACAAACATTACTTTTTATTTGGATTATGATGTCCAAGAACAAAACAGCTGACGTTTTGTGAGTTTGCAAATATATTCTAGGAAACATTTAATGTTTCATTTTAATCCTGTATAAAATCTTAAAGAAAATATTTCTTTAAAGAATACCATTGCCAACCAAAGGCAAGGTTATACATGACACAAATACTTACTTCATAAGATCTTGAAATGCCCAACCATCAACCCAATTTTCTACAAACTGAGCTCCTTGTCGCTGTGTAACAAATTGCCCAAGCCGTAGCCTGTTTTCCATGCATTTTTGACGTGTGGTTTTCTTTTCCAACGTACTCTACAACAAAAACAAAGGTAACGATGTACATAAATAAGTACAGACTTTAGAGAAACTGGTTTTGAGGCAAAGTAAAATATCATATGGGTGATACAAGAGTTGTTTTTTTTAGTTATGTATTGAAAATCTTTTACTGTACTTAGACATTTTAATAATTGAATTGTAAGTATTTACTTTTATACAGATATTAAAGAAAAGAACCTATGCCAGATATTTTTATTTTATTGTTGTTTTTTTACCCAAAGTTAAAGATCAAACTATTTTACTTAAGTATTTTTACAAAATTAAAGGTAATAAAAATCATTTAAATACACTGACACTTTTTTAAGACATTATCACATAAAGCAATTTATTTATGAGCAAATTGTAAAACAAATACAATTTTAAACTAAGAAAACAAAATAATCCAAACCTTTTCAATTAGCAAAGATTTGTTCACTTCTAAGCATTTCTGCAAATTTTCTTTATGCTTTTCTAGCAATTTATTTTGTGCTGTACACTGACGCTTTAATTCATCATTTTGCTGCAGAAAATAGAATCAGAAAAAAAAAAGGTAAGAAAACGCAATGATCATAATTAGAAAGAAAACAAGGTCATAGTTATAACTATTATATAGAATGGTTTCGAAGTACTTTGTGTAGTAGAGCGTGTATTGTTACAAAAATTAAAATAAATTTTTACGATATCTTTCTAAAGCTACAGGTTTAGTTTTAGTTACAATTTATTATATGTAAATATTTTAAATTCAACCATGAGCATCAACATAACTTTGCACAAATTGTAAGAAATTTTTTAGACCCATGTTTGTGAACTAGCATGAGACTGTTTGGTTGTTTGCAAGAAGTAGCTCTAGATCTAAGATACTGGGCTTCTAAGGTTCTAGTTATATGCTAATATCGATGCTAATCTGTACATTTTGTTCTTCTTCAAATAAGTTTTCTATTTTTAATTTTTTTTTGACAATTTCATGCAGTGATTTATTCTATTTAAAATTAACTAATGAAACTAAATTTAGTTCTAATCTACTCTTTAAATAAATCTAGTTCAAGACAGACAGAGTGTTTTCAAGAGTAACTTCTTGAATATCTGAAAATCTTAGAGCAAGACAAAAAAAAAAGTCTGAGGAAACTTTTGCAATTTTAAATATTCTTATGGAAATTTCCTACTGTTCAACTCTATAAATTAAAACAGCATGACAGATAAAACAGATTCAAGAAATAGAGGAGACCAACTATGAGAAAAGATGAGACAAAAAAACCTACAAAGAGCAAGTCATTACTATGGCATGGATTTTCAGTGTGTGAGGAGATGTAATGCTCATGAGATCTTTTGAACAAACTGTTACTTTTTAAGACATTAAATGTTATGACATCCAAAGAAAGTTTGTCTTCATCCTGCATGTCTTTGCACATAAATGAAAAGGGGTAATTTATTGAGTTTACAAGCGAAAACTACATTTAAAAAAAATATACATGTATCTTTATTTCAAAGACCTATCCAAATACAAACCTGAGAAAAATGAACAGATTTGTGAATGTTAGAGATTATTGAACAAATGCATGCTTTTAAGAACATTTTTTACATTTTACAATTGATCAATTTTGACCACTCAATAACTAGAAGAAATCAAGAGGTCTATTTCATTCCAATATGCACATTAGTCAATTTTGGCTTTTAAACGTTAACACATAATTCTTTAAGATAGATTATTAAGCCTACTTTAATCAAGGTGGAAGATAAATTAAAACTGAAAGTCTGAATTAAAATTGCCTAGCACAAGGTAAACAAAACAATTTAACCAATTTGTTTAATCAATAATGGTCTCTTATGATAGTAAATTAATAAATTAGATGAGCATATTGGAATACTATGTTAGCTCTTCAAACAACCACTTTAAAACATTTCAACTTCAATTTTGTTTGTTCAATATACCACATGAAGAAAAGCTAATTGTTCCCTATCAGTCTGAAAATTAATGCATCGAAAATGTTGACAAGTTATTTTCTACCAATATCATGTTGGTAAAAGGGGAAAAAAGGCAAACAATAAAATGTGTAAGAAAAAAAATGAATTTAGTTGACTAAAATAAGACTTGTGTTTAATTCAAAATAAATAAATAGCCTACTCGTATCAACTCATCTATTCTAGTATCCTTCTGTTCCAAGTCTGACATTGACTGACTCTCCATTGCTTGAAGGTGAGCCATAGAAAAGTCAGTCTGAAAATAAAAAAATAAAAGAATTATATTCATTGTTACTTTAATTTCCATTACAGATAAATCCTTTCCGAACTATAGTGTTATGGAAAATGTTACTTAGAAGATACATTGAAGGGACCCAAGATAAAAACCAAAAGAGAGTCATGAATTATCTACGTGAGAAATAAAATAAATCTTTTCAGAATAAAGTAATGGTTGAGTTTGAGTTATACAAAACCAGTTTAAATTAGAAAGTTAAGTTTCTATTAGTCTGTATTTTTTCTTCAAAGATTTTTCTCAGTAAAAAATTAGAAATTTCCATCACTGAATTTTAAACTGTTTTAACTCATTTGAATACACTTATGTTAAATAGTCCAGCAACTTCAGATTAAGCCACCATTAGATTTAAGATTTAATAATAATAATAATAATCTTTATTTTTCCTACAGATTTAAGCTTATTACAAAGACAATTTTTATCATTGTCAATACATGCAGCATTTAATATATTTTTTGGTATTTGAATATTTTACACCTTTTTTTTCATTTGGGCTCTATTAGAAAGATGCCTTAATAAATAGATAAATAAGTGTAATTTAAAAAAAAAAAACAACTCATAACTAATAAAAGTCTGAGGGGAATGCAAAAATAACACAAGTGTTCACAAAAATGTAAATAGCAAGAAGCAAACATATACACTAGAAAAACAGCCTCTCTCAGCCTCTGCCTGGATCTCCTCTCTACAAGTTTTCTTCCATCCTTTACAAATCTGGTTAAAAGAACTATCCAGAAGAGGAAAGAAGTATGGACTTTTAGTTCCATCAGTTTCTATAGGTTTCTGGTAAATGAAGGAAATAAGGAGATTCAAAATGTTCAATATAAAGATTAAAAAAAAAACACTTTAGGGAGATGGAAGAGAACAGTTAGAGACTTAGGACCAGGCCAGACAATGGATGTTAAAAGTTGAATTAACACAGCAAAAGGTAACAGCTAGTCAGCATATAGCTGCAGACTGATTACAATTAGAAATGTCTGCATATAGCTGCAGACTGAGTACAATTAGAAATGTCAGCATAAAGCTGCAGACTGAATACAATTGGAAATGTATTAATATTGCAAGGCGAATGAATCCATTTATCAGCTGCTTTAAAGTTTTGAAAATTAAGTACTCATAGATGAGAGTACTGAGTTATTTTATTTCGCTTAATTCCTTTGCCATTATGAAAAGTACTTGAACAAAGTTTTGCTTCCTAGTAATACACTCCTATCAGAATGATCTATTGTTGTGTCCCAAAATTAGTGAAAACTATTAAAAATATATAGCAACTAGCAGGTGAGAGAGAGCATGATACTAATATGCCATCAGTGACTAAAACTCACTTGTACACTTTTTGCAGAAGCATTGGAACAAATATTTTGTACAAGAGGTCGACATGATGTGTTCATAATGTCAGCTATTGAATTGGAAGAGTTGTTGGGTGAATGCGGAATAATATTCTGAAAATAAAATATTTTTTATATCTAATTAATATCATTCTTAATAGCATTTATAAAAAGAATGCATTTCAAGGCTAAAAATTAAAAGTAAACATTATATTCAGAACCTTATCTCCTAGTGCTACAAATTAAGACATGACTTACGCCAAATGCTTGAGGAGATGGTGACTTAGCTCCTGCAGCATTAATAGGTTGCCCAGTACGACTTGGTGACTGATTCTGCTGGAAATGTGATATTAAATGTAATTTTTTGTTTGTTTTAAAACTTCAAAATACAGTATCTTCCTAGTGATTGTGAAAATAAATTGTAGATCTTTAAAGAACATTTTCAGCTTTATGTATTAAAAAAGTTACCTTAAAATATTCATTTATCTTTTTTCCATTTGTTTCAGCTCTTTTAGTAGCTGTGGAGGGAGAAAACAAATAAAACATTTTCCATTTAAACAAGATAGATATTTTTTTAAAACTTTCTTTTAATTAGAACTGATTGTGTTTTAACTACAAAAAAAAATTCTTTGCTAACCTGAAGGGTTCTCAACACCTGATTTCCGTTTTCTTTTTCTGTCATTTTGTTTACCTTTATCAGGAGTTTGCATCAATCCCTAAAAGAGAATTCACCATTGAGCAGATATTCCTTAAAGTATTAAATATTAGAAATGAGAACATTTATTAAAGTCAAGAGATTTAAACTTAATGTCCACCATGGCTGGACAACAATACTGAAGAAAAAGATAAGTGTTACCTCTCCATCTTCTTTATCAATGGAACCACCACTGCTTAAATTACTGCTGTCTTGTTGATGTTCTTGTGGAGGCTGTGGCATTACCAGAGGCTGAAACTTTAAAAAATGGGAAATGCTTTTCAGAATATTGAGAATAAGCAAAAACAAGAACATAAGCTTAACAAATTATTTGTTAAGCTTGAAAACATTTTCTTAAAAAAAAAAAAAAAAAAAAAAAAAATTACTTTATATAATGAATTCTATTCAAGGCCAAGAATAATGAACATTTTAACCATCTTCTGTGTCATCATCAACTATCTCAGGCTAAATTTGGGTTCCCAGTTTAACTTGCCTGAAACTAATTTGTGTGAAGTTCAAAAATAGGCTAACAAAATATTTCAAATATCAGCTTAAGAAAAAATTTTGAATACATTAACTTGTGCAAGAATTATTTATTTTTTTTTTACATTTTAAATGTCATACAAGGATATCATAATGAGATCTTATATTTAAACTGAGATCTAAGCTTTTTTTTTTTTAAATATCTTTCAAAGTTTCTTTTTTAACACCCCCACACACACACAAAATTGATATGGAATTTTTAATATTTTTTTTGTTGTGAGTGAGAATCTGTTGGGAAAGTAAATAGTGACAAGAGTTTGTGAAAATGACAGATTATCAAGGATGGTGTTAAAAAAGCAAAATACATAAAATAAACCATACTTGAATAAGAGTATACTATAAAAGACATTAAACTACTCAAAGTAGTTGATGAAGGCATAAAGCTGTCAAAATTAAAATTTACTGCATTAAAATGGCAATTTCTTTTTAAAGAAATGCTAAATGTCCTGATCTCTTCAGTAATGCACTGTGCATTTAGCAACTTCATCCCAAAGACAATGTTGGAACTGTAAGTCCTTTACCAATGCACCTTACAGAAACCAAAATGGTCTCAAAGACAAGTTATTGAAGAAAATTTCAATTTCTATTTTCATAGGTTTTTCAAAAATATATTTCAAGTTAAAAGTATAAATTGCATCATTTATAATCGTTTGATTTCTTGATTAGTCTGATAAAATTTGATAACAAAACACTTTATTTTTTCCCCCCATGCTTTGGATGTTCCTTTAGAATTGAAGATTATTACATTCTAGTCTAAGCCTCTCGCAGGATGACGGGAAAGGTTTGAACTTAGGACCATCAAGATGACAGACCAGAGTAAATATCACATGACAAAGTAGCCATCCATATTTTTCTAAAATAGAAACCTATTTTTTTTTAATTTTAAAACCAAATTTATGTGCATCTCAAGGTTATTTTTTTTTTTTAATCAACAAAATTATACTTTATACCAGCATTTCTCAACCTGTGGTATGTGATGATTTTAACAAAGGGGCACAAAGGCAGTTATTATTTAAAAAGGTTCTGGTATCAGTATTAATAATGAAAAGAGCTTGCATATAAAATTAAATTTCAATGTTTAACTATCTATGCCTAATGAAGTAATGAAGTGTTTCAAAATTGTAGTAAAATAACTGCTCCTAGTTTACAACTGAACTTACCCTGCCTCCTAAGAATCTGGCTTCTAATAATTCTTGTTTGCGGGGATCTACATGGATGTTTTCCATAACCCCTGAAAAGTAATTTAAAAAATGAAGTTTTATAGTATTATAGAAGTTTTTTGTTACATAAACTTTTAATTATTTTAATTAATTACTCTAGTATTATTTATAACTACATTAATTTGTCAAGCAAACATGACTCATGGTTAACTTATAAGTTTTTAGTCTATAGCCCAGTGATGCACTCACAAGATAAATTATCCGTATGCATCCATTGTCTTAAGAGAGAAGAACTTGACAAAAATATAATTTGAGCACTAAAACCTATTTTCTGATTAATTATAGCAAGGAATGTAAGAGCATATTAGAATAAGAAACTAAACATCTCCCACATTTTTATGTGCAACACAAGAAACATAACAACATATCAGTAATATATATATATTAAGCTATATATATACAGTTTTCACCTCATAAATGCAGCTTTTGAAAACAGAAATGTTCACATGAGAACAAAATTAATAAATAAGTAAAAAGGAGAGAAGTTCCTCTTTCTTTTGCTGTGGCCCATGGTTAATTAGGGTGTCATGTGGCCAGCACAATGGCGATTCCCCTTTACTTTTTTCCAACTTATGTCAGGTACACATTAGAGCTGGCTGGACTCAGAGGCGTCCTATAGATCTTGAAATTAAAAATCCCAGTAGAAAAAAACTAATAATATAATTTCCATTTAAGAATTGATCTATTTATTTTTAAATAATTCCATTATATTTTGGCATGTACTAACATTTCCAATTTTATCAAAGATTATTGAAAAAAAAAAAGTGCTTTATGATGTGTCAGAACTAAAATTGTGAAAATGAGGACATCCAAATCTGGTTCAGTGCTTGCAAAGCCTATTAACACACCACAGTGTTGTCATTATCATCGATTGGAAAACTTGACTATGATATACCCTATATCACCTAATGTTATAAGCCAGGTGAGTGCTAAAACCAAAGAAACTGCACTATTCAAAATGGAAGCATATAGATTTGTCATAGAACAAACCACTGCACTTGTAATCAAAGCATAAAAGCAACGCTAATGATGTGCCCACTACTATAAACTTCACACAATGCATATAAATTAAATTATTATTATTTTAAATGCGTTATAGCGTAATCGAAAGAATTAAAACTGCTCTTAATTTTCACATTTTAATAATTCTCAGCATTCTGGGTACTTAAAACTGTGCAAAGTTAGGAGGCTTACTAATTATCAGGATTATTTTAAATTAAATCTGTATACAGGCAATCATAAGACTTCAATGTTTACATTCTATACTTACAAAGATTTTTTTAGCTATATTTTTACTCCAAATATCTGTTTTAGTAATAGATAATAAGCCCATAAAGGTTTGCCATACATAATATACACACCAGAAAAGAGTGTGGAACAATACCTTGCTGATTAACAATACTAAAGCCTTAGTCTACCGGACCTGTGTGATAGCATATACGGAAGTGAAACATGGTCAACTTACTCATGGCAGGAAAAAAAGCTATATATATATATCTTCCACATCCGATGCCTAAGGCGGATCTTTAAAATAAGGTGGCAAGATAAAATAACCAATGAGAAAGTGCTACAAGAGCAGGGTGCCAGGACATCCGCTGTGTTATCAGTAACAGACTCCTTTAGCTGGCTTGGCCATGCTTGTAGAATGCAGAAGGTCAAATTCCACAAGACATTCTGTAAGGCGATCTAACAGAAGGCAGTAGCCCTGTTCGACCACTTTATTCAGATGTATGCAAATGTGACATGCAGCTCTTCAAAATCGACACTAGCAGCTAAGAAAAAGTGGCACTGGATAGATCCACATGGAAAGTGAGCATGAAGGAAGGATCCCGGATTGCAGATGCCATACACACAGTAGTAGAAAGAAAGGTGAAAATGCTATGTCGCCTGGTGATTACACATGCCCAACCTGTGACCACAGCTGTGCATCAAGGATTTGCCTCTTTAGTCACACAAGAAGTTCCAAAGGGAAAAGATCGTCTCTGGAGACATAACATGCCACAGAATTGAAAACACAGCAATTTTTGTTGTTTGAGTAGCATTTTTTAAAAATTATTGCAAAGGCCTTCAATATATTTCACCTAAAGAAGTCAAAACGTTACTGCCTTAGTGATAAAAGAAAACCTTCCAATATCAGCATCTAAGATTTTAAAAATATTTTTTGTTGTACCATTTTTTTTTACCATATATATCATTATCATTATCATCATCAAACTCCATTTGAGTGAGGGCTTGAGAGGCTCAAATCCTCTCTTCCAAAAGCCCTGGACAGAAACCCTGCCGTAGTGCATACATGTCACCATACAGGTTAAGAATTTTTGGTTTCCCAGACCTGTCAAGAAGGAGATCAGCAAGTCTGGGGCAGTCAAACAGAATATGAGGCACGGTTTTATCTTCTTACTGCAGCAGGGGGCACCGTGAATCAAAATTTGGCTATAGCTGTGAAAAATATGAGCCAACAGGACAGTGGCCTGTCCTGCACTGTGCTATAATACCGTGCACAGGCCTGGACAGCCTCCACCACAGGGCCTCATGCGCTACCCAACTCCACTGGCTTTTTGGGACTTGTCCCAGCACTCAAACCACTTTACTATTTCTGTTTTTTTAATTATAGCCAGAGCAGGATGAAAACTTACAGCCTGTTCTGTGGGTGGAATTTGCCCTCCCTGGTGAGCCAAGGAGTCTGCAATAGTGTTGCCAGTCACACCATGACTATGACTTGGTACCCACTGCATTATTACAGGGGTGCCATAGCGTTGCTTTATGTTGTGTGAAGCCATGATGACAGAAGTCAAAAAGTTACTGCCTTAGTGATAAAAGAAAACCTTCCAATATTGGCATCTGGATACTAAAATTTTAAAAATATTTTTGTTACCATATTTAGACTATATATTAACTATATACTTTATGTATAGTTCTAGATATATAACAGAAACCAATATTTTGTTTTCTCAGACATTCAAAGCTGCTTAGCTACTTTTAATATATATCTAGTTCTAGATTATTTCTAGATAGATGTAGAATTTATTATTATTTTATCATTAAAAAATTAAAATGGCTTGGACCTTCAAAATGTACTTCAGGGAAAGATCATTTTGATCCATTATATACATTATTAACATTATAATCTATGTCTAATGGCTCTAATGAATTCCAATCATGTCCAATGTTTAGCAATCTCCTAAATTCACGCTGTTGACTATGCCACTGCATCCTTTCTTGTCTTCTAGTTCTAGTCTCTCTACTCTATAGACTATATTAAATAATAATAAAATATTTTCTAGATTCCTGTCACTAGTGTCAGTGAACCTGGGCCTGGTCTAGTAGATCTAATCAAGATGATCTAGATTTTATATATCCTCTTTACCTTATCTAGAGACTAGATTAGATATCAAGATCTAGAATCAGATGACTAGTAGTAGTACAGTCTAGTAACCACCCCTGTCCCTGTATTAGTGATTAGTGTATTGAAATAAATTAGATCTAGAATCTAGATCTTTAATTTTTGTTGTTATAACTTATGCTTGATGAATAAGTTAACAAATAGATCTAGAATCATCTAGATGTTACAAAGATAGAAAGAAACAGTGTTAGTGTTGGCATTGGAACAACAAGTCATAACCAAGTCCAACACTAGACTAGATATCTAACAAGACTCAAACTTTCAAAGACAGTCCAAGACACCTTCTTCAAGTTTTTGATCTTGTCAGCCAAATGAATGGTCAGGGTACATCAACCATGGTAGTTTAAAAAACATACTTTTATTGTGTCTTTTAAAATATCTTTGTCATTGTGGAAAGAACGGAATGCAAATGGTCTACAATCCGTAATACATTTTGATTTGAACTTTACCTTCCCTACTCGAGTGGCGCACTTGTGAATGGTTACTGCTGTGAGAACCTGCTGCTGTCCAAGATGGCGGTCCTCCACTGCCACAAGACATTACAGTTTTATCAACTCTTCAGGGGGCAAATGCCCCTACTGGACACACAGAAATGTCTAACATTCATTAGTTAATGTGCTCCATTGCCTTAAAAAACTGCAGCAGCAGTGAATAATTAGTATCAATCCAATAAAGAGACCAGGGTGTCCTTGTAGAATGTAGTATCAACTTTTGTTGATGCTCACACTATGACGTCACTGATTGTCACCACGAGCTTTAATCGAGATGTCGCTCACACAGGTAAATTTTAATATACATTTCCGTACATTTAAAAAGATAAAATACTAACAAATAAAATGAATAAAAAATAAGTGAATGATATTAGCCACTAAAACATAAAATTATGGAACATAGCAATCGGCCTAGATCGGTCGTTTCCGGTTGGGGATACCCCTATAAGCCTTAGGACGGAAGGGATTCCCGCTTGAAGTACCGGAAATAAGGGGATCCCAACAAAATTATGCATATTTTGCATGAACTGATATAAAAAAAAAAAAGATAATCTATATAATTTTATAGGTTTTATGATATTTTATATACATCTAAATATAGTTTAGAGATCTAAACATTATTTTCTTTAGTTTAGATAATATAATTTGCTAATAATGTTAACTGTATTTAAAAGAAAAAATCACTTGGCCAAGTATCGAAACGACAAAATTGAAGATTTGTGAATATTGACTATATATAAAAAGCAATCATATTTTGAATTAACATCATTAATGATTCTGTTATTTTTTTTACAAGATTTAAATCGTCTTGGTCTAGATTCAAGTTAATAGTTTAAATCGACCACAAGTTTTTTTCTTTAGTTACGTGTAAAAGTTTTGCTTCTGGGCATTTAGACACTGTAATAATACACCCAGAGCTACATATAGATCTGGTAGTATAAAATATAAATATAACAATTCATATTGTTTACTTTTGAGCCAAATAAACTATTTTATGTCTATGCTTTAGACCCAATCAACTTTTTACATTTAATTACAAACTTGTTAGAAAACTTTGTGCTTTATTTGTCTTTTTTAATTAAAAAAATACTTAACATTATAATTATATCTAGATCGAGATAAGAAACCAAAGCTCTATTAAAATTAAAAGAGGCATAGTTGGGCTGCATGGCATTGTAGAATACCAAATAATTCATAAACCATAACATATCTAGTCTGTTACATGTATTTAATTTACATCTAGGTCTCTTAATTCGTACAATTAAAATATTTTGCTCACACCTCATTTAATTTTTTTTTTTTCGAGCACAAGAACGTTGCCGACTCTGTGAAAGGCAGGTGCTGTAACTGCGCTTCTCTTTTTTTTTTTTTTTCCTCTTGTTGATCACTCGGCTTTCTTCTCCAGCGGACAGAGGCGGTCAGGAATGCATGTCCTTGACACGTTTTACAGTTACAATGGGTCTTCTCGCAAGCATGAGGGGGACAAAGATCAGTCCCGTTACTCTTTAGTTCTAGCATTCAATTTAATGTATCACTAATATCTCGCCCACCTTCATTTCGCTAAATGTTCATGATTGTAAGTGTGTCTGGTATTTTTAAATTGGCTAGTTATTAAAATTGTTTCTTTTTAGAGGTACTCTTTTTTCCCTAAATATTGTACTTTTTTGGGGGGGTTTAATTTGGTTTATTTTTACTGCAATATTGAAATAAACTTATTTGGAAACACAAAAGCCTTTAAATATAGCAGCCAATATATATATATATATATATATATATATATATATATATATATGTAATATAAGGTCAGATTTATTTTTAATTCATCGACATCTTTGTCAGTTGTCACCATGCATATTTAGGTAGCCAGCTAGACGCTAATGCTCAAGCCTTAGTTAGTAGTCATACACTGATACAGACATGCCTTGAATAACCTTCCATCGATTTATATTTTGTGACATTCAATCCTTTTTTTTTTCTATAGGCTAACATATTTTACGCAAATACTACCCCCCCCCCCATACACACGCACGCCGCCAACCCCTCAGTTAAATTGGGTCTCACTCCACACAGTGCTTACTACTCTGCGTCTTCTCGCCTCCCACACCCCTGACATATATAGCTACTTTCTCTAGGAATCAATTCTTGTTCTGGTCGCTACCTCAACGTCACACGTACTGGCTTTCAGCGGAGATAACTACTGATTGAAAAGTAAAAAAAAAAAAATCTCTGTTATCTATTCCCTTACATAGATATAGATTAGATAGATCCAAATGTAAAGATAACAAGGTTAACAAAGACAGTTTGTGTGGAAACACAAACTCAAAATCGGCCCCCGAAGTGGTCGACCCAGGCAGGTAAAAAGGCAGGTTCTTATCAATATTTTCAGAAAGAACATCAGAATTAAATTCTATCAAAGACAAATGACAGAGAAGAATGGAGAAAAAAATTTGACAGATCTTGTGTGATGCCCCAGCGGTCCGACCATTTGTATAAGAGCCTCCCTTGTTTGTTACTATTAATAGTGAATAGTTGTGAATAGTTGTAAAAGTGATGTATTTTTATGAAAAAAACTGCTTGCATAAGTGATTTAAAAAATTAGATTTTTCGCTTTTAGTAAAGAAAAAAGTAGACGTTGAATCAGAACTTTGAATGGACTAAAATATTTTCACTATCTTTTCTAGTTTTACAAAGAGAATTAGATGAATTACAGAAATGGGAATCAAATTGGAGCATGTCTTTCCACCCAGAAAAATGTCAGTTGTTAAGAGTAACAAAAAAACTAAAACAAATTAATTCCACTTATCTTATTCATGGCAAACCAGTAACACAGACTAAAAACTCAAAATACCTAGGTGTTATAATAAATGAAAAACTGTCATGGAATCCACATATTGATGAAACTATAAAAAAATCCAACAAAGCATTAGGGTTTATTAAAAGAAATTTCTATAAATCAAATAAGAACATAAAACTAAAATGTTATTTAACCTTGGTTAGGCCAATAATAGAATATGCATCCACCGTGTGGGACCCCTCAACTCAAGAAAACATTAAGAAACTGGAACAAACACAAAATAGAGCAGTGAGATTCATAACAAACGAATATTCACATTTGACTAGGGTAACACCATTAGTAAAATCACTAAATTTAGAAAGCCTTCAGGACAGAAGACTCAAAAGTAAAGTAGCAATTATACATAAAACACTGAACCATAATCTTCAAATAGAAAAACAAAATTTAATAAAATACTCTGAAAGACACAAAAACAAAGGCACATTCCTCGTCCCATATGCTAGGACAAATTTGTACAAATACTCCTTCTTCCCTAGTGCTATTAGAGCATGGAATGGGTTGCCTGAGCTAGCCAGAAAAACCAGTGACTTGGCAGAATTTAAGTCATTGGTTAATATGCATGACTAAATGCATGACGCGTAGGACGTAATCATCTTCTTTTTTGAAGTAACGTCTGTATTATATAAGATAAGATAAGATAGTTTACGAGATCTAAACGGGACGGACGGACGGACAGACATTTCACACAAAACCAATAGCGTCTTTTCCCCTTTTGGGGGCCGCTAACTAGAAAAAACATTTTAGAAAAATACTTTTTTAAAAAGGCATACTAAGTGTAATTGTATCAATTAGTTTGCATCAGTTAATTAAGTAATTGAATGTGTAATAGAGTAATAGATAGGCCTATAGGAATTCTAGTCCAACAACAATAAATCGGTGCGATTAGAAATATTTTTACCCATTGTTTTTGTTTAGTGCTATTTCATGCTTTTAGATTTCTCAATATTCTATAATCCTATCACTTTTTTGGACCAGTTGGGAAAATTGGAGGGGGGGGGGGCGTAGAAGAAAAAGGCAGTGGCGTAGCTAGGGTGGGGGAAGGAGGGGGAATTGGAAAATCCCGTCGGGCCCACACTTGAAGGGAGCCCCTTTGCCAAATGAGTGTTTCTTACATTAAAAATTAAATATTATGCAAAATGCAGGGGCCCCGAAAGAGATCAAGCCCCCCCCCCCCTGGGCCTTAAACGATGGAACTTCCTAGCTACGCCCCTGAAGAAAGGGATGTCTGTGTGAATTTTTACTGTATTCGCTTTTAAAAAGCATTTACAACAATAATAATAAATAAATAGATAAATAAATAAATTTAAAAAAAAAATGGCTAAACGACATGAATTCGAACTCATGGCTCAAGCCGACATCCTAACCACTCTGCTAATGAGGCGCCTATGAAAATAGAAGACTGTATAGTTATCAATTGTTTATATTAAGTTATTTTTAGGTTGATGGACAGGCCAAACGCGCAGCAACCTCAGCAAATTCATGGACCGCAAGTTGACGTTCCTGTTCGATGTGTGCAAGAAGGGCGCAAGCGTCCGCACAGAGCAGCTCAGTTGCAATGATCTGTTTAATTTTTGTAAGGGAGAGCAGCCGCCATATGTTCAATATGCTGCCATCGGTGCGGAAGTCATGCTTCAGAAGTTCACAATGGGAATTAATCAAGTTCCACAAATCAATGTGAATGGTCATCTCCTTAATGTTGTTGACCACTTAACCTACCTAGGCAGCTCAGTGTTCAACGATGCGTCACTGTCCAGAGAAATAGACCAACGTTTCGCAAAGGCCGATGGCGCTTTTGGCCGCCTCGGAATGAGAGTATGGCGGAATAGGTCTTTTCGCATACCACAACAAAAAAAAATCAATGTTCATAAAGCATTGGTTCTGACTACACTCTTATTTTATCTTATATATTACAGACGTTACTTCAAAAAAGAAGATGATTACGTCCTACGCGTCATGCATTTAGTCATGCATGTCTTGTATGGCTCTGAGACCTTGGTGCTCTATCGAAGCATTTAAGGTTCTTCGTACGCTTCCATCAAAGGTGCCTTCCCCTCATGATGGGCATACGCTGGCAAGAATACATTACAAATAACTATGTTCTGCTGGAGGCGGTGTGGACAGTAGAAGCACTAATTACCTGTCGACAGCTGCGCTAAGTCGGACACTTTGCCGCATGCCAAAGGCGATCTTCTTTGGCGAGCCTAGAGGAGAACGGGCGTAACAGAGATGCCCCCAGTAAGCGCTGTAAAGTTAAACTCAGGCGCCATTTCGCCTCACTAGAATAGAGGAAAGTAGCTGGCATCAGATGGCCTCTGGGAGAGACCGTTAGAGAGCTCTTGCAAAGGCTGCGGCACAAACATTTGAGAGTCAAAGAAAAGTCATTGTTTAAGACCGGCGCAGAAGACGGAAAGAAAACTTAAATAGACCGCAAGCGGAAAACAGCTTTGTCTGCATAAAATGCGGGAAAAAATGCAGGTCGCAACATCCTACTTTGTTTTACTGAGCCTAATTTCACCTGCCTTTTAAATAGGGCAGCCATTCTCTGTCGTCTTGGAAAAGGTTTAGGCTAATAATAATAATGAAAAAAAAACAAACGCCAGGCCCCATGAAACGTCATGACCACTTCCAGCGGTCAAGATTGAAACAGTGACCCTTTGCCTTTCCTAGTTGGGTTTGAGTCACACCAAAAACTTCACACCTAGTTTCTTCATATTATGTAACCACCATATTCCACAAGAGAGCTTCAGTTGACTTGTAAACAGAAGGCAACCCACCTCTGGGCGACTTGTTCGCACTGGGCTCATAAACTCGAATGAATCCTCACTTTATTTGTTCCCAGAGCCCCGGTGTAATTCAAGGGGTGGGGCATATTTTTTATTCGCGTTGTTTGTTCATCGAACTTTTATACAACAATATACCAGAATCCTCCGTCAATACAAAATGACGAGACGTGTTCGTGTCGAAAGTGTTGCCAATACTGTTGTATTGTTCGACTAACGACTTCATACCACAGGATACGGAGATTTATTAATGTTATTATTATTACATTTTTAATATTCATATGTATTCAATGAACTGATAGTTATGAAGATATAGTTAAATCCAAGGTGTCACTTACAAATGATGGAAGAGATTAGAAAGAGGATTAATACAGCAATTGGAACCCACGATGACTGCTACCCACTATCAAAAAAACAACAACGTAAACTCAAACTCTATGGCCACATTAGGCTCGCAAAGACCTTCCTTCGGGGAACACTACCAGGAAGAAGATAAAAGACAGAGAAAGCGATGGGAAGACAACAATGGACAGGTCTGTCAGTGGATGAAATTCTATCAAAGGCAAAGGACAGAGAGGAATGGAGAAAGACGGTTCATAGATCTTGTGTGGTGCTCCAACGGTCAAACAGACTAAGGGAAAAGTGAAGGTGGAGTTAATGTGAACCTGGCCTGATGTTATTGAATGATCATCGAATTGATATAATTGTTTTATAAAGGCTAAATTTCGTATTCAAAGCCTCAACAAATAAAAGTTGTGTTCTAGATGGTGCGTCTCATACCGCAGTCTACGTGTAAGGCCTATAATACAAGACATTACTTATTAATTGTTGTTTTAACCCTTTGACAACTAGAGTCGCCGGGAGTCGCCGCTACTGGTTGACAACTAGAGTCGCCAGCAATCGCCGATTTTGGGTTGTTTCGTTTACGCACGCACTGCTAGTTTTTAAATAACTATTTATACCTTTACTAACTCTGACCTAGAAGAGCGATAGAGATGCTATTTTTAGGTGCTTATTTTGTCTCTGCAGCATGTTAGATTGGATTTTTATGATTTTTTTGAAAATTTGCGTGTTTTTTTTTGCTAGCCTAGAAAATGGAACATATTTATGCTTATGTTTAGGCTTTAATAGAATAATATTTTAATGGGAATATTAATGTTTAAGCTGTAGAAAAAGGATATAATGATTGGGGTAAAGTGTTTTAGAACCATTGAAGACCGATAGTAGTGAAAAAAAATAAAAAATTGATGCTAGATCCAGTATTGAATATGTTAGATCTAGTGAAACGGGAGATAAGAAGGCAACTAAATATGACGTGATATTTTAATGTTTTTGACCTCTGTAGGCCTATTTATGACTTCAAACATGATGCTTAACCCTAGGTCTATTTTTTCTATTATAAAAAGAAGGTTTTTGTTAGGTTTTATTAGTTTTTTTCTGTGAATTTAGTCAAAATAATCGATTTTTTAAAATAACTGATACAGAGTTATATCCCTTCTCTTAGGGATGGGGTAGATAGTTTCTTGCAACTGCTTAGTGGTGAAATGGTTAAATTACATTCCACTTAATATGCATACTAAATCGATTTTTTTTCTTTTTAAACAAAAAAGTAAACAATTTTTTTACTCACCGGTATCTAATTGAATAGATTTTTTTTTTCAAATAAGAAATCGAAACCCGTTTGCATAAATAGTTACCTCCCCTACTAAATGGTCTCCTGAAATGTTTTTTTTTTTTTAACTATTAATAGTGAATAGTTGTAAAAATGCTGTATTTTTAAGAAACAAAAACTGCTTGTATAGTTGATTTTTTAAATTAAAATTTTCGCTTTTAGAAAAGAAAACAGTAGCCGTTGCATCAGAACTTTGAAAGGTCTAAAATATCCTGATGTCGGATTTTCAATATCTTTCCTAGTTTATGAGATCTAAATGGGACGGACGGACAAACTAATAGCGGCTATTCCCCTTTTGGATGCCGCTAAAGGTTGGTGCTGTGCTCTAAAAGTTTTTTTGTCTTCTTTCTTCTGCATTCTCATTATTGTGTTGGAACGTTCAGATGAATTGTCCAACTTCTGAGATAAAATGCGCAGTAGTTTTCATATCAAACAGCTCTTCATATTTTTTATGTTTTTTTTCTATAAAGCTGTTTTGGGGCCAGTGTTTGTTCGGGCCTCTCGATGGAGAACGCAGCTTTGAAGGACATGTTAGGCATTCTCTGGTAACAGTCCACAAGGGCAAATTTCATTAGTCCAAATGTTCAGTTTCCGGGGCATGTTAGCTCATTTTAACTGTCTGGTAATGAGGCGAACATTAATACGTTGGTCGTGTCGGAGTAGCTTATAATAGGCGTCGTCTTGTAATTTGAATGAGAGTATGTCCATTTTTTTTTTCTACTCACTATTTGTGTCATCTGGACTTTTTCGATTGCTTATTCTTTGTTCACAAAATCTAACGAGATTTGAAGACGATATGTGTTAGATATCAAGAAAGGGTTCTTCTTCTAGCCAGCTTTTTGCTGCTGAGCAGTAAGTTCTTTTGCAGACTGTGTCAAGGAAAAATAGAGTGCTGTTCTCTTCAGCACTGCCATACAGACTGTTTGTTGATCATGTTAGGCTGTCGTGGTAGTAGGGTCTGCCTAAGGTGGATTAGGAAGGGGCATTCAAAGAGAATAAGTTTCATAAGGATGGGCGCAGTGTCTACAAAGGGGGAGTTGTGTGGAATTTATTTTGTTAAGATGGTAATTTAACAGGTGTGTGTCCCGTTCTCCAGTACTGAAGCAAGTTGTTAAGACTGAAAACTTCCTTAAAATATAAAATGCGGGGATTATTAAAAAGAAAAAAAAAAAAGCCTGAGGAAAAACCCAGCTTACACTAAATACCAAGAAAGGAATAAATGATATAAAGGTAATTTAGGTTCTTCCCGATAGGGGGCATACCTGTCGGTCCAAATAGTTATACCATGGAACTATACTAATATTTCCATGGTTACACCTACTGCTCTAACCATGGAGCAAGAAAAGCATAGAAGACACACAAATGAAACAAAATAATTGTTGGGTTTAAGAAGTAGAATTTTTAATATTCAGTTTACTTTAAAGAGGTTAATACATTCAAACACACTGTGTTGCTTCTATCTGGGCTACATGTACCCTAGAGCCTAAAGTCAACCGCAAACAGTTTACTTATACATAAATATATACATCTAATCATACAGTAAAGGGATAGAAAATTATACAAATTTGAAGCTATGTTACATATAAGTATGGTAAAAACAGACAAGATCGAATCAATTTAACTGCAGTTTCCATACAACAGTTAAGCGTATGAAAAGGTCAGACAGAAGTGTACACATATAATGTATATATAAAGGACTGCTTATTATGGCTACAAGTTCCATATGTGATAGGGTTACTGTACATGATCAAATCCAATGCCTAAGATGGTGATATTTGCACAAAGCAGTAGTTCTCAAGTATTTTGAGACTCGGGTGTACTAGTCACACAGCACAAAGGGGCACACTTCAAATAAACAAAAAATTATATACACAATTTCACTCAATTTTATTTGTATAGACATTTATGTAGGACCTGAGGGTTTATGGGCACTGTTAGCACACTAGATGGCAGAAACTCGTGTGTCCATGAATTTTAATTGAAAGCAATTAAAATATAATATCCTAATTCATTAAGTTCTTTAATCCGAGCGTAGATGAGGCAGACTTTGTGGTAGCTTGGTTCCTGAGTTGAAAGTCCTGAATAGGAGTCTCTGCGCTATTTACACCGATGCCTTTTAAACTTGTTCTTTAGATGTCAAGAGTTGTCCGCTATTTATGTTTATTTATAAAGTCCTCTTAAAAGATATGTGCCCTGGAAAAGGTAAATCTCTACTAGCTTTTATATTCTAAGATAATAGGTTCATCTTTTTTCAAGGCTGATTGTTTAGATGGTATAGATGGTCTTGTGTGGTAGGGGAAAAAAAAAGAGTGATCTTGGAAACCTGAAATCCCCAAAGTAAAAGTACTACTATATTCAAGATTAATACTTAAAAAGATTAATACCTAAACAAATATTTTCTTGATTTTCTTGATGTTATAAAATTACAGCATTGATTAATTCAAAGAATTGCTTTTATTAAAAGAATATTTGAATAGTTATCATTAAATAATCTATTATGGATGTAAACTCATTTGTTTTTATTTTGGTGGACATTTTGTATCTGTCTATTAAAATGTAATAAAATAAAATTTAGAAAAATATACCCGGTACATTAAAAGAAAAAAACAATATAAAACAAAAAAAGGCAACAAAACTTCAACAGAATTCACTAGATAAACATTCTTTTTTTTTTTACAAAATGATAATTTACATACAGGCTTAATGCAATCATGTAAAATTTATAATGAACAACTAAATATTGTAGCTGCAATTCCTCATTCTAGAAATTAACATGAAAATGAAAAAATTGAATACATGACAGCCTTTTTGCGATTTAGCACAAAGACTTGCCAAACACAGCCAATGATTTGTTTAAAACAACATTTATTTTAATTACTATTAATTGTAATTTCCCCACAAACATTGTTTTAATGTACAAAATACATTTTGCCATAAATTGGCCATATTCATGTATAGCAGTGGTTCTCAACCTTTTAAGCTCGGCGACCTTTTTTATTTTCCCCCACTCTACTGCGACCCCCCCCCACACACACAAACATCAATTGAAGAATAGAACAAAAACAATCCATATTTTCGATGGTCTTAGGCGACCCCCAAGGGGGTGGCGACCCCAAGGGGGTGGCGACCCCAAGGGGGTCGCGACCCACAGGTTGAGAACCCCTGATGTATAGGTTATTTTAAAGATTATATCAAAGTTAGATTTAGCTGCTTTTTTTCAACTTATACTGGTACCGAATTATACACTAATGTGGTTTTAGAAAACTATTTTAAAATGGAATTAAAACAACAGTAGCCATGAAGCAAAATACAATTCAAATAACTACACACAAAATTTCACCATATATATTGATAAGAATGAAATATTTGTTAATTTGAAGTTTTCTAAGAGTATTTGTTTTATTGCACATACAGAATGTCCATGTTTTGAAGAAGTCTTAGGTGGTAATAAAAATTAAGGGTATTCTATTATTATGTGGTTGTCTTTTGTCACATAAATATTATATTGGAAGTGAACAAAAAAATAATGTCACTAAGTATCACAATTATGTAATTATACAGCCACATAGAATAGTTTAAATTTTTAAAAAAATATTTTTAATACAAATGTCGATAAACATAGAAAGTCTCACAAAAACACATTTCCAAACAATAAATGTACAAGTAATGTTAATCAGACCCTTTTTTTTTTTTACATGTAAGTTTGTTTTTATGTTCAACGGAATTTTTTTTTTTTATAAAATTTTTAATAAAATTATATTCTGTGTTACATCTGGCTAGAAAATCAACCTTTTAACTGAAAGCTTAACAAAATGAAAACCAAATCATGGTCTAAGACTCTACAAACTGCAGCCTTATAATGGATACACTCATGTCTGTTGTGACTCAAAAAGCTGAACACTGCTCAAAATCACTACTTAACATCATTTTCACGTCAAGTTTTCCTTTTTTTTGCTACAGTCAACTGTAGGAATTGTTCTTAAAACCAAAATTCTTAAGATTCAAAATCAATATTTGAAACTCATGGAAATAATGTCAACAGGAAATCAAGCTCCAATATAAACAAGAAACACAAAAAAAAAACATCCACACAAAACTCTTTGTCAATGTCAACATTTATTTAAGTTGCTACTGTACATGTGAAAACAAGGAGTTGTTGAGGGCAACAGAAACGTTTTACTGACATTCTGATTAAAAGTTACAGCTTGGAAATTGAAAACACATACCTTCTAAATGAGATACAAAATGTCTATACAACTACCAACAAGAGGAAATTAGATGAGAAAAGTCAGCTCATTTTAATACAATGTAATTCAATAAAAGTCTGATACAAAACAACATGGAGGTATTGTGGAAGCAACTGCTATGACTCAAATTTTAGTAAGTCATTCAATTTCCTTTTTTTTTGTTGCTAGCTTGATATTCAATACTAAAATTACTTTATGTTGGCTAATCTTGCTTATAGAAGATTAACTAACTATAAGAAGTTGTATAATTAAATGCAAGTAACGAAGTAAATAACATTTGGAAATTTATATCTTCAATGTTTTAAATATAGCCTAAAAAAAAGGAATAATTAGTGACTAATGCCAAATTTTTGTCATAAGCTAACATTTACAATCTCATACAAGGTGTGATAATATCTAGTTTGTCTCTTTTGATATTTAGTAAGCTCTGAGAAACATTTAAGATTTATAGAAGGGACAGTGTTAGTTTTAAACAGCAAGCTTACTGAAAGAATAACTGCACCCTTTTCTCAACATCTAGGTCAACCATCCAACACAGAAAGCCTGAAAGACACTTCAATGTGCTATGTACATGTACTATAAATAACACAGGGTCATAGATGTACAATTTATCACCAACTGTCTACAGTTGATCTCTGTGCCAGATCCAACGTTTGCATGAATGGTCAAAACTGTGAGAGAGCCACTGGTTTTCTAATAGATTGTATCTGGCCATGCTGAGGTATAACGGTTTCCCGCGCCTGTAAAAACAAAAGCAGAAAAATATATAGACTACAGGAAAATAAAGAAAGTTGAATGCAAATTTGAGAAAAGTTCTCATGAAGTTCAAAACCATTTGTTTATTTTATATTCAAGGTCAAAGTAAAGTTCCCCTTTCAGACATTGTAATCTATATGTCATTTTTTTTCTCTAAATTAGTCTTTCAAATAAACTCATCTAAGTTTAGATTCTCTAAGCCATTAACATATCAATGTAACATATCAATATAATTGAGACAAATACTTTGTTAAAAAAAAGGAAATGTAATTCAAACAACTTTCTGTGACTTTAAGTAAAACAGATTTAAATTTTTTACTTCAGATCACGATCTTCCTCTCCATGTTCATCTAAATAAACGGATCCCCACAATGTTGCCCTCTGACCTCTTACAACTACAACAAGACTTGAATTGACCAGCAAGAACATGCTGGTGCCTGCTCCACAAGCTATAGAATGCTGAATGAGAGAGAGAAAAACAAACAAAAAAAAACTTAATCAACATCAAACATTCCATTTTCCAAGGCAATTTGAATAGATTACACTTTCTTCTATAGCCAATATCAAAACAAAAGTTGAGTCATATAAAGAAATGTCCATTTGACTTAAAAATTTTTTTATAATTTACAGAAGAAACCATCATGCTTGACTAGTCTAATACCATGTCCCAGTTTATATAAACTTCATCAGTAGCAGCTTAAAAAAAATAATGTAGTTTACATACATGCTATATGGTCAGCACAAAAAATGTCTAACTGCATGGAAACCACAATAGTCAAATATCCATTGAAAAAGGGCAGACATAGAAATTATGAACCCAAATCCCAATCTAAATCAGATTACAGTTTGATACTTTTTAGTTTGGAAACTAAGTGTAAATCAGACTACAGTTTGATACTTTTTAGTTTGGCAGCTAAGTGTAAACCAGACTATAGTTTGATACTTTTTAGTTTGGAAGCTAAGTGTAAACCAGACTATAGTTTGATACTTTTTAGTTTGGCAGCTAAGTGTAAATCAGACTACAGTTTGATACTTTTTAGTTTGGCAGCTAAGTGTAAACTAGACTATAGTTTGATACTTTTTAGTTTGGCAGCTAAGTGTAAACCAGACTATAGTTTGATACTTTTTAGTTTGGCAGCTAAGTGTAAACCAGACTACAGTTTGATACTTTTTAGTTTGGCAGCTAAGTGTAAACTAGACTATAGTTTGATACTTTTTAGTTTGGCAGCTAAGTGTAAACCAGACTATAGTTTGATACTTTTTAGTTTGGCAGCTAAGTGTAAACCAGACTATAGTTTGATACTTTTTAGTTTGGCAGCTAAGTGTCTTACCCCCTTCCCCCAAACATTTTTGATTGATAATATTTCAAACTAGTTTTAGAAACAATTATTGGGCACTAGAAAAGAAACACATGTCTTTATAAATAGCAATATGTTGTTCACACCTTACCCCAACACTTTCATGGACATTGTTCTGAGCACAGCATTGTTCCCTGAAGCACAGAAACTGGCCACATACTAGACATAGAGCAGGATCTTTGGGGACACGACTGCACTCATTACATTTTGCTGACCTAAACACTTGGAAGATTTGGTAGTAACAATTGGGCAGCTTGACGAGGCTAGGCTTTTGCCAAGATGGATTCATTGTTAAAAGACTCTGCATAAGAAATTACAAATAAGTGTGAATGCAAGCTTTCTCTTTTATGAAGTTGAGATTCAATGACATTTTGAAATTTTTTATAAAAGTAGTCCTAATACTATTAAGTTACATAAAACAGATTTTGTTTTGAATACTGGTATGGGCTTAAAATGTGACTTGTTTGAAGCATATTATGTGAGGATAAAATAGAAATGCCAAGTATACAAATTGAGATATCAGTTAAGTAGATAAGTGATTCAATCATAACTAAGGGGTGACATTAATAAGAATAATAGAAATAAAATTATTTGTAAAAATTTCAGTAAATATTATTAACACATTGTTGTATTTCAATGTTAACCCTTGAGAACTTCAGTTATTCCCTCCCCCCGCCCTTCAAAGTCCCAATTCCCCTGAGCTCAGAGGACTGTCAGTCTCAGCCAAGGTGCTGGCGGGGTATAGGGTTTTTTATGCGCAGACTGATAAATCTGTCTGGCAGGCTCATAGGGTTAATGTAGATGTCTGCAAATAACTTGTTGTTTTTCGTATTTTCTATTTACAAACTTTTTAATAAGATTACAAGGCATTAATACTGAATACTGTGTTGACTAAAAACATTTTGAAATTTTTTATAAAAGTAGTCCTAATACTATTAAGTTACATAAAACAGATTTTGTTTTGAATACTTGTATGGGCTTAAAATGTGACTTGTTTGAAGCATATTATGTGAGGATAAAATAGAAATGCCAAGTATACAAATTGAGATATCAGTTAAGTAGATAAGTGATTCAATCATAACTGAGTTTTGGTGTTAGTGGCAACTTAATAGACACGTATGTTTGTTTAAAAAAAACTGATGAAATAATCAGCAAAATTCTAACTTTTCATGACAATTAACACTCCTTTTTTCTCACATTCCATACAAGACATCACATAAATAATAAATCTGCATCTTTTAATAACGAATATTCCTAATGGGGCATTCCATCTAAAATGGTAGGGTAAACAACTATCTGTAAATCAAAATAGATATAGCCTTCACACCTAAATCAAAATAGATATAGCCTTCACACCTAAATCAAAACAGATATAGCCTACACACCTTTGCATCCTGTGATGCATTGTTGGCAAACTCAGCAATATGTAAACACCATGCTCGAATGAGAACATGAGGTTCCTCTACCACCCAATGGACATTAGCTGTGCTTAGACTTGTAACTTCTGTTACAGGAGGAGTTGGTAGTCCTAAATTCAAGAAAAGTGACAAAAGCTGGAACTCATCTTGACCTGACTGTGAACCAGATGTATTATGGAGAATAAATTTTTGTTTATCATGACATTTATTAGTATTGTTAAAAAATGATTGAAAAGAAATCAGTTTTCAACTCCTTCCTGAACCACTCAAACAAGGGCAGAACTAAAATCACTGGTACTTATGGAGATTATAAATTCCTCATGTTGAATGTAATTATATTAAAAACCTGTATTTGTTATGCATAGTAGCCAAGATGGTTTAATTAACATCATCACATTCATTGGCTATTTGTATCAAAGTACACAAGGTTTCTCACAATTTCTGAATCATAAGAGATAATTGGATCACTCATTCATTTCTTGAGACTTTTTTTTATATGTTTACATTTCCTAGTATTTTGAAGAATAATTCAGGTTTACAAATCAACACTCTGGATAAACCCTCAATACTGCAAAGAGACAAAAACTGAGCTGGTTCTGTCATTTTGTAAGACATGACTCATTGTCATCCTTAAAGTACGGTGAAGAGAGCATGAAGAAAGGGTCATCCACAGAAAAGCTGGCTGGACAATGTAAAAGAATGGACTGACCTCTCTCTTCATATCCTGCTAAAAACAGCTGCTGACCAGGAAAAGTGGAGGGATTTGATTAAAATACTTTTTTTGTTCTTATACCCAGCACTTTACAATAGTACCAAATTTAATCCCTAAAGAAAAACTGAAATCATCCCTAGAGTGAAAGAGGCCAGGCTTTTTTAGGAATAAAATGATAAACATATGGTACAATTAGCTAATTGCATAAATTGAGATTATGAAAAATACATTTAACATTGAGCACATAAGGACCATTTTACATTGGAGTTTATAATTACTATAAGCACCTTGACTACATTTACTGCAATATCCTAATCAATTCTTTAAATTCTTTTAGCAATAAAAAACACTCTTATAGCAGAAGAAATTACCTTACATAACTAAAAAAATATAGAATCTACATTTTGTAAAATTAATACCACCTCAACATCCCTTATAATAGGCAGCATTTACAGACCACCAAATTCTAGTCTAGAATACATGCAGGAACTATGTAATCAGATTACTACACTAAAAGAGACAAATAAAAATGCAGTTTTTTGGATTATGGGTGACTTCAACCTACCTGATATAAATTGGAAAACACTAACCATATATAAACACCAAAACCTTAAGGACATAAATGAGCTTTTCATAGAAACTTTACACAACCTAAGTTTAGATCAAATCATTAAAAAGCCAACTAGATTAAACAACACATTAGATCTCTTCTTAACCAACAGACCTGGATTAGTAGTTGATTATGATATTATCCCTGGTCTATCAGACCATGAGATCATAAAAATACACAGTCAGATAAAAGCAGTAGCCAATACAAAAGGCAAAAGAAAAATCTTACTCTGGAATAAATGTAACCTAACACAATTACACCAAGCTGCATTAAACTTTCAACAAACATTCTTATTAGAAAAAGACATTAACCAACCAGTCGATGACCTCTGGAATTTCATTAAAAACCATCTTAAAAGCATTATAGAAAATCATATACCAACTAGATACACATCAAACAAAATAAATAAATGCTGGTTTAATAATAGACTAAAGAAGCTTTGTAAACAGAAGGAAAACCTATATAGAAAATTTAAAGAAACCAAGGCAGAAAGAGTTTACAAAAAGTATATAAAAATTAAACACCTAACCCAAAAAGTAAGCAGACAGCTGCAGAGTGAATACATAAACAATGTAATATCTAAAGATAACAACAAAAACCTATGGTCATACATTAAGTCTAAGAAAATGGAAACAACAGGCATAGCGCCATTAAAAGATGAACATAACATAATACATAATGATAATGAAACTAAAGCAAACATCCTAAACAAATACTTTGCATCAGCATTCTCAGCCCCAGGAGACAAAGACATATTTCTTAATTTGAACCAAGTAGACAACATAGAAGATTTAGTAGTACAAGAAAATGGAATTAAAAAACTATTAGCCAACACCAAACCAAATAAAGCGTCTGGACCTGATGGTATTCCAGCTAGATTACTCAAAGAACTAAGCAATGAGCTAGCCCCAGTGTTCAAAATACTCTTTCAGGCATCGCTTAACCAGGGCAGAGTACCGAAGGACTGGAAAGAAGCTAATGTCACCCCCCTATTTAAAAAAGGAGAAAAATCTGACCCAGGAAACTACAGACCAGTATCACTTACCAGCATCACATGTAAAATACTAGAACACATAATATGTAGCAACATCATAAACCACTTAGACAAACATAATGTCCTCACCCCATACCAACATGGCTTTAGGAAATATAGATCATGTGAAACACAACTAATAGGACTAATTGATGATTTTTCAAAAGGTTTAGATAATAGTGAACAAATAGATGCTATCTTACTAGATTTTTCCAAGGCTTTTGACAAAGTTCACCACCATAGTTTGCTTAAAAAATTAAAATATTTCGGCATTAATGGTCCACTGCATCAGTGGATTAAAGATTTTCTGATAGGGAGAGAACAAACTGTAATAATAAATGGCTCTAAATCAACACCAATAACAGTAAACTCAGGTGTACCTCAAGGAACAGTCTTGGGTCCACTACTATTTTTAATTTACATAAATGATTTACCAAATTGCATTAGTTCAGGAACAAAAGTCAGATTATTTGCAGACGATTGCATAATATATAGAACAATAAAAACAAAACAAGACACAGACATTTTACAAAGAGAATTAGATGAATTACAGAAATGGGAATCAAATTGGAGCATGTCTTTCCACCCAGAAAAATGTCAGTTGTTAAGAGTAATAAAAAAACTAAAACAAATTAATTCCACTTATCTTATTCATGGCAAACCAGTAACACAGACTAAAAATGCAAAATACCTAGGTGTTATAATAAATGAAAAAATGGCATGGAATCCACATATTGATGAAACTATAAAAAAATCCAACAAAGCATTAGGGTTTATTAAAAGAAATCTCTATAAATCAAATAAGAACTTAAAACTAAAATGTTATTTAACCTTGGTTAGGCCAATAATAGAATATGCATCCACCGTGTGGGACCCCTCAACTCAAGAAAACATTAAGAAACTGGAACAAACACAAAATAGAGCAGTGAGATTCATAACAAACGAATATTCACATTTGACTAGGGTAACACCATTAGTAAAATCACTAAATTTAGAAAGCCTTCAGGACAGAAGACTCAAAAGTAAAGTAGCAATTATACATAAAACACTGAACCATAATCTTCAAATACAAAAACAAAATTTAATAAAATACTCTGAAAGACACAAAAACAAAGGCACAATCCTCGTCCCATATGCTAGGACAAATTTGTACAAATACTCCTTCTTCCCTAGTGCTATTAGAGCATGGAATGGGTTGCCTGAGCTAGCCAGAAAAACCAGTGACTTGGCAGAATTTAAGTCATTGGTTAATATGCATGACTAAATGCATGACGCGTAGGACGTAATCATCTTCTTTTTTGAAGTAACGTCTGTATTATATAAGATAAGAAGATAATCAGTGATGCCCAACAATTTTCGGCCTGCGGGCCATTTTAATTTCCGACAATCGTTTTGCGGGCCACATCATCGATTAGATAAAAAAAAATGAACTAGAGAATAAACCATTTTAAATAGTTTTATTAGAAACCCGTAGCACTACTTGGCCTACGCACACACGTAATAAGATCAGTTTCATTCGTTTTATTACTGAAAAGTTTGTTTACTCAATGAAGTACTTGTAAACATTGTGATCATTCTTAACATGTCATTTCGGAAATGCGAAAAGTTTCTTCATACAACCCGGTGAAGAAATCAATTGTCTGCATCGCTCTAAATTTCTTAAGCAGGGATGTCTGGCTTTGTAAGTCAATCATTTCCAGATCTTTCAGGGCGATCCTCAGTGGCAATAGAAAACATTTCAAAATCTGCTCTGTCATTTAGTTTTGAATGGAAATTTGTACTCCTATTGTCCACTTGATTTGCTTTAACAGCTTTTTTTTTCCAAATGATAAATTCTTTCATCACTGCTAGAAAGCCAATTTCTCATAATTTGAGCAACTCTGTAGCTTGCCCTTACGATGAACTCATTTTTTTTTGTCTCTTTTTTCTCGTCAATTGCTCAACTCACTCAACTAGACGTAACTTAGCGATCTTTTTCTTTGCGGCTCAAACCAACAATGCTTTCATATTTTTGCTTTAAAAATGACTTTCTTATATTTTGTAGAAACTGCCACATTTTTCTGTACAAATCATGTTGGCTTTTTATCATGTTCCACAAAAGCAAAGATGTGTCCACCTTTCCCAGACGTTTCTTCATTCAGAATCTAGTTTTCGTCTCTACGGCCCCTAACCCTAACCAGTAAATATTGAATGGTACGTACAAATCTCTCAGACGTTAAAAGAAACTGATGCAGAATTGATGCCCCTGTGCTACACACAAGATGTTAAGAACACGACTAGCTCAAGACAGCAGCGGAATTAGCCAAGAACCTAAAGCAGCTGTCAACACTTTCACCGAAACAAATATACATCATGTTCATTTAAAAAATAGTAATATGAAAACTAGAATAATAAAGATTGGAATGAAATTCATCAAAGAAAAAGTGCAAGTCCTTCCTTACGTATGGAAAATACATTTTTCAAACTACCGGTATTTAAAAAATTTCTTCACTTTGTGCCGACGTTTAGGCAGGCCGGATGAAACCATGTCAATCCGGCCCGCGGGCCCTAGTTTGGGCATCACTGCTTTAAATAGTTATAAATAATAAAAGCTATCTATTTTCTAAGAAAAATTGCTAAAATACCGGTATGGATACTTATAAATAATAAAAGCTATTTTACCTCTGGGCTTGGTAATTCAATACTAAACAGGTGAAATTTCATTAGAGCAGATATTCGTAAGAAAGGAAGACAGTATTCCTGTATAACCTGCTCAACACTTTGTGGTGACCAAACACTTTGACAAATCTTGGGATAAAAATAAAAGCTATTTAAAAGCAGCACATATCTAAATACAAAGTACAACAATAGCTGCTAGCTAAGCAGACTAGCTAAAGAAAGAACCTACAGCTGGCAGTGTGTGAGCGCTGTCTATCTCTTCATAGAGAGAACTTCTAGAAAGTCCACTTATGACAAGACTCAGTAGTCCTTCCAAGGTATTGCTCTGATTCTATATGAAATGAAGAACAAAAAATGATGAAAGCTTTTAAACTAAAAAATCCTTCAATATTTATTAAACTTTCTTTTTGTACAGTTTTATTTTCTAACCCTATTTATGTTGATTAATTATATCTAACACTAAGCTTCCTTTACTAATTGAAATAGCATTTTTTTATTATTAAATAGTTAACAACACACAAAAATTATTATGCGTGGTTTTAAAAATAATCAATTCTGTAAATTACAAAATACCGGTAACTTTAATAATTTTGCAAACAAAACTTTCAGTTCCTACTTGTAGTTATGAAACACTTAAACATAAAATTAATTTAAAAAAAATAATTCTGTACCTGTCTTCCCTTCTTACGCCATGCATCTCGTTCATCAGAAGAAAACTTACAGCTTAAGTAAGCCAATGCTTGAACATAAACCAAGTTATATAACATCTGTATGATAAAGTCCAAGTGCTCTATGGAGAGAGAAACTCTGTCTCTTATTTTATGATACTATATAGCATTTAATAAAATTGAAAATTAACACACAAAAACCCCCCCAAATACTCCAGGATTTCTAAAAGAATTTAACTAGCTTACATTTCAGTTAAGAAAACATCTACCAAAGTTTTATTTTTATAGTAATTTTTTTTTATCAGTCATAAGCCAATGGTAATACCAGGATCTATATTGTTAAAGAGAAATTAATTTCATAGTGGTTACCATTAGTTTACTTTTCATCTTGGACATTTTTTTTTTCCATTTTCTATTTCATAGTTAACATTCTGTCAATGATTGATATGAACGATAAATTAAAAAATTGGTAAAATAATATACAATGATTATTATATTCCGATAATTAACATCAGTAAAGTTGAATTAAAAAGAATGAAACTAAGAACTAAGCAATTGTAAAGAAAAAAAATTAAATGGTGACTATTCTTTTTATCAGTCTTACATTATTGAAAAGAAAATTCAAATACAAAGCTCTAAATATAAATACAATTTTAAAATACTATTTAGAATTTTGTATTGTTAACAGTTTTTCTAAGCTACAAAAGCCTGCTAGATGCACTCTGATCCATTGTGGATGTTTGGTGTAGGGATTTTTTTGTATATTTATGTTTCTTGTTGTGTGTTGTGAACTGATCTGTACTGGTATGTGAAGCTGGCTAGGTGTCTTGTGTGTGTACTGTGCTACTATGAACTGATCTGTACTGGTATGTAAAACTTGCTTGGTGTCTTGTGTGTGTGTACTGTGCTACTATGAACTGATCTGAACTGGTATGTAAAACTGGCTTGGTGTCTTGTGTGTGTGTACTGTGCTACTATGAACTGATCTGAACTGGTATGTAAAACTGGCTTGGTGTCTTGTGTGTGTGTACTGTGCTACTATGAACTGATCTGTACTGGTAAGTAAAACTGGCTTGGTGTCGTGTGTGTGTGTACTGTGCTACAATGAACTGATCTGTACTGGTAAGTAAAACTGCCTTGGTGTCTTGTGTGTCTGTACTGTGCTACTATGAACTGATCTGTACTGGTAAGTGAAACTGGCTTGGTGTCTTGGGTGTGTGTACTGTGCTACTATGAACTGATCTGTACTGGTATGTGAAACTTGCTTGGTGTCGTGTGTGTGTACTGTGCTAGTATGAACTGTTTTGTCATCTTGTGTAATACAGCCTATGATAGAAATATGCTTTTGTAGTGTTTTATCTACAAGGGGTAGATGTTTCTATGCTGCTTTAAAGTGCTAGAGAAATAAAACCCAAAAATTTTGAATGAATTCATTCTTTGCTTCTGTTTGGGACTTCAGCTCAAGTCTAACTTTGGCAAGCCAATTAGTTTATGCCACTCATCTCAAATCCCCACTAATCAAAGTTAAATTATGAAAAAGTAATTGTTCTTTGCTGAATGCTAATTACTATTATCATACAAGTTACATGAATAAGAATAGGGCCTACCATGTATTTTAAGGTAGGTCAAGTGATGAAGTATTTTACCTGCTTCTATTGTAAAAGACATAGTGAGAACAAACTGGATGAATAGACTCAATGGATCTTTGATCAACATTGGAACTTGCTTCTCATATACAGACACACTGCTGAGAATAGAAAAAATAACTCTTCAATCAGTCTTGATGAAATTGCTGAGGAATAATCATGCATGAAAAACAAAATGTCTTGTGATCATTTAAGGTATACAAATGAATAAAAGGACAATACAGAACTATATCTGACTGCAGTCTTACCATGATGCTTCATCCCAGAAATTCCTACCAGTGAGATGAGCCCATAGGTCAGGGTAGAGTGGCGTAGAAATGAGAACCTTACTATGCAGACTGAGGACATGGACTAATGGCACTATGTGGAAATATAAAGAAGATTTAGAATCTAGTGACTAGGTCTAATTTAATTTTATATACTGTATGGAATGCATAGTAAAATACAAATGAAAAATGTTTCAAAATCAGCTAATAAAAACTTAATTAATTTGGTTAGGACAAATACATTTCAACAAAAGATGCATCAATTAAAAATCTGTATGAAAACTATATATGCCATACATTTTTCTTCACCAAATTTTTTTAGTTTTTTTTAACACATAAAATGTTCAATATTGGTCAGTTTTTTGTTGGTTTTGCAAATTTTAATAAGTGTAGGTAGATAAAATAACATTTGTATGCACCATTTCTGTATGAGCTTATTTTAATAGTAGTTTTTCTTTAGAATTGATTTTATTCTGAAAAAAAAAATTAAAGATGATTAACTTAAATCCTACTTCCCATTTGAAAATTTTTTGTGTTTTTATTTCAATAAACTGTACATGTAATGTATATTTTGACAAATGAAGATTGTAAACAGTTATTAAAAATCTTAAAAGAAAAATTTTCAATTTTTAACTGCAGGAAAAAATAGGCTAAAACTAGTTAATGTACTTGTTGGAAGTTGATAATGTTCATAAAATCATAGGGTAAAGAATGTGGGATGTGTGACTGAGATGCTAAATCCACTTGGCTATCTATCAAGGGGGCCCAAGTTCGAATCCAGTCTTAGTAGATTTGTGTTTGCTGAGGCAGCATGGAAACCTTTTCTAGGATGCCCCCCTTCCCCGCACAGGTCCACTCTTGCACTGGAACATGCTTATGCATGAAAGGTGTACTATATAAAATCAATTTAATAATACTTGTACATGTACTATTATGTACTAAAAATAAGATTATAAAATACACAAGTCTACTCACAGAAGCAATTCTGATTTTTAGTTTTAGTTGGCTGTACATCATTTAGCTTTCCTCCCATCTGTAATAACTCCACTTCTAAATTTATCCTTAAAAATACATGAACAACTTATAGTAATTAAATTTTAAGAGTTTGTAGATAGCCATAGAAAAAACTTTTTTCAATGACTGTAAAAAAAAAAGGTCACATTTTATACAGATGACCGATTTCAAACATAATTTATTATGTTAGTCTTCAGTTAAAATCAAGTTGATATACCAACCTGGCAACAGAGCATATAAATAATAAAACACTCTCAGGGTTACGAGTGGCTGAGAAGGCCCTATAGTTGGGATAAGTAATATTTGTCAGGTCTTCCATTACAGTGCCCATAGCTCGATTCATGGCATGATCCTAGAAGATCAGAGTAAAAATGAAGATGAGTGAAAGGTCATTGTACTCTTGATAAAACATGTGATGTATAACAGGAGATGGTGGAATAAATGGTAAAGCTCTTATTAGCTTCAAGATTTTGGGTCCTTGTAGTTTCCTGGCTATGGTAAAAGTGGCTAGGTCTCCTTGTACCTGATATATCCTCATTGACTACAGCGACATCAGAACTTTATTTTGGTAGAGCAATATTATACTCGAAATATATTTACAAATAACATTTCTGTCCTTATTAATAAAAGTTAAATGAAATGAAAAAAAAAATCTACAGTCTATCCTAATAAAAACATTGAAACAATTTCATTTTTTAAAATCCAAAAGTTAATTATGACTGAAGCAACAACAAGACATGACTTATAATATGTAAATAGTATGCTAATATGCCAGTTGAACTTACTCGAGTGATCCTTCTTTTTATCATCATCTCTGCAATGTCTGCAACCATTTCTTTCTCATCTTTAGGAAGTGGTTTAACTAACATAGTCCTACTCTCATCGGGTACCATGGGTATGACTGAGTTAGATAGTTGGCGACAGAGAGGACACCAGTACTCCCTCTTGTTCACAGCCAAGACCTCAGCATGGTTTTGGTTCTTTAAAAAAAAAAGGAAAACATGTTTCCAAAGCTACTTGATTTATTTTACACTGTATTGGCTTATTCTTGTAAAGTTGGCATACTAAACTTTGAAACTTTTTAAAAACACCAACTTATAATGTGCATTAGGTAATCTTTCTAATTAAATGGTAAATTAAAGTCATTATATTAACTATTTTCATCTGTGTATTGTAGAACATGGAGACAATTATATACAATGTGCATTAGGTAATCTTTCTAATTAAATGGTAAATTAAAGTCATTATATTAACTATTTTCATCTGTGTATTGTAGAACATGGAGACAATTATATACAATTTGTTGAATGTTGCAGTCTCACAATAAAAAGAAGTTATGGCCAAAATATAAATTTAAAGAATTTATTACAAATCCCACAACTCACTCTAAGAGAATCCAAGTAAGATTTATGACAGTCCAGGTGAAGGTAGTGTCCACAGGTTTGGGCCACCACTCCACCTTCCCATCCAATGTTGACTGACACCTCACAAGATTTCTAGTCATAGAAAACAAAGAAATATTCTTACAAAACAAGACAAAGTTCATGAAATGAAATAAAAAGACAATATTTGCAACATTACAAAATTTGTTGTTTTTTTAAAGTATTTCCATCAAAACATTTTCTGGATAGTAATGAAAATGCAAATTATTTATTTAAAGAGAACATTAAGAAAACAACAACACAAGGTTCTAATTAGATGCAAACTGAACTAGATGAGACATGTTTACATAATGCTCTGCAATAACCTCAATCCAACATCTTCTCCTCCTCTCACAAATTACATACAGAAAATAAATTTAATAAATCGAATGTGTTTTTTTTAAACCTAAACAAAATCTGTTAAAACTTAACTTTCTATACAAAAAACAAATAGTAGTCTAACCCCTTCAAAATTTTTTTGCAAGATCTCAAGTTTCTTTTTATTGACTTTGCCACAAGAAGTTTTTCTGTGCCACTGGACTTGGGAATCTGACATACTTAAAACATGTTCTTGATTAGACTGTTGACGGTGGCCAAGTACTGGAGATTTAGAGGTTAGTAAACACTTTAAATTCAAACTAATTTTCAAGAAATATCAGAAAAAAATATTTCAAATATTATAAGAAACCCACAGTTCTGATAAAGTAAAACTGGCCTAATTCAGTGTTTAAAATGGCGACAGATTTCAGTTCTGGTCTTTTTCCCCAAGTTAAACTTTTTACCTAGACCTTAAAAAACCTGAGTCTGATCAGCAGCTGAGTACTCCAGCATTCAGCCATCTCTTCCGCTTATTTGACAAAAAGAATTAATATAATAATACAAATAATAATGTGGGATGTGTGGCTGAATAGCATAAACTTCTCTGCTATTTAGCAAAGGGGGCTAGATTTTCAAGAAATATCATTTTAAAAAGATGGTCACTATTACCTAAAGAAACTAAATTTCATGGATTTTTCTTTTGATAGCTGAAAATAATGTGCTAATAAAAATAATGCTTTTATTGCAATAATGTAAAAGAAAAAAAAACTGTAACTGAAAATTAATGGACGAAAAAAAAGGTATCTATTCTTAAACAATTTTAAAATAATACATTCTAAGTAGATACACAATTGTAAAATAGTTTTTACCACTAGAAGCTTGTAAGAAAACAACCAGCCCAATAGGTTTTTCTCCAGTAGATGGCGTAGACTGATTGCATATAACACAGTCATAGAGTTTGCTGGGAAGGCTTTCCTCTTGCTCTGAACTAGCAGAAGCTGAACTAGGCTCTTGTTTCTCTAATTAAATAGACATGATGAGTAACATTTGAGTGCAATGTCTAGAATGCTGATACAAGGTACTGAACTTCTTCTTGAAAAAATATAGCAAGTTAAGTTTAAAGAAATGATAAATCAATAGAGACCTGTCTCCTCTTCCATTGCTTGCTCCATAAAAGCTTTCTGTTTAGAAGCAAATTCTGCCATCAGCTTTTGCTGTCTATTCCAAGCTTTACGACGTCTGCAAAGTATTTTTGAAACATTTATTTTTATACGTGAGCAAAGACCAATTATTTATTGGCACTATGCAAAAGGTATCTTGAAAAAATTTTAAGATTGTCAAACTTGACCTACTTGCTGTCTTTCTCTGTTTCTGAAGGACCAGCTTTCACTTTTGTCATATTTAGAGCACGGCAAGTCTCATCAATGACACGAGATGCAGCAGTACTTGCCGTATAGAGGCGATCAAGAAAACGGGCAATGTATAGCTGGGCATCTCCTCCTTCCAAAATCGTGTTAACATTAGAAGGTGACTGCGTTTTGGGTTTGTAACTGTAAGTTATAAATGATTGTAATACAGTAGAAACATTGTTTCTTACAAATGAGTTAAAAGTACTAGTATAAAATAAGCAGTAACAGTAGCCCTAGACATTCTAATGGTGAGATAAAGCAATATCAGAAGTGGAAAGTAAAAAAAAAAAAAATTAAATTCCTTTTTCATTTTGGAATTAACATCAATATATCTAGCAAATATTTCAAATATTATAAGAAGCCTAAATACCCACAGTTCTGGTAAAGTAAAACTGGCCTAATTCAGTATTTAAAATGGCGACAGATTTCAGTTCTGGTCTTTTTCCCCAAGTTAAACTTTTTACCTAGACCTTAAAAAACCTGAGTCTGATCAGCAGCTGAGTACTCCAGCATTCAGCCATCTCTTCCGCTTATTTGACAAAAAGAATTAATATAATAATACAAATAATAATGTGGGATGTGTGGCTGAATAGCATAAACTTCTCTGCTATTTAGCAAAGGGGGCTAGAGTTTGAATCCAGACTGAAAATCTATACCCCACAGAAACCTTCTACAAGATACAAACCTCCCCCAAGGGTCCACAAAAGAGATTGGATCAGTGTGCACTGAGAATGATACAGCATGCATGATATAGCATGCGCTATACAAGTAGCTTGCGCTATACAAGAGTAATTTAAAAAAAAAATATGTTGACTGTCCAAAAATTTTACATTCACTATAAAAAAATTTTTTTTAACATGTTTAGTAAGGTGAGAGGACTTGAATGTGCTGAACAAGCATAACAATGATTTTTAGAATAATATACAAACAGAATAATTAAAATTAGTATAGTTATATCTTAGGATACCAATATTCAACCTAGTTTCACCTTTCCTTATATAGTTTTTCTCAGTTCAATATTTACTCAATTTACCTGGTGAGGTTTTATGAGTTATTTTTAGCCAGATGAGAAGAAAAGTAGAAGATATAAGTGAATAAAGTCATATTTGTTTACATTCTTCATTGTCAACAAAGTTCAAGGCTAGGCTAAACTTCATGTGATTAATAGTGTTAGTTGATTGGTTGCTTAAAACTTCATGATGATTTTCATTTCACACACTATTCCAATACAGTCTCAGCAATACATGGCTAGGTCACATCTTCATTAACAATAAGAAGATTCAACTAAAGCATTATCTTACTATGTCACCAGTCTTTAGCTGCACTTCCATATTAAAGGGATTTTTCAACTTCAGCCTTACCAGAATATGCCACCAGTCTTTAGGTGCAGCTTCATTAATAGAGATTATACAACTAAAGCGTTACCTGGCTACACCACCAGTCTTTGTGTGCAGCTTAATTAGAACTGAGATGAGACTTTCCTTCACTGTTATTTTCTTGGAAACAAACTGAGCCGTGGCTACCCCTCTACTCTCAAATCTTTTTGTGGCAGGCTTGGTTGACGCTGGTGGTGGGTGGGGCAAAAAAGAGTCTAGAGCAGGTAGAGATACCATGGCCAGGGAAGGCATTTGACCTAGTTGAGCTGAAGTAATCGGGCCAGTCGATGCTGAAAACAGATGAATGAAAATTAGGCCAACATGAACAATAGAAGTTGAAATCAATCAGTTACTCTGTATATTAATGAGTCAACCTACATGACACAACAGATGGTTGAAGTTGAAACATCTCTTCTAGTGTTGATGTGTCCATGTCATCAGCAGTTATGCTGCTACCTCGGATCTCTTCCTCCGTCACTGGGATTGGCACAATTACTTCACTAATAATGTCGCAAGCATTTGCCTTGATGTCTGATGTTCCATACCACTTGTCTAACTGACCATCTTGAACTTGTAATGATAAACCAGGGATCTGAAGTTCAGGAGAGATTACTTATAGTTTGGCTTTTTATTTATTAAGAATCAGATTTGACAGAACTATGTTTTAAAAGATATTAAAAAGGATTCCTATAGAACTGATGTCTTAAGCTCCAATGATATCCAAGTCAATTGTAAATACAGATAATCTTAACTTATATAATATAGACGTTACTTAAAAAAAAGATGATGATTATGTCCTATGCGTCATGCATATTAACCAGTGACCTAAATTCTGCCAAGTCACTGGTTTTCCTGGCTAGCTTAGGCAACCCATTTCATGCTCTAATAGCTAAGTATTTGTACAAATTTGTCCTAGAATATTGAATGAGGAATGTGCCTTTATCTTTGTGTCTTTCTGAGTATTTTATTAAATTTTGTTTTTGTATTTGAAGATTATGGTTCAGTGTTTTATGTATAATTGCTACTTTACTTTTGAGTCTTCAATCCTGAAGGCTTTCTAAATTTAGTGATTTTACTAAGGTGTTACTCTAGTCAAATATGAATATTCATTTGTTATGAATCTCATTGCTCTATTTTGTGTCTGTTTCAGACCATTCAAAGTTGATAGAAAGAAGAAAGTTGCCATGACTTACCCTGTTAGGAAAAGTTTTGGGAGCAAAATGTAAACACAGTTCTAGAAGATGTACAGCATGAAACAAAATAGCCTCTGGGAGATTTTTGTCTCGTGTTAAAGCCTGTTTAAAACAATTGAGACATGATTTAATCAGTCAAATATATTTCTTAAATTATGTGCTTCAAGTAAGAAATTAAGACATATATGTCTGTTTGCTTTTTGCTGTTATCTATTATTTTTGTCCATGTAACAAACTGAACAATGTCTCATCTGGTTCTTTAAGATATTTGATAGAAACAGATATGATCATTTTGGCTAAGAATTATCAAGTTTATTATGCAGGAAGTTGTACATAATTTTGATTTCAACAAGGAACAAAAAAAAGTTATTCTTAAAAAAACAATACCTCCTTTATGACGCTAGTTTATTTTTTTTTTAAACAATTGGAAGAACTAATGAATGATAGATTAAAAAAAAAAAGGAACTCTGCCCCTATTTTCCCATTCCACTAACAAAAATTTGGGTGAAGTGAATGTATTAAATCAACTCAGAGTACCATATTTAAAATGTCTGTTCAAGATAAAGATTGTCTAGACCAAATTTCCTTTTAGAAGGTAATATTTCAAAAAAATTATAAGTCAACCTAGTTTTCCCAGTGTAACCTTTTCCCAAATATACATTAACTGTCAAATTTTAGGAAAAATAGTTAAAGCAAGTTGCAAGCTAAGAAGAGGAATTGTAAAAATGACTTATTCAGTGGTATTAAGGACTACCTCAACAATCCAATAGCAATTCTCATTATACATTTACCCCCCTCCCTTTTTCTTCCGTATGTGAGAACACTTGGTAATGGCAAAGACAAAACTTAAACTATTTACAAAAGAAATGATTAAGTCGATAAAATAAACCATAAAGCCAAAAGATTTTAAATATTTAGCTACGATTTACAAATATTATTTTATTTCAGCATATTATGCAAAAACATCAAGCTAAAAGTTGAAAGAGTGCAAAGGTCAAATATCACTTTACCTTGTGCAATACTGTAAACAAAAATGCATGCATGCTCTTGCAGTTGAGTAGTCTGTAAATACCAGCATAGCTGTGGTGCATGTTGTCTTCAATTTTAAATGGAGGCCAAGGAGTTGTCTTTCTCTTATAACCTTTATGGGTTCTCAAACTGGAGAAAATGATTTTGTCCATCATAACAGCATTGGCTCAAATTTAGATTATAACATATGTATTAAAATGGTGTGAAGCTACTTGTAGAAAAGTTAGCAATATAAATATTTAATAAAATGAAACATACTATTCTGTGTAACGATCCATTGCTGACTGCATATCTCGACGATATATTGCTCTTTGTGAAACATGGACTGGATCAAAGTCTTTCTCCCAGACCTCAGCTGTAGACAAAATAAAGGTTGTTTCAAAGCAATAAGTAATTCAAGTTATTAAAAAGACATTTTACAATTTGATTAATATCAAAAGTTTGAATAAAGGAGTTAAAAAAAAAGAAAAGTTACCTTTAGGAACATATGTTCCCTGTTGTAGGCCTCCACCAGCCTCAAAATTAGGTGCTTTATATTCTGCCAACTAAAATAGACAATTATATCTTTATAAAAGTCAAGCACAAACATTACTATGTTTGGACTTTTAAGACTGCAGATTTATTTAAACCCAAATATTGCAGTATATACAAATGCCAATTAATCTAATAGCCCTCTATTTGCTTAAACAAGTGTTGAAAATAAAATATCAACTTTGATCATTTTGAAAGGTGTAATTATATTTTAAGAAGTTGTTTAATAAAAGCAAGTAAACATTTTTTTTGAAAATGATGCCATTTAATTATAATATTATAAAATTATATAATAATATTATAAAATAGATAATTATAAATCCATTATTTACAAGTACTGTCTCTATGGCTCCCTTTCTTTACTACTGTATTAGGATAAAGAGATAAAAGCTTGAACACAGTCACGTTCTAACCTTCTGTAGTGTTGGCTCAAACAATTCTTTAGCCAGACCACTGACACCAGTCCTTTCTGGCATCAAATCCATCAACGTGCTGTGCTGCCTGTCATTCATACACAACAATGAAGCCATTTCTTTTCTGATAAGATCCTCTTCACTTATGCCTTCAAAACATTATTTAACAAAAAACAACAGATACTTTACTAGGATCTAAGTTTTTCTAAATAAATATTTCAAAAAAACAAAGATACCTTAAAACCCAATAAGAGTAGTAATATTTGCAAAGATGATGTAAAGATTTTAAAATATAAAAACATTGGTAATTACTTTAATAAAAAAAAAAAATTCATTATTGTATTTTTTCTCATTGAAAGTCTTACATTTGAATTTTGTTCGACATTAAGTTGTACTTTGTTAGTAGATAGAAAGTAAAGTAAGCATTTCAGACCTTGAAATCCATGGGGTAGATGATGTAAAGGTCATCTGCTTCTATGATCAATGGTTAACGAGTGTCATGTGGCCAACACAATGATCAACTGCGTTACTTTCCCCAACTAATGTCAGGCACCCGCAAGAGTTGCAATGACTCAGGGGTGCCTTAAAGGTCACAAATTTTTAAATCCATCTTCACCGAGATTCCAGCCTGGGACCCCTTGGTGCGGAAGTCAAGTCTTTTACCACTCAGCCACTACGCCCTCTTTGTTAGTACTGTAATAACTGAAGGGAGGCAACTCAACGAGACATAGATGTTTATTTACATGGAGACATCACAAACACATAAGACATCGCCTTGAGCACAGCATCTTCATCTCAGTTCTAGACTTGGGCAGAAATCATTCTCTAATGTCAACATCTTTCCTAGTCTAGTCACTATCTTGGATGGCTGTGTGCATGGCGGGGCTATAACAGTAAATAGAATATAGTTAAAATAAATAGTTATGTATTTACTCACCTAGATAAGTGTGTATTCCCATTAAAGCTGAAAAGAGGCTTAGAACTCCCTCTACCATAGATAACTCTTGCTCAGGTTCCATCAGAATACCAATATGTGTTGGCTCAGGAGAATAAGACATCCAATTTAGAATGTGAAACCTATTTTTTTTTTTTTAATAATAAAAAGATAATTAAAAATAAAAAAATAAAAGGTCAAACATTAATCTTAACTTTTCCTTTTTACAAAAATTGTTTGCCAGATTATTTAATATACTATTGACTCAAATCTACAGACAAAAGTTCATTGTCACTAATATACCTGTCTAATACTGTAGTAATAAAGCAATCAGGATCAAGTTTTGTAGCACACAGCTGAAACATTAAAAAAAAAGATACTTTTTATGGCATGGTATTTAAAAAGAAATAAATATTAAACATTAACATTTTAATAGTGATTAATTATTTTGTATATCATCTGTTATAAAAAAAATCAAACCTGCAGAAGATATAAGTCAGCGTCTGCCATGGAGTAGCAGAAATGACACTGAATGTAAGTCATAGCCTGACCTTTGATTTGAATTCCATTTCTAACCCACATCCCAGCATATATCTGTGCCATGCAAACCTTTAAAGTATTCAAATGTATATGCATTTTAAAAACTTTATAGTTGTTGACATCATCTGACTCAAGTAAGGCTACACCTTTTATTGATAATTATAATAAAACTCAAAATTATACTACAATTATAGAATTTTTATATGGGCATTTAACATTCAAAAATATGAAATTGTTAAAGTCAAATCAAGTGATTAAACTAAATATATAAAATGTTAAAAATTCAGTAAGATTATATTCCAAATACCTGAATTTGTAATGGATGCATCATGATTTTCTTTAGAGTAACCTCATCTGGCAAGATGGAGTCAAGGTTAACATCATGATACTTTACAGCTGTCATTATGAAAGTTGCCAGGTATCTATGAAGTGGTATGTGGAAGGTCAGTTGGTATGGGTTGGGCTAAAATAAAGAGTAAAATATTTCTATTTTAATTTTATTACATTGTTATATGTTGGAAACCAAAAAAATACAGTTAAGCAAAATTTTAAAATGAAACTACTTACACATTACTACTAAACAACTAAAATGTGTGCAAGTTCAAATATTTCTTTGTGATGTTAATACAAAGAGAAAATACTCCCTGTCTTACTTTCATAGCTTCCTTAAAGTTGATGGCCTCAAACCAGTCTTGCAATGCAACAGTTGCAGATTTGATCATGTCTAAAACAAAGTGTCTGGTATCCTAAATATTATAAAAAGTATTTTACTAGAATGAACACTAAAAAAAGATAAGATGGGCAATATATCTAATATATAATATTTGAAATGTGTAATTTTGCTTTACGGTCTTGCACAGAGAGGTCATCTTGAGAGGAAGACATATCTTACTCATTCAATCTCTAACAACAGTTTCTATTGGATTATAATATGGCTTTGTCTTTAAGCTGGATGATCAAGGAAGAGAGCAGTCTATTAAATAGCTACAAGGACCAACTTGTAGCATACATTTAGTACTCTTTTCTTCATTTGCACCTTTATTATACTCTACTTTTTCAATTGTATGTTATATTTTCATTAGCTCTTTAAACCTAGCAATGACTTTTAAAAAATACAAGTTGGACAGGAGTTTTTCCCTGAACTCATTACTTATTTTTTTATGGACAAAGAAAAATGAAATATATCTATATTTAACCTTTAAGTTGTGTTTAAAAAAACAACCTACTGGAGTTTGACAGTGCATCAGCAGTGACCACATAGGTGAAGCAGATATCTCGAGCTCGGCAGAGAAAGCAGCATAGTAAGTGTCAGGCTCATATTCCACGTGTTGACTCAGTTCTCTAGTGTTCAGGTTCATACCTGTTTGACAATTTGGACAATAAGTAAATTCCACTACACTGCAGTCTTTATCTTTCTACAATCATTATGTATATATTTTTGTCTTATGAAATGTTTAAATCTTGACTATATACAAATTTTAGAAATTAAGTACAAAAAAAAAAGGGAAACTGAAACATTAATTAATAAATATATTTCTTTAATTACAAAATGTCAGTTTAAAAAAGAACACAATGCATCAAACTCAAGAGAACATTTTCTAATTCCTTGTGATTTAAAGGTTAAAAATGAAGTTACCCTGCATGTCATTCAAAAGGTCAAGCCAGAGATTAACCAGTTCAGAATCTCCTAAAAATAGATGTGCAATCTTTCTGTGGGAGAGGACATTGATCAAATCACTAACCACTGGCCAATAACAGTGATCCTTCATTATTTCATGTTCACAATTGACAACATAATGAAACCTTGACTTCAGATCAGGATCTAAACATGACGATCAGGGACTAATTAATACATACATACGACTAAGAAAAATGCATAAAAAGAAAATAACTTTTGCATAACATATGTATCGGTATGTTATATATACAAATAGAAAAAAGAACTTTAGAAATGCATGAGGTGCCCTGACTGAGCTCCCCTATGGTGCAGACTATCCCACGTCCAGTGCAGAAAGAGCCCATGCCCATTCGGTTCTAATTTTGCACAGCTAAGAGCAAATTTTGACCTGTGCTGAGTATCACTGGTGAAAGTGTGTGCATCATGTGGTTTACACTTTAATGTTGCCAAAGAAATGTTAACAAGAAGTACTAGTAGTTTTGAATATCTACACAGAAGAATAAATTGAAGGAAGATAATTCATTTGAAGTTGGATAATATTCTTGAACTTTTGGTTTGAAAAACTGTATATAGTGGGGTCTGAAAATCTGTTCACTCAAACTTCATGTTAAGTCTGCTTTTGTGAATCTATTATATAATTTGAATTGTAAAGTGTATTATTGTGTATTATTTCAATTTCCACACATTTCTATTGTAGCAGTGTGAATGTACACAATTTCTTACAGTATTTAGGTTGTCAAAAAAGAATGTAGAATGTATGTAGTAAGTTGTTATGACCTGGATATTTGTCTGAATTTTAAACCAGATGTTGACATTTAAGGAATATAGAAATGAAATAAGGACTAAGTATGCAAGTAAATGTTAATATGTATATAAACAAAAAAGGACAATACTGATTAAAGCATCGCATGCTGTATGACCCTGTTCAAACAAGAAATGGATATAGAAACTCTAGCCACAGCCATTACCATAAAAGTAAAATAAATAGATTAATTAAACTCCAAAACTTAATTTTGTTTTTACCTTCCAAGGAACTGACTATTTTTATGCTCTGAATCATGCTGGCAAGACTTAGAATGATTATCAGAAGGAGATTGTGGTTTTCTGTTAAATGTACTGCCAAATTTTCATTGCTGAATAACTGAACACTGATGTGAACTATCCTGTTGGCTACAGTTGACCTGTCTTGGGCATCACTTAGAACAACAGATATACGGGAATAATGCTTCACAAAGGCTTTGGCAAATGCTTCCTGTTATTGATTAAAATGATTGTAACATTTTAATTTACGCTAAAAGAACATAAATTACAAACTACTGTTCAGGACATGCACCACAATGTTTAATTATTATTTTTTGCTTTTGTTTTTTATAGCTTGTGTATTTGTAACCTTTGCCTAAGTATGTTGACATAATAATCATTTCTGACCCAAAAGGAGTTCTTCGTACCAGCCTTTGTCAATATAAGCATTTTGACTTCATCTGTCTCACTTAATTCGTAGTATTTAAATGATATTCAACAAAAAAAAAAAACTATTTAAGTCAGCATTTTTATTAATGCATATATTAAATAATAATTAATTAATGTAGTTATGTAAAATACATGCAAACCTACCTTATACAAATCATCAGGCAATAGGCCAAGTAAGAAAGTTACCAGCCTCTGAGGAAATTCATATCTCATGACCCAGAACACAAGCTCTTCAATGATGGTACTGTAATCCAATTTCTGGGACATGCCAGGTTTATCTGCAAAATAATTTCAAACCCTTTCATTTTTAACAACTATATTACTAAAACACAATGACAAATTTTAAGCAAAAAGTTTAATTTAGTTGCAATTGAGCAGTAAAAATACAATATTTGTACTAAAAAAAACAAAAAATAGTGAAAAAAGAAATAACTATAAAAATATTGTTCATGAAAATAGATTTTACCTTTATACTTGTCAAAGTGAAGTGGATAACGTAGACCATTGCTATTAAGAATTTCTTTAAAAGCAGTGTAGTTATCCACTTTACCTTCGGAAACTTGATCTGAACGTACTGTAATTGAAAGACTACAATATTATATTACAATATTATAATTGTTACTTAAAGTGTGATGGTATGAGACAAAACATGAACAAAAAAAAAAAAAAGAAATTAATATCACTTGACTTATTTCTGTGAACCCTCCAGGTTTGCTTGGGCCTGCCCACTTACCTATTTCCTTGTGGATTCCAATCAGGTGCTTGCCTTGAAATATGCCAGTTGGTTTTCACAGGGTGTGTCCTATCCAGCTCCACTTTTGATATTTATTATCTTTGGCTATTGGTTTTTGCTAGGTTCTCTCAAAAAATTGACAGTATATATCTTTTCAAGCCATCTAATTCACAATATCTGGCATAGGCTACTATTGATGAAGGTCTCAAGTTTTTAAATATTTCTTTTCATGACTTCATGTCTTGAAAATGTAAACTTTTGTTTAACAAATCTAGAATTCAAAACTATCTTGAAACCGAACAAAATGAAATAACTTTTCATTCAAAGTTTTTTTTTTCATCTTCTTTACAAAAAAGTGTTCTCTTCTCAAGCTATAAATAATATCACCTATTAGATACAAAGTTAATTGTATGCCAGCTTAAAAGCAAACAATATAGAAAAGAATCAATAAGGCAGAGAAAGGTTTCAATATAAGTACAATGTTATACCTGTAGATTTTGCATAATGCGAAGGATTTATAAGTGCTTGAGCCATAACTCTTCTCATTGCTGCTCCCATGTCACTAAGTGACTGCATAAAGTTCAGAAAATGTTCCAAGTCATTGATATTCAAATGATATGAATTCCTACTAGTCCTCACTAGAATAAACAATAAAAAAGTTAATTTGTATTTTCCTACAATTAAACTTACAGGTGTTTATTTTTTTCCTTAACAAAAACCAAGAAATCTAACCATGATAAATTAAATGAACCTTTCTGCAAATAAACCCAAATCTGCAATTAAAATAGATAGTGTAAAATATAATAGTGTCATTATTAGTTAAAAAGCTACCGATATCATACTTCTTTAAAATTAATAGTACAGCCTATAAAAGTCTAGAGACTTTTTATATTGCCAGGATTTACCTTGAGATAAAAACTGTTCACGTAAATGGTATAAGAGTCTTATGAACAACCTTGGCACCATTTCTTTAGCAACTGCCATTAGCTCTGCTGGAGCCTCAGGGTCAGACTTATTTTCTCTGTGCTCACCATGACGTGGGCAAAATCTGAAAAGCATTTTGGATACCAACATAAAAAAATATTATATCTTATCTTATATGATACAGATGTTACTTCAAAAAAAGAGTTATGCTTATGCACACAAATCAAGTTAAAACATCACCTTTTCTTTTTTTAACATTAACTATATTTACTAATAATATACATATTTCTAAATAGAAATAGTTCATAGCAAGCTCAAAGGCTTATGTCTGTAAAATTTAATTATTTAATAATAATATTGTCATTCATGTACTCAGAAGTTAAGAATCAGATCATAAAGAAAAACGTAAAGTGTGTGATAAAATGCTTTATACTTGACTGAACAGAGCAGACTTTTGTTTAACAGGCTAGAAAAGTAGATGCGTGCCATGTCTTCCACAATATTGTACAAATTTTTGCTCTAATCATATATATTGTTTTTTGTAATGTACAATTGTAAAGGGAGGTGAGGTGGATGAGCGGTAAATTGCTTGGCTTCCAAACCAGGGGTTGCAGGTTCGAATCTTGGTGAAGACTGGGATTTTTAAATTTCAGGTTCTTTGAGCGCCTCTGAGTACACACAGCTCTAATGGGTACCTGACATTTGTTGGGAAAAAGTAAAGGTGGTTGGTCGTTGTGCTGGCTACATGACACCCTCGTAAACTGTAGGCCACAGAAACAGATGACCTTTACATCATCTGCCCATTAGACCACAAGGTCTGAAAGGGGAACTTTTTACAATTGTAAAACAAATTTCTTCACTGATAATAAAGATTATTATTATTATTATCATGTAATATATCATGTTCTCTATTTACCCCATAACACTCAAATCATGAAAAAGGATATTAACTCTTTCTCTGCTAACAGACAATACCAATGTTGATTCCACCAGAATGTGGTAAATAATTACTAAGAGAAAGAGTTAAAAGAAAACAAAATGTGACAAATTCAAACATTACCCTTCAGGTCTCATTACACTAGAATCTCCACAATCACAAGCACCCCCCGCTTGGCTACGAAACATGTTGAAGTCGTGACCCTCGTGGTTGCCAGCTTGGAAGCAGTCAGAGCAGATGGACATACAGGGTGAAATCCCACACGTGCGACAGCGGTACGCAACAAAATTTGCAGTCCACACAAGGCCACACATAACAGAGCTGTCATATTCTCTAACTGAAATAGAAAATTTATAAGTTGTTCAAAATTGCATGTAAATTTATCAATATTAACAGACCAAAGGTAAACACACACAAGAAAAAGAGGAAGGAAAAATTCTAAGATCATTCTATTGGAAATAAGGTCTGGCAATTACTTTCCTTAAAAAGGTTAAGAAAACAAGTAAAGTTGTCAAATTCCATTTAAAAACCTTATGGTTAAGAGGGTACAAAAAGTTGTGCAATCTATTTTATGAGAATAAATGATTTACCATAAGGCTGTGAAAACACCCCATGACAAACTATTTTAAATTTTATAAAAAAAATGTCATATACACTAAAACAAAAACAGCAGACTATAGAATATTTTTAGTAGTAAAAATACTGACATACCAGAACTCTATTTGAAATCTACAGGCAGATATTAAACCTATTAAAAAATTAAGTACCTCAAGTTTATTTTGATACTGCTGTTTTGATATTGATTAAAATATAAATTTTATTTATTTGTATGTTACTCAATCTGTGATTAAAAATTAAAATAAACTTCATAAAATCTAATAAATGATCATTAGTAGAAAACAAACCCAATTAGGGCAACTGTTTGTGCAAAAACATTCATAAAAAAGCTAAAAACACTTTAGAAATAAAAAAAAACACCTTCTGAGTTAGCATCTTGTGATTCACAAGAGAAATACAAGACATTGATTACAAAGACAAACAGACACAAAAACTCTTCGTTCACCTAGCAATCAAATCATTAAATACAATTCAACTATCTGATATAAACATTTCACATGTAACTTTTAGTCAATCTGGTGTGAATGTATATTTTGTTTTCTATAGTTATAATGTTTTTTTTGGTGTAATCGGGTTAGGGAGGATTAATAATTAATCTCAAGATTATTTTTACAGTATTATTATTATTATCCCTTGACCAAAATGGGAATAGCTCAGTACTTCTGAACAACCAAATTGGAGAAAGTTTTAGAACATCCAAAGGAGTGTGGGAAGGATACATTCTCTCCCAGCTCTTTTCAACTTATTTTTGGAGCTTATTATAAAATCTAAAAGGATTTATTCCTAGCTAGACTATAAATTTCCAATCTCAGGTTTGCAGATGATATATACCCCACTGAAGAAAATGCAGACCATGTACAAGATCTTACTTTAAAACTGGATGCTGCTGCTAGAGCAGTTGGCAACAGAAATACGTACTGAAACAAGCAAAATATATTAGTTTGTGGTACAGATAGTACAAGAAGTTGCATACAGCTGAAGTGCCAAACATTAGAAGAAGTTGACTCATTTAAATACTTAGGATAAACGTAACAAGAGAAGAAGGATTAATAAGGAGATAAAAACCCATTTAAGTTTGGAATCCGCTGTTATGAGCAAACTGCAGAAAATCTTGAAGCCTAACATCTGCTTCCAAGTAAATTTAAAACTGTATTCTTCGCTAGTGGTCTGTACTCCTTGGTTGTGAAAATTGTACACTCAATGCTGAGGCTGAAAGAAGAATTCAAGCCTTTAAGAATAAGAGCTACAGGAAAATGCTGGGTATCAGATACCAGGAAAATAAGACCAAGATGAGTTTGTACTTTTACAAGTCAACACTGTGGCTGGCAAAAAGGAGGAACTCAATACTGTAAAGAGACGAAAGCTGAGCTAGTTCGGTCATATTGTATGCCATTACACATTATCAAAAGTCATCCTTCAAAGGTACAGTGGTGGGAGCATGAAGAAAGGGTCGTCCAAAGAAAAGCTGGCTGGACAATGTAAAAGAATGGACCAACCTTTCTCTTGAAATTTTAATGCTATTGACCAGGAAAAGTGGAGAAATTTGTTTATGCGAACTGTCACATCACCCTTACAACAAAAGTCAAGGGAGGATATTTTGTGTTATCTTTAGTTTTCTTTGTGTAGTCTCCAAGTGTTTTCACATTTCTTAACTTTGTTCTTATTTTTTTTGTGCCACTCTTCTATTAGTCTTATGATGTTAATATTTAATGGAGTCGTATGTAGAACCTCTATGTTTGTGATTTAAATCATTAGTCTAGTGATAAAATAACAATACTATCTAAAAAGGATCTGAAAAATAAGCAGTGAATTGCAGTGAGACAGATCTTTAATAAACCATGATTAGGTACTTCGATAAGCTGACCTAGATCCATTTTTTTTTCTCCCAAAAAATGGCTGAAGAGTGTGTCAGCATATTTTACACTTTTTTTAGGGGTGGTAATTTCCATCAAAGTTTTAGCACATTGTATTTGATTTCAGGACTAATTGTGATTACTTTTTGTAAACATAAGATATCAGAGATCATTTTTATTTGCTTTTGAAGTCAATCTGTTAAATTTTTCTTAAAAGTTTAGTTTATGTGAAAGTTGACATTTTTACAACTTTTTTCCTATAAAAGTTACAACAATGCTGTTTGCTACAATAATTTATCATATTATAAAATGTGTATATTTCAAATTTCATTAAATTCTCTTGGCGCACTTTAAAGATATTTGATATTAAAATTAACAAAGACAAAGAAGGGTAAAATTTTATTTTTTAAATAAAATAAAAGTGTTTATAGTTACAACAATCTCACTAATTCTATTGAATATAGCATGTTAATATATATCTGTGTGCTAAGTTTGAACTTTGTAGCTTGGCGCACTCTTTAGATATTAATTTTTTCAAAGTTGAAGGTTAAAATCTATTTTTAGTAACAACCAACACTGTGATTTACTGGAAATGGTCAATTTCTATCACGTCCTATTTTTAGAAGCACACACAGGAATTTTTCATTTAGATTAACTTCTATAATGTTTAAATGCTAGATTATGGAGAGGGAATGTGTCTTTATTATAATGACTTTGTAATGTGCAAATTTTAAAGTAAAAATAAATATTTTAAAATAATAATATTAAATTTTTTTTGTCTTCATATTTTTAGCTCGGCGAACTATTAATTAATTTTTTTTCCTTGTGTTTTTTTTTCTATTAGTATACATGTAAATTAATAGTTAATAAATGAGTACATTATCTTTTTAAAATGATGAGCTATTACGCACAAAAATTTAAGTAAAAAATCTTTTAATAACTTCTAAATAAATCGCAAGGTTTCTTTTTTTATTTTATTGTCTGATGCAAGAAAGTTTTCATTTACAATTTAATTTTTAAAGCATTTAAAATCAGGCATTTTAAAATCATTAATAATTTTAATAGCCAGTACTTTACAAAAAGGTTTCAACTGAAGTTTATTAAACTTGTAGTCATTAAATTTTAGCAAATATTTTTCTGCGCAGTGCTATTTTCATTTATAATTTATAAAATGATCTATCTGATGCATATAAATAGCTATTTAAATACAGTAGTATTATAATTAAACAAACTAAAACACATTACAGATCTCTGATTTGATTTATTTGTGATTTTTGGGCTCATATGATGACAAAATCACATATATTTGTATTTTTTGTCGAAGACTTTTTTTTATATATTAATTCACTTTTTTTCAACGATTTTATTGCTTAGTCTTATTTTTTAAATTCGTTTTAACAGAATACAGGTTAATGAAAAAGAGTGTGAAGTTTCAACCCCATATCTTTAAGACTTTTTATAATACAGTTAATTAAAGTTCAACTATCAATTGTTTCGGTCACAGATTTTTTTTTGCTTTACAAAGGCTAATTTTTGGCCACTAAAAATTTAATAACTTCCCTCACAATTAACTCAGCAATATAAAATTGGTATCATTGGAAAGCATTTCTCAAGCTCTATCTAACCAAATAGGTTCCATTGCATTGTGATCATTTTGAAATTTTTATCCAAGTACCTATCATGATACATGCATAAAAATAAGCCATTATTAATATATCATCTATGATAATGTAATGAAACAAATACCTATAGTGGCTATAGACATGACTAAAGTCTAGCAAAACAGAGCTTCTATTATAATTAGATCTAGTACCTTTTTTGGCAAAATCTTCAAATGTTAACCCTCCTGCAATGATCCATTTGCAAAAATCTATACTTTCAAAGTCATCAATTGGTTTGTTAGGATCAAGGATAGTATCTAAGTGATCATTAAGTGGTTTGGTATTGTTGGACTTTGAGCTTTCTTCTTTAAGATACACAGCTACAGCACGCTTTTCTCGTTTCATAAGTGTCATAATCGAGTTAGAAACAGTTGTATTGGTACTTGATGCACTGCCACTTGAATGGAGACTGATTTGTGACTGCGATTTTTTTGATGAATCATTGACATTACTTTGATTATTAGGATTCCCAGAAGAAGCCATTGTGACTGGATTGTATGGCCCGTAGAATAAGTGATAACTTTAAAAAATAAAACTAAAGATAAATCTACATTTTCTGTTCAGAATTAGATTCTAGAGTCTAGATATCGACAAGTTTACTACACTGTTTTAGGTGTTGCTGTTGAACCTTCTAAAGGATTCCATAGTTTTCAGCTGTCAACAATAATAGATCTAGAAGTGGTTTCTCTTTCTGTCGAAAGTTACCGAAAATTTTTTCTATGAGCTTTGAAAAGAAAAAGATACAATTAAAAAAAACAACAATTTTCTAAATTTATATCTAGAATTTTTGAATATATTTTAAACTAAAAAATCATCAATTAAAAATAGTAAAGCTATAGATCTATATAGTTAAGTGTTTTCATATTGAAATATATATATTTTTTTAAAGTAAACATTTATGTGCCGTATTATTTCGACAAATAGATGAACTTTAAAGAAAAAGAAACCTATATATACATCAATATTTGGATTATTTGATAGCACCGGAAATTCTTCTAAAAAGAAGATAAATAAGTCCTTAGAGGCGCCTATTTAGACATTGTTGTGTAACAATTAACAATACATACTTTTAAAATCTATATAGTTATAGATCTAGATATCTAGATCTAAGTATTGAAATACTAATAGACCTTCTAGAGTCTAAATGTAGATAGGTAAAACGATGGATCCTGAAAATAACATGAAAGAAATTGTGTCACATATGCAAAAAAGCCTTGAGTGTTCCATTTGGTAAGTCAGTATCATGAGTATGAGTAAATAAGTGTTCTTAGTGACGTCTTAGTGTTGAATCAATAAAATTCAATTGAATGAATTGTCTCAAATCAATTGAATTTTTGTTACTAGATCTACTCAGGTCTACTGTAATCTTAAATCTACGTGATCTAGAAATTGAATCTACATGAGATGATGATCTAGGTACCTTGTCCATTCACCCATTCATGTGCCCTAGCCAGTCCAGCATTTCAGATGTCATGGACTCATTGTGAATCATTGTGATTGTTTTTCTGTAGGCAGTGAAGAAACATTTTCCTCTCAGTCTCATACTAGTCATAGTAAAAGTCATACTCATTGTTTCAGCTGAAAATTCAAGATTTGTAAAGATGCACTGCCACTAGACTAGATCTACTCATTTAGTATAGTATAGTATATAATTAATAATATTCTAAAGCCTATAGATAGCTCTACCAACAGACTAGTCTATGCTTTAGAGCATTTTGTCTTTTACCAGCCTAACATGTACACCACTCCCTCACCATTGGCAATTGGTGTAACATCAAGAGTGTCTCAAACTGCAGACCAGTAAAGTAGTATAGGCCTACTGATTTTAAGGATGTAGATCTAGTGAAGATAGTTCACATATATATATACTTATAAATATAGCTGTGAAAAGTCTGTAAATTTTACTGACTTGGATCTTGATCTAACTAGTGTCTATATCTACACTAACTAAATCTAGTAAAGACTACTAAAGATAGCCCAATAACCGTGAACTAGAAGTAGCATTGCATTTTTGTCTAAAATGCATTGTTACTAGCAATTATTTTATGATATTGATAAATATCACTTTTTTTTTTCAGTCTGGATCTTTTGAACAATCCAGTCTCAACAAAATGTGATCACCAATTTTGCAGGTAACACCGAATTGTATATTATGAATAGAAACATTATTTTAAAAAGTTTGTTTCTGAGTTTCTTTTAATACAATTAAGGCTTAGGAGATTAAGCACAAGAGTAAAACTGAACTGAAATGGAAAATGTTAAAACTGTTTACGTCTGTGTGAAAAAAACAACTTTGTAACAAATTAAGATTTTGCAGATATTGATCTAGTATTTGCAAACAGAAGGAAAATTTCAATTCAATAAAATTGTTAAAACTCCGCAGAAATAGTGTATCAAATATAACAATTTTAAAGACCTAGATAATAAATGAAAAGTTATCATGGACTCCGGAAAGTAAAACATTGGGTTTCGGAAAAGAATTTTTATAATGATTATAGACCAATATTAGAATACACATCCTCTGTTTGTGAAAACAGAAACTAGAACATTTGCAAAATAGAACTGTTTGGCTTCTAGCAAATGAATACTCACATTTGACTAGAATAACACTATTAGTAAAGTCAATCTAAAGACTCTCCAGTGCAGAAAATTAATAGGTAAAATATCAGCAGTAAATAAAACAATGATTAATAATTAATGATATGTTTCTCTAGTTACAATACATCACTGAATAGAGCAAGACATTATCAATAACTACATGTTTATGCATATCTCATATTATTTTTTATTGGTAGACCTTTTTGTTTCTTCACAATTATTATTGTTAACTGATTTTTCTTCTAGTTTCTGTATCTACAAATTTCTGCAAAACAAGCGTTACGTCCCATGCCCTCTATGCAAAAAGCCCATAACTAAAAGGTAATTACATCTTATATAAAAAATGAAGATGACCTTAAAAGTTTAAGAAATATATTTTTTCCTAGATTGTACTGTTAACAAAATAATTCTAATTGTTTTCTTGATTCTGTAGAGGTCTTCAGGAAAGAACAGATCTAACTGGAGTCATTGCTCATGTAAAGAAACTCATCACTGCATTTGAAGCAGATACAGGAGAAAAAAGTAGGTTCAACTTTACATTCAACATTTCAAAGTCTGTTGTATAGTTTGATATAAAGTAGAAAAAAGTGAAGAATCCTTTTCAGACCTTGCGATCTATAAGGCAGATGATGTAATGGTCATCTGTTTCTTTGGCTGATGGTTAAACGGATGTCATGTGGCCAGCATAACAATCATCCCCCTTTACTTTCCCTAACTATATGTCAGGTACCCATTAGAGTTTGTCGAATTCAGGGGCATCCTAAAAATTCAAAATGCCAGTGTTTGCTAAGATTGAAACCCAAGACCCCTTGGTTCAGAAATCAAGCACTTTAAAAACCCAGCTGCCATGCCCCTTTATAGTGTTAAATAAATGTTTAAAATTCTATTTACTTTTTAATAAAAAAATCTTCAGCTTAATGAATCAGACCTGTATGTCTATACTCTAGACTTCCCCATATGTTTATTGGTGTGTGTGTATGCATTGGTCTTCATTGTAAGACATAAATCAACACACAGTTAAAGGGAACTATAATTTATCTGGGCCAAAATGCTAGTTAAGGTCGTCTCTTAAAATCGCCTGAGTAAATAAAAACAAAGGGGGGGGGGATACAGGTGTTTATTCATATTTCTAATTTCCCCAAAAAATACTGTTGTAAATCTAGGCAAGCAACTCAATGAAAGGGAATCAGGATGAGAATGATTATTAAAATCAATGGAAAACATTGAGATGATTAGACATAGTAGTCTGCCTCTGCAACTTAGTTATATTTCTTCTCAGCTTCGGGGGAAAACAGATATCCCAAGTTTTTACAACAGCACGTCTTGATACTGTTCTGAATAGTGCATACCATGTGTATTTGGATGTGCATAATAAGGTTACAACTATACTGTAAAGAATTGGTGTATATTTTTTGTTCCCATCTTGGCTGAATTTAACTGCCTATAGTCAGCTGAAGTGTTTTTTTTTGTTTTTTTTTCGAATGTCAGTAATCTGTGTTTGTAAATATTAGCAATTAATAGATTATAGGTGAATCTAGTTATTATCGTAAATTATTCATTTTTCTGACATTGCCTTTGAAAGTTTTGTTTATCTAAACATTTTTCATAGACTGGTTTTTATTTCTTCAGTTCTTTTTATTTCGACCTGTTTGATCTTTCTAACAGTATTGTATTCCTATCATATAGATGCATTATAAGATTGCATTAGAGCAAAAAGCTGTGGAGACAGCCTAAAACATGTTATTATATTGTTTTTTTTTTTTTTTCTTTTTAATTTTTTATAAACACCATAATTATTTTGAATTCCTTTTTTTATATATATATAAAAAGTCCAACCTGGTGTTTCACCAACTCCTTTAAAAGATTTAAAAGCAAGTACAAAAGATAACAATGATCAAGTAAGTCATCAACTCCACTTTACTTTAAATTTTCTGGATTGTAAGTTATAATTAGTAAAATATCTTTTTAGCTCTGGTTAGTTCTAGATAAATGAAGACTTTCCCAAATTGTTCATTTCTGGATCAATTATAGATTTTACCATTTTGATTATAAATCATTGTTTTGTAGTTTATCTGAAAGGTTATTCAAACATTTTTTTTTTGAGATCCCACATAGAAATAATAAAAGGGATTTTGATCAAAGCATAAAGAAGAGTGTGGCACTATACATGGCGAAAGAGACCTGCTAAAATCATTGTCACTCTTGGTGCAGACAAACATTTGCATGCTGGGAAGATGGGTTCTACTTAAGTTTTCCTATTACTTATTGCATATATGTCTATTTTCTTTGGTTCTCTACTGCGGAATGTGCTGTGTAGTGACTTAGCCATCAGACTTTGGAGGGGGGGGGGGGCTTTAGTTTGAATCCTGATAGAGACACAGACTTTCAATGTGAGATTCATCAGGCAGCAATAAAACATTCTCCCAGATGCTACTTCTCTCATGCTTCAAAGGGATAAAACCAGATAGCAAAGAGCAGGCTAAGGAAAAATAATAATGTGCCATGGTTTTTATAAGAGCTGTCCTGGTGGCCTTTTAGCATTTCTTTTGGATGTCTTTGTTTTGCTGTCCTCTCTTTGATTTCATTATATTGTTAATTGATCAAAGCTTGTAATCATAATGACCGTGCACAAAATAGTGTACAACAATGAAACCAAGCATATGTTTTACACAAGTTACAAAAACACTGGCATGAACTGCTTTTCATGTTTGGCTTAACATAATCTTAATTTATTTCATTGATTATTAGCTGAGTTCTTATAATCTTCAATTCTTGTTATGTTTAAAAAATGATCTTCATATATAATATATATATATATATATATATATATATATATATATATATATATATATATATATATATATATATATATATATATATATATATATATATATATATATTGCTCTTCAGTGTATATACAGTTGGTGCAATTTGTCTTCAGCAATTTTTTTTTTCTACACTTTAAACATACATTTGTTTATCAAAACAATATTTATTTTTGACACAGCTAAAATAGTCTTTGTAAAATTTAACGCTAATATTTTGTTTGTGATTGACAGAACAAGGAAACTGCATCTGCAGATTTATCAAATGAAAATAATTGCTCAAAGGTCATTACAAATGTTGAATGTGTGCAGCAAAAAAGAATCAGTCGTTCTAGAGCCAAATGCAGAGTAACCAAGAGACCAGTCTCCCCCCAAGACCTATTGGTTGATGTTGTGCTGGCTTCTGATGAGAGATTAGGGAATTCTGAACCAAAGAATATAACATCAAATGTACAGCATGGACAAGAAGAACAAAGTGTTGGCAATTTATTGCAATATCTTGAAAATGGAGCATGTGGAGAAAAAGTGATGTCAACACATGCTACCGCCAAAAAACATAATTCAAGAAACTTGCTAACTGTGGATGAAAGTGTAATTGAGAAAAATGAAAGTGTTAATGACAAAAAAATTAAACTTAAACAGAAAGAAAGTGATATACTTTTTATTGAGAAGTCTGATTTCTTATCAAAAGATAACAATGGTTTCCAAGAAACACTTCAAGGTGAAAAGTCTGCATTAAAAAATGTTACATTTGACAGCACCAATAAAATGAGCACTAGAAGCTCAACAAGAAATGCTCCCCCAAAAAATGGTAATGTTTCATTGGCGACAAAGAAAGAAGAAAGTGAAGCCGGGGAGGTGCTTTGTAGCTCATCATCTTCTGCTGCAAGTCAGTCCTCGACTCAGCTGTTGATGAAGCCTATACCTGTGGTTTCTAGAACTTACTCGAAAGGGATGCAAAATTTGTTCCAGTCTGAAGGAAGTGTCAGAAATTGGGTGGAAACATTGCCGAAAATTGACTTGAATGTTGAAAAAGAAATCAAACTTCTTACCACCAAAGATAAAATCAATTCGAAGAAGAGTGGTAATATTAAACTATTCAACAACAATATTAATAGTCTTTCTAAAACTTGTGATGATAACAATTTTGTGATGGAGAACAAAATGGAAGGAACAAATGTTTTAGAGCCTCAGGTAACCCCAAGACCAAGAAGAAGCATATTCAAATGTCACTCGAATGACAAAGTTTTGAATACAAATATTGAAAGTAAGGATCCTTTTGAGTTCACAAGTAGCCAGACACCAGATAAAGATAGTTGTCAAACTACTAGGAAAAGAAAAATTAATAAGTGTGATGCAAAAACTAAAAAGGTTGAAAAACTAGTTCCTCTTCATTTGATTTCAGTACCAATCTCTAAATCGCTGTGTGATCAAGCAACATGCCAAGTTGGATCTCAAGAAACCAAAACAGTTCATAAGCAAAAATCATCCATTCAAAAAGAGACAGAAGTGACACTGACTTTAAAAACAGGAGACATTGCAACTGATATATCTGGCATAAGGAATGCACAGACCATATGTCATAGCTCAGCAGATGCTGTTCAAAATCAACACATACATGAGCCTATACGTGAAGATGAATGCGCTGAGTTAACCATGATACTTGCAACCAATAAACATAATATCAGTGAACCAGTACTGGATGACAAACATACTAATTCTAACATAATGCCTTTATCTGACAGGATTTGTGAACAAAATGTGCAAGTAAACATTGCAACTATCAGAAAAATCAGAACTGCTAAGAAGAGAGTGCAGCTGCAAAAAAAGAGAAAAGTCATTGAAAAAGAAGATAATGTTTTATCTCAAGAGTCTGACAGTGAAATGGAGAAACTTATAAATAAAATCAGCCAGGCTGAAGACCATGAGCTTTTGTTTAGTACCCAAGATGTCCACAAGAAAATGGAAGAAAGTAATTGCACTTACCAGTCTGAAATAAATGACTTGAAGAATGCAGAGAGCAAATCTTTGATTTGTGATGGTGATTTTTCAGAACCATACAACACTGACACTATAAGTGATAGTTTAACAGTTCCAGTCTTTGTAAGTCAACAAAAATATGGCACTAACATTATTGGTCCTTCCATAACAAGCAAAATTCCCACAGTTTGTGATTCTGACAATGTATCAAACTTAGAAAAGATATGTGAAACACAATGTTCTGTTAACTCAATCAATCAATCAACAGCAACCAGAGAAATTCAAAATAAGGTACATGTAGACCATGGTACTCTTAATAAAAAAATAAAAAAATCTAGTTTTTCACAAATAAATCATTTACCTGCTTCAGAAAACTCTCAATTAATTAGTTTGTCAAAAAAGGCTATATCAACCAAAAACTTACCAGAGAAACCAAAGACAACACTAACCAAGAATTTATTAGAGAATTCTAAGACATCATCTGAAAGCTTACAAGAAAATGTAATGGTATCATCAGTTAAAGCTTTTGATGAAAGTTTATTGGAAAATTTAAAGAACCCACTAGATGAAACTTTGTCAAAGGTAACACAGACTCCAGAACCAAAAACGTTGTCAGTGAGTTCAAGTATACCACAAAGGGGCAACATCTCTACAAAAAATTCAGATTCGCTCCATATCAAAACTATGCTATCGAACCTTCCAGTAAACAGAGATGTAACTGATTCCCCAAAAACTCCTCAAAATAAATTATTGTCACAGAACTTATGGACATCACCAGGAAAACAAAAGTTGTTTGACTCTGAGATTCCTCAGTTGAAACATATTAACAGAAGATCTCTGAGCTTGAAGTTCCCCATTCCTAATGTGAAAGAAATGATCCAGGTTTCTCCAGGACCCAAAGGATTTGTTCCTGTACACCACAGTCTAACTGCCTCTGTGATTAGCAGCTCTGATGACCTTGGTGTACTACCTGACGATCATGAGTCAACAATTCCAAGTCATAAAATAAATGTTTCAGTATTGGATAATGTTATTTCCAAGAGCAATGTTGATGCCCAAGACAATGCAATGAATGTAGAGGACCTAAACCATGACAGTGTGAATTCTGCAAGTAAGAAAAAAAAATCTAACTTTCTTTTGCCAGAGTATTCCCCAACTGCAAATGATGTGGTTGAAAGCATCCCTGTTGTTCTTGTCACAGACACACTGATGGACATTAGCCCCACAAAAGTTGTTGGTCAGACTCAATTGTCCACTGTTATACATGACACTTTAGACAATGATCACATAACAAATTTAAATGATGGCCAAGTAACAGCTAATACTGAGCAATGGTCACTTATGGCAGATAAAGAAACTGCAGCCACTCATATACTCCGGTCAGTAGACTCTGATGCTGTTGGTCAAAATCATTTGGGTGTTAAATTTATTCCTGAGGAAACAGAATATATTGCCATTACTGATAAATCTTATCAGTCTACTGTAAATGAAATTTATAGAGATTCCTTATCATCAACACTTTGTCAAGAAAAGGAATTTAGTGCTTCAATTTTAAGAACAGAAGTATATTCACAGAATAAAGAAACTGTTGATGTTGCAAAAGCTATGGACCACTCCCCTAATGTCTACGATGACGTTTCAAGGGGGGATAAATTGTTATCTGAAACTCCTTCAACAATAAGCCAGTCAATTTTACATGTGAACCTGAATCCAATAAGAGGGACAATTGATAATGCTGTTCCATTTCTTGAAAGTGAAAGCAACAGTGCTGGTAAACAATTATTTTCTAACCAAAGAAATGATTTTAATGATTGCATTAGTGAAACTGAGCCTTTCACTCAAATTTCACTAAGTAAATGTCAGAAACACTTGTCACCTAATGTAATTAACTATGACTGGAAGCACACATTTGATTCTGAAAAATATTATCAATACAAGTCTGTGAACAGAACTGCTCAACTGTCTAAGACACCCTTAGATTTATCAATGAACAGTGCACCTGGTAGATTTGACTTGACTGACAATAAAGATGAGAATAGCATGCTACTGGTGTGGAGGTCAAAGCGAAGATGCTTATCACTGGATAATACACCTCTGAAACCTATTGTTTTTGTTGACAAGCAAAAAGTAGATGAAGCTGAAGAGCTTCTTGGTGAAACTGAAGCTGTAGAAGCTCTGGTGAACTGCACTGAAGGAGAGAAGCCTGTTGGTTCATCTCCAGAAACAGCAGTAAGCATGGGTTCATTGTTAGAAGATATGGAAGTTGATGTTCCAATAGCACACCATGAACCTCAATCTGAAAACGTAGAAAGCTCTGTAAAGCCAGCAGAAACTTGTTTACTTTCTGTTAAGCCCAATAGTTTTAACACTGCAACGTCATCAAAACTTCAAAAAGATTCTAGTTTATCAGTCATATCATCCACTGAGAACTATCAAAAAGATTTTGATGTTTGTTCAGTAAGCAGTGATAGCAAACAAAAAAACAGAAAAACAAGACGAGGGTTGGCATCAAAGAATATACTTTCCAAACTGAGAAACTTGCCCAAACATAAAAGCTCTCCCAGTCCATCAAAAAAAGAAATCCTTGTTACAGAAATATCCACAAACGAAAAGGTCGGGGTAAAAAGTAGAACAGACAGAGACCTTGTCGTAAGTGACAGTGACACTGAGCAGCCAGAGCAATATGAAGAAGAAAATAAGAATAAATTTATTAATAGAAATAGAGACATGACATTGGTGACATTAAGCTCCCCTGAACTTATCAGCTCTGGCAGCAATGGCAAACATTTGGTTTGTTCCAGGAACAGGAAGTTGTCATCAAGTGCAGAGAACTCTGAAAATGTGTTGAAAAAACAGCTGGCAAGAGAACTCTTTGGGGATGACATAATAAATAGTGGGGAAATAACAATAGGCCAGGCAGCAAGTCAAGGTGAGACATTTTCAGAAAAGAAAGTCACACTTGTGGTTGATTCCAGTGATGAGGTTGAGATATCATTTGACTTAGGAATTGATTATGATACTAAACAAAATCATTCAACTCAGGAACAGGGCATGCTGGTTAAAAATGCTTCATTAAACTCATCTGGCAGTGTCCAGTGCTTAAATGAGTTGCAAAAAGTTGATGTGAGTTGTGAACATAAAAACAGTCTGTCTTGTTCTCCCTTGACTAGCTCTCCATTACATGGAGATGCTAATAATAGCCAGGATAATTTAAATAAGGTAAGCATACAGTCCTTTCATGAGCTAAATATTACTATAATTTTCTAGATTTTTACCTTATTTTACTGTACAACCAATGCAATCTACTAACTTTCTTTTTTTAAATAATTAAGATTTGGTAAAAGAAATGTAACAATAGTAAGCAATTTTCTTTCAGTCGGCGATTTTGGTTGACAGTGAAGATGATGATGACTGTGTCAGAGTCCTGAAAAAATCCAAAAAACCAATGATTGCTAGTGATAGTGATTCCTCCGATCATGAAGGTAAACAGTAACTGCATTGTTAAGACAAAGTTAATGTGTGTTTATGTTGAAGTTTGTTTTAAAATTTATCTTTTGAAATACCAATATGCAAATATAAATAAACTTTTAAAAACATATTTTAATTGTATTCTATATTTAATTAACTTTGATCTAATGCAGCTAATGGCATGACTTCCAGTTTTTTGTCAACTCAAAGTGAAACACTAACAACACAGGTAAAAGAAAACCTTTTCCCTCCTTTTTTTTTTAAGAAAGAAATTTTTTTCCCTTCCACTTGATATAATAGCAAAAAAAAAACAACTGCAAATCAGATAACGTCATGAGAAGTTGTTTCTTTCTATAACAGCAACGAATAGCTTTGGAAGGAGACCTGGAAAAGCTTCATCAAGAGATTGCCAAGTATGAAGCAGAGCTCAATAAACAGTCTTCAGCATGTTTGTCACAAGAAAAAAATAGAAATAAAGAAAAAAATTCAAGTAAAAATTTGATTCCTATGATTATTGGACACTATCATATCTCTGTTTTTATGTTTTGTGTTTAAAATGTCACTTTTTTTTTTTTTTTTTTTTCCAATCAAATAATTATTGTACTTTAAAGAATCATTTGAAAACAAGAATTTTCTTACACATTTTCTTTTATTTGGTTTTGCCCAGATGACAGTAAAGAAATGTTCTCGGCTACAGTGATTGATGACAGTCCAGTTGGTTCTGAGGCTGAAGATAAAGGGAAGAAACCTGTTCCTTGTGATGTGGTAGATAGTGTGATGGGTGAAGAAGACAGCAATGATCTCTTCCTCAGCCCTGAGCTGTCACCAACACACAAGAAAGACTTCCCACTTACTTCTGGTGTGAAAAAAACATGTCTGTCACAAGTCAAAGACCATTTTCTGAAACAGTTTCAGTCTCCAGGGGGGAGTGTTCGCACAAAGAAATGTCTGGACTTTGTGAAGTCTGACATGGTCAGAGAGTCAGACCTATCCAACAAATCTAAAAGCTCAAAGAGTACTTTAATGAAGTATCAGCCAGAGACAAGAAAAAGTGACTCTGACAATAAAAACCTGCCAACTAGTCCAGTGCTAGCAACTCAGAAAAAAAATATATCTGCTGAAACTAAGATGAAGGAAATAAAAAAACCCACTAAAATACAGAAAAGGACATTTTATTTGATGGTTTCTGGGCTTAATCGGGAGGATCATGTAAGTTTGATGATATATTATAACTATGCTAATGATTATTTTGTAGAAAGTGTTGACCAATAAAGTGGAAACTTAGATTTGTATTCAGAAATTGAAGATATTCCTTAGTCTCACCTGCAATTATACCAATAGGGAGTATGCTACATTTTGGCACTGTTAAAGTACTGATGCCAGGTCAGAAAACACAAATTGTATTGTAATTAATAAAAAAAAAATAATTTAGTCTATCACTTTATTTAATCAAACTCTTCCCAAGTGATGCACCAGGCTTGTCACTTGATATTATTATTGATATATATTACAAGCTTCCAGTTGTTTTTGTTCCATAATTTAATGGAAAGATAAAGCACATAAGACATCTTTGTCACCTGGGTAGACTTATCCTTTTCTTCAACTACACTCAATATCATTCAGTATTCCTGACCAGAGCTCCTACTCTTTCTTGACCCCATCCCCTGTCCCTCTAAATGGTCTGGTTACCTTTCAGTGACTTTGTACTTCAACTCTAAAGGTTCAAGATGCTGTCATTTACTCCCTCCTTATTTCACTTTGTATATTTCCAAGGACTAAACATTTAAAAGCAATGTAACATTATTCCTTGACTAAGATAATGTAACATTACTCCTTGGCCAAGACAATGTAGCATTACTCCTTGACTAAGACAATGACACTGTCTTTAGTCTAACAAAACTTTTATTCCTAAATCTAATAAAAAGAAATCAAATGTTCTAAGCATTAAAAAAACATTTTAAAAAATTAAATTATGTATCAATCTTTTGAAACAAACATTAATAAATGAACTTCTGGGTATATTGTTGTCTAAGTTATTAGCACCAAAAAGTCATGCTGTAGGGGATATGCTAGTCAGAATTTAAATGTTGGTCCCAGAAACATGAACTCCCCTTCCTGCTTAGAGCAAACTTTTTTTTAAAACTTAATTTCTTTGTTTTGCTCTCCTTTTTAGCTGTTGCTTGTAAAATTTTGTGAGATGTTTGGAGCAGTGCTGCATCCCAAGTACACTCAAGAAGTTAGTCATGTCATAATGAAGCCAGGTAACAGTCAGCAGTGTCTGTTGAGTTTGTTTCTAAATATGATATCATATTAATGAAATGAATGAGAAATATTATGTGTCTCTCTATAGCTGCTGGTTTTGAATTGGTGTGTGACAGGACTTTGAAATACTTCCAAGCTGTAGCCCACAGATGTTGGGTTCTGTCCTTGGCCTGGATAGTCAAGTCACTAGAAGCCAAAGAGCTGTTGTCTGAGGTAAGATACTTTCATGATATGAGGGATAGAGGAAATATAGTTTGCTTGATGTTTGCTTATTCTCTGAGCTATTTTTCAAGCAATTTTATTAGCCTCTAATTGTGTAATAAGGTAAATTTAAGTACTTTGCTGTTTTCTTGTTTTGTTTTTGAAAAAAATATTAAAGCTGCTGATTACATACATGCAAAACTATATATGAACTACAAGTCATTTTTACAAAACTTATATCAGCTCAGTCTATGTCTGGTAGAAAATGTGTACACATTTTTTCTCCCACACCCTATCTTGGATCAAGCTTAAATTTTTCAGTTATTTCCTTTTCCTGACAACACAAGAATCAATAAAAAAAAAACAACCAATTAGTTAATTAACTATTGGTAATTAATTATTTTGTTTGGTATCTTAAACAAGGGAAAGAATTTGTACTTGATTGAAGTGGTGGCACAAGCTGAATTAGTTCTCTTTAAAGGTCATTGTCTGAGTCTTAGGAACACAACATGAAAAAATAGGATGAGACAATAGAAACAACAGATAACTATACAATCTTCCATGTCCATAAGCTCTCCTCTAGCAGAGTGGTTATTGTGTTGACTTGAGAAGGCTTGAGCCATGATTTCAAATTCAGGCTGTTCCCCATTTTTAAAAATTATTTTTATAAATGCTTTTTTATTGTTAGTGTAGATCTATTTCAAATTTAATTACATGACTAATTGACACAACTTTTTAAAGTATTTTTTTAAATTTATTCCTTTTACTGCTGTCTGGGAAGGCTGTGTCCCTGAGGTAGGGTCATCGCTCACTATGCCATCCATCTTGAACTGTTCTCAATCAATCAGTTCACTCTATAATGTTATCTGCCCACTATCTTTTTTTTTTGTTCTCCATACCACCTGTTATTGTACTTTGTAGAATTTATTTTGTATAGCAGTCTGATCTTAACATTTTACCATCCCAAAAAGCCATTTGACTTTGCCAAAAAATTCATTTGTAGCTAATGAATATGACGATGCAGTGTACTAGATGAAGTCAAGAGGACTGGAAAGAGCTGGGAAGCCATTAATAAACTAGCAAGAGACCAAGGCATGTTTTTACTGAGGCCCTATGTTCCATGAGGAATGCAAAGGAAAGATGATAATGCTTACTAATGCTTCAAACCTGTATATCTTAACTAATCACACACTGTTGTTTCCTCTAACACAGCTGCGAGGAGACGGAGAAACTGCTGCATGGGCGACATTATTCGGACCATAGCTAATGCTCAAGCTTTCAACTCATTTCTAAGAGATGTTAATAGTCGCTTATCGACTGAAGGAGGTCACATAGACATACATAATAAGGATTTTTTTTTTTTCAGAAACAATGAGACATTCAAAATGGAAGCCACTTAAAATGCTAGATAGTCTAATCTTCATGAAATTTTTTACTATGATTTTGTTTTGCATACTGGTACCTTACTTATGAAAATTAATATTTCAGACTTGTTTACATATTTTACAACTAATAATTGAATTTCTATTTATTCTCATAAAACTAAATGGCATTTGTTTTTTTCAGGTAGAGTTTGAAATAGAAGGAGATACATCTTGTGGAGAGAAACTCAATGGAGCCAAGCGTGCAAGGATGTCCAAAAACTTGCTGTTTAACAATTTTTGTTTTGCCTGCATTGGGAATAGTGATGAAATGTCTAAAGGTTTATGATCTTAAATCATTTTTTTAAAGTAGATACCCATGTGAAAATAAGGATTTTGGGCTGTTTCTCCTAAACGTGCTGGTGTAATACACCCCATCACCTTCATTATGCTTGAATGTTTTTCTGAATATATACTCTTTTATTTTCAAATTAAGTGTAGTTCAACTCAGGTTCAAATTAAGTATGCTAATGTTATACACATTCATTTAAAGCTTTTTAATGCTAGTTGAAAAATAGCTGTTTCAGTAGTATTGCCACTTGAGACAAATGGAAACCAAATAGCTATCATAGATTTTAATTTTCTCTCAAGCAATCTGCCTATGGTAATAATCATCAAGTAATGGTTTATTCTAGGTTTCATGTGAATGCAATTTAGGTGTGAGTTTCTGTTAGCATAGTGAGGGAGTGATAACCAGAATAACGATTTTTTTTTAAACATAATTTTTAAATGTTTGGGTACTTCAAAATAAAAATTGTGTCTAGCGAAACATCAAACTTTTTCAACATTGGACAGATGAGTTAACTTGAGCCTGTTTTGTTTGAATTGTCTTTTTTGTTTTGTAGCTGATGAAGGCCTCATGGCCTAAATGTCCTTTGTTTTCTTGGTCAAACAGGGTTACCTATATGCATGTTTATTGTAGTTTTTTTTATTACTTACTACTAATGATGACATTATTGAAACAGGTGACTTGTGTGATATACTGCAAGCTTGTGGAGCCCTAATTGTAGATGACCCAATAGCACTTGCTGCACAGCCAACAAAATACAAATTGATCATCAGATGCTCTGATGGTGACAATGTACCTACTCCAGTGGAACTGGACATGTTCAATGGTAAATTAGTTTGATTCTTATGTGTCAGTTTGGAGAAATGGTTGTGATTCTAGATAGCAAAATAGATAGGCTAATTTTTTAGATAAACTAAAAAATGCTAAAAAAAAAATATTTTTTTTTTAAATATGCTTATCTAAACTGAATTAAAAAAAAAATGTTACAGTGAGAACATGACCTGTTCCTGTGTTGAGAAATTCCAGATATTATAAATTTGTAGAAACAAAGAGCTGTAGTGCCAAAGTAGATACCTAGTTTTATTGTCTTACAGTTTTCTATAACTAAATAAAAAAATTGTTTTTGTTCTACAATTCTAGTCTTGTTTGTTTCTTAAAGTTAATTGTTTTTTTCAAATATCACTAGCCTATATAGTCTTTCTGGCAAAGTGCATGTTCTACTTTCAGGATTATATAAGCATATGAGACTTGTTACAGTCATGAGAGAATGGGTTTTGGACAGTCTGGGATCTTACAAGCTCATTCCATTGGCTGATTACGTTCTCAATACTGCAGACCAAGTACAAGTGCCATTTTAATAATCCCAACATTTTTGTAAAACTTCACTAGTTGTTTTATGGATATCTTGATATTGCTGTACATTAGCAACTGGTAATGATTATTATAACTTAACAACACTACCATAGTGAGGTAGAAATGATTTTTTTTTTCACAGAATTTTATTAATTTACTTTTTCATTATACAAATTAAACTTGTGATAGTAATATTAAATTAAACATTTTCATCAAACTGTTCTTTTTGTTTAATTTTTTTTGCAACTAGTACTTGTTGGACCTGTTGCAATACTGACAAATGTTGTTCCCCCTAACTTCCTAGCACAATGGGTTCTGCATCTTGAGGAGCCTATCTCATGTTGACCCACTATAAGCAACACCCTAACTTCAAGTTCCCCTTAAGTTTTTAGGAAGCCAATTACTGGCCTTTCACAGGCATACAATTAAAATTAACCTCTTGTACTGAGAAAATGACAAATTTTGATTTTGCCCCTCAGACTAGATTTACAAACTAAAATTTGCCATGGTTTACTTTTGTTATTAAAAAAAAAAGTTGCCTGAGTGTACTCTTTTTGAATATACTGCAGTTCAGCAAAATAAAAGATAAAATAAGAATAAAACAAAATTTGGAAAAAATTATGAAAATTTTAATGAAGCCCCAGAAAATTCTTTTTTTTTTTTTTTTGGTTTAAGCCATGGCTATGAACTAGGTGTAAGAGGTACACATAAATATTAAGCAAGTACACAATTTCAGTTGGTGTAAGACCTTTGTTGTTTGTTTTTTTAAAGTTTCTTTTAAGATCTCTCTCATTAGAACATCAATTGAATGAAGGACAATCAATTATATTTATAAATAAATGACATCATCCATGAGCGAAACAAAACTTTTAATTGAAAGGTCAGGAAGATACATAGATCAAATTTCTATTGTCTGAAATTATGCTTTAGGGCAAGACTGGATTAAGACCAGCTTATGTGTAACATTTATTCCAACAGACCAGATGGATAGAAGCAGAGAAGCATCTTTAATTGTATAAATAAAAAAATTGAAAAAAAAAATAAAAATACACAGCACGAATTTTGTAAAAATAGAAATAAATACACAGTATTCATGGGCCTTTTTATTGTGAGGTTCTTATGTTCACAGAAATTTTTTTATCAAGGCATACTGAACTATAGCTACCATCAGTTAGCAAGATAAGATAATGTTATACCTGGATTCGCTCAAAAAAAAAAATAAATAAACAAAGTTCTCAAATGTACAAAATAGTAATATAATTATAGAAATTGTATAGTTCAATTTATTGTTTAAAAAAAAAATCCAAGTGAACATTGCATTGGGTGTATATTTTTTTTTCTAGCCACTGCGAAAATAAGCTGTTTTAAGTATGAGTAGTGATGAGGTGGTGAAACTAGTCAGGGTTTGATGTATTCTACCAGGTTTGCCTAACATAGATCAGCTAGGAGGTTGGTTTCACAGTTGGCAATGTGCAAGGTGGTAACTTAGTGTGACTGGCTGTCCCCTACTACTTGGTGTTACTTTCTGAGAGGGGGCTCGGACGTGTGTTGACAGACTGGCATGTTGAAGTTGTTACAAGTCATAGATCCATGTGGAGCAAATTGCCTGGTAAAATCACCAACATTCTGACCTAGGGGTTCTCATTGCAAGATTTCAGCATCGTAGAGATCACCCAAGAAGAGGTGAAATTACTAAAATGTTGATCATTTTGACAATGAATATATATATAATTGCTAAAAATATTCAACCCCCATGAGTTTAAAAAAAATGGTGGCGTGGCTAAAACATGGTGTTGGAAATCTTTAAACAGGACAGGAAGAGCAATTTATATATCAGATAAGAGTACAAGTTGGACAGCTCTTATCTTTCTGAGTGCTTAGAATTAAATCAATGACAAAGCCCGGTCATTCGTCTCCCTGTGCCAGGTGATCACTGAGAAAAGATTTCTTAGAAATATCAGCAGCATGTTTTAGCCAAATAGAATTTTTTTGTTTTTTTAGAGCAGTAACGTTCTTTGTACAAATATGAAAGGTGCAAGCAAGAAACAATTTATACAATGTCTGTTTGGTCTTCCTGATAGAATTCGGTTAACCACATATTTCCTCATCATACACACACACAAATTTCTTCAAGTATTTGGTAAAAAATTACTAGATTACTTGGCTTACAATTCCAAAAAAATGGGCAGAAAAAAAGAGTTGTTAACAAGCTATCGAGAAAGTGGACAACGTTGCCTAAATGCCTTTTGAAACTCTGGCAACAGACCGAGCCTATCACAATACATTTAATAAACTGCGACAATGAGTGAAATGATGAGGAAGCTCTTTTATCAACGTTGTCAATAAGGCAATAGGAGGCTCAGTAGCCAGCCAGCTCGGCAAACGTGGAATCCAGCTCATCCGAAATTGACTTGTACCTCTCTTTCTCTGCCAGCAGCTCATCTGAAAAATGTGAACAAAGTGTTGTAAAAACAAAGCACTTTTTAACCTGCGATACTAAAATCTAAATTAAGTTAAAACAACTTAATTTCATGTAAATCTCATTTTTAGAAAAGATTTGGTTAAAACAACAAAAAAAAAAGGTTAGTAAAGTCCACCTGTTATGAACACTAAAGATTTTCCAGATCATTGATGCACTGATCCATTTCCATTCGCAACGCAGCATTCTGCTCACGTGACTGTTCTAATTCATCTGCAAACACAGCAAACCATGCCACAACACATGCGTTAGTACATGTCAAAAAAATGCAACACGTCATATTACGGTAGTCTTTTGCTATTTTCATTTATAAAACTAAAAGCTTAAGGATTTAGACTATCAGTACTTTAATTAGAAGATGAACAATGTCTACTATGTAAAATAAATAAAGAGTAAGAAAAAAATATATATGAAGTGCTGACTACTTGAATAAAAATGTGTTAAAAACCCTAGCCAGTTATATTTAGGATGATTAAACAAGCTTCCATTGTATTTAGCTTTAGCTTACTTTTTCTAGTAAAGAGTATTTAAGAAATATTAACTATGTAATATGTATGGTACCTTAGAGTTTGGTTTTAATATTAAAAGAGTTTGTTTTTTTTGTTTTTTTAGAATATTTAAGCCTTATTTAAGATTCTAAATAAATTTTCCATTGAATCAACAGTGTATTTATTTTCGTATTTGAATGGGGAACAAATGTACCTTCCATTCTTTCTTTACTTTTTTGTAGGGATATCACTTCTCTTTCAGCAAATTCTGCTCTGCATTCTGCCTGAATTAATGTATGAACACATGCGTTTAATAAGTTTTAGTGGGCAGATAAAAGCCATGCAGTACAATTGGCCAATTGGTAACAGAAGCAAGAAGAAAAAAAAAGTTAACCACATAGGATTAGCACAGTTATTTAAATATAAATAAAACAAAATTATTCCCAGTACAAGTATACAGAATGGAATAATGCATGTTTTCATTTTTTTTAAATTACTGTGCTAACCCTCCTTAGGAGAAAAAAAAAGTAAAAAAAAAAAATACAGCATATTTTCCATTTCTTCCAGGTGGCCTTTTTGTCTGTAAAAAATGGGTTAGTGTTTTTATTGAATAAGGAATACAAGCATGAGGAATGCTGTTGATCTCGACATCCAGCTCAAGAATGTGAGTACAAGTATTATTTCTATGACATGGCTGCAATGGTATAGTTGTGTAACATTTAATTGAAGAACAATATAAACAATTCTACTTCCAATAGAAGAAAACCACACACTTTAGCTTGTTATGTTGAACAAAAGTATGAAAAATGTTTGCATACAGAAATCAATAAATAAGGGTCTTAAAATTTTGAACCATAGGAAAAGACAAATGATGAAGAAATATATTAACATTTTTGTATTCTGTTATGATAGACAAAGATACAATATCAATAATTTTGTCTAATAAATGTTACACAACTTTAGTTCTAGACTGTTAGCATGGAAATTTACAGTTAAATAAGTTGTATGATACTAATCAATACACTATATTGGTCTAGCAGGATGATCAATTCTTTCTTAAAAGCAAAACTTGTTTTAAAAAAGGTGAATATCATAAGAAACGCATGCACATGCTCCAATGTTGGTAACAGGCAGACAAGCTGAAATCTAAAATCTAAAGTCAATCAGGATCCATTAGTCTACCTTCCAATCTGTCCACCTCTTTCTGCAGTTTAGAGACAGTGCGCTCAGCTTCAGTGGCACGGTTTTCAGCCTGAATAATTAGGATTACATATAAATGAATATGACCAAAATTGAACCTAAGATAAAATATTTGAGGACAAAATATGAACTGAAAATTCAAGGAAACAAGTTAGTGACATAAAATGTTATTATCTGTAACATTTTTTAAAATGTTTCAAATGAAATATCCTGCCACAGCTACAATAATTTAAGATATTTATACCAAGCATCTTTTAAAATTGACATCAGCCAGCTGAAACTTGCTTACACAGCTACAAAATACTGTAGGAACAATCATGCCTTATACTTACATCCTTAAGCCTCTGTGTCAAGTCCCGAATTGTCTCCTCGTAGCTATCCTCTCTCTGGGAAGCCTGTGAATTATTTGATTAAACAGATTGTAGCATTGTGTAATTCTGAATAATTGCTATCTTGATCTAATAATGAATGATTACAATTAAATTTTATTAAATGTAATTTAGATGTACTTTCATTTGAATTTGTTGAACAATAAGCCCAAGTGTAGCCACTTGTTTAGTTGATATGAGGCCCGAAATGAAGAAGGGGAAAAAAAAAACAGGAAGAGGTTGTCTTTAAACAAAAGAGATTATCTTTTTTATTTTTGTAAGTCAACATTTATGAAAGATAGGTCAGTAATTGTGAAGAATTGCAAAATGTCACAAAAAGTTTATCACATATGGAGATGCCCTTTAATTAACTACATCTCACCCCCCCCCCCCCAACTTATCGTCAAAAGTGGTTTTATTAAGCACTTAATGACTTAAAAGAAATATGTGAAGATCCCACAGAGAAGTAGCTCATCAATTCCAGTGATCACCAGAAAAATATGTTAATTACAAGTACACAGGCAACAATAGTTCTTACAACACTTTTTGAAACAGCTTGAGAAGGAATACAAAGAAAATACAGTTTGTTTTTCCTAAAACATTATCTCCATTCTTTCTACCTAATGCAGCTGGTGAATCAATCATGGCATTAAGGCAATAGCTACATTACACAGAGAAGCTGGCCAAGAGAATGAACACCAAGTCTCATAGATACAAATGAAATCTGTATAATAGACTAACGCAGGTCATGCCAGTTAATTTCTAGCAAGCAATTAAATAACTTTCAACTGATTGAAGTATGAAGACTAGTTTAATACTTTGCTGGAACTTACATAAAACAGAAATTATTTGGTTTAAAGATAGGATGTAATCTGAACAAGAAATATATATTTTTTTAATTTGAAAATCTACTCTAATCACACAAACACACACACCTTTGATGTGCTACTGCTCAACTAAAAGGTATTTAAAAAAAAAGGGTGGAAGGACCTGTGTTAGGAATGAAAAGAAATGATAATCCATTCAAGTACTATTTTATGAAAGAGAGGCTGACAGACTCATGCAGGAATCAGCCAGTTTCCACACATGTTAGTTGATAAGTGGCTCTTCACATATTTCAGGTTATATTTTTTTTGCTTGTTTATTTGGAGGGCCCAAAATATTTTTAGACCATGCACTGCTGCATTGAATTTCTTGACTATCATTTAGAATTTGAAATCACGAGCCTTCATTAATAACCCAATTTCAAGTTAGTCCTTTACTACAAGATTCTGAGAGTTCAACAAATTTGCAAAAGTTGTTGTACTATGGTTTCTGCATAGATTAAACTAATGCGGAGGCACTGAATAGAAAATTTACAAGAGGAAAAAAAAATTAGATTTATGCCAAAGTTAGAAATTCTTTGGTATACTTGTTAAGACTTCCATTTTCAAAAATTAGCATAAAAACAGACCTCATACAACTTTGAAGAAACACACAAATGGGCTTTAAAAAGATGAAGAGAAAGATGAAAAAGAAAATGAGACAAAAAAAAAAAGCTTAAAAAAAATAAAATAAAATTAAAAAAAAAAAAAAAAAAAAAAAAAAGGTAACCAGCATTGCATTGGTTTAATCCTGCCAACTCTTGCATTATCTGGGTTTCATTTTTGTTTCAAATAAAGAAGTGGGATGAGGAAGTGGAAGGAAAATCTTCCTATTTTCATGTACATTTGCTAGATCAATTGGGATGAACTATGGCACTCGAACTACTCTATACATAATTATGAGGCTCTAGATTTTCGTACCAAAAACATTTACTGCGTGTTTGAGAATCTGTCAAGTATCAAGCTCGTCAAAATTACTTTTCCTAATAGCACCGCCCACTCAAAAAAAAAAAATAAATAAATAAAAAAAAAAATGTAGCTTTAACAGGTACAGAGTAAAGAATCTGACGACTCATTTTTGAATCTCCCATATCAACAGACACTTGTTTCCATGAATAAAATGAATACTGGCTGAATTGCTTTGAAAATTCTGTATCAGGCTTTGCTAATATCATTTTTAGCTTGACAGGTTCTATGTATTCTGACATTTCTGCTAATTTCTATAGATTTAAAACATTTCCTGAAGATGGGTGAAGGTATATTTTGGGCTCTCTGATGCATGCAGGACACGCTTTTAGCCTTGCTTATATAAAATTTTTGGGCCAAGTTCAAATAAAGACTGACGGCACGAACTGACGGACACCATGCAGGTTTCCAGGAGGGAGCGAGCTTAAATTCTGCAAGTCTACCTCTTGTTCACTGATTTCCAAAGATTTCATATTGTTGCCCACAACCTTCAACTCTTCCTCCAATTCAATGATCTTCCTGCAAGAACAGAGCAAGTTAAATTATAGAACGAATGCTGGCAGAAAAAAACCGCAGGCCTGGCCCATTTAGAGGCCCCGGCTTACCTGATCATTTTGGATGGACAGGGTTTTGATATTGTTACCCACTATATGTAGCTCCTCATCAAGCTCCCAAACTTTGCTGGAAAGGGAAGAAAACAAAAAAGCTACCATATTTACTCTTGATTTTACAGAATAGTTCCCAGCTTAATTCAGCACTGTTTCATGCCTTTTAATTTACAGCAGCTTTTATGAGGTTAATTTTAGTATTCCAAAAAATGAAAAAATTTCACAACATTCAAATTATTTTTTTTCTTTAAAAGATCAGAAATTGAAAGTTTGAAAGCTGCTGCAAAAGTTGGATTTTTTTTTTGTTTGTTGTTTGGAGTTAGAGCAAACGTGTCCAAAATAATCCAAATAGAGACAATGTAACGTCTGATATTAATCGGATGACAATAGGCAGAACGGGCTCACAATTCAACATCACCATGCGAACAACCACCAGAGGAGAGAAAGATGGGCAACACAGTGGGCACTGCAACCCAACTCTGTCCAACCAAAGTCTAAATGTGAGTGGGCCAGGGCAGTCTGCAGTTTTTGGTTTTTTACTCACAGTGAAGCTTGATACATTCAGCTTTGTCCAGCAATCGCTGACTGACGACTCTTAATATCTGGTCACTTTAAAAGTTTACAAATGAAAAATATTTATGTATCCAACAATTTATCGAAATTTAAGCAAAAAAAAGTAAAGTAACCAATATAAAGAGTCATCAGTCTCATAAAAGTCTTCAAGCATTCACATATCTGTGCAAAATGTTGCTGGAATTTAATTTTCTTCTGAATCAAATTTAAATACTGCGCTAAATAGACTTTGAAAAATGCACAGATTTGCTACAATGCTTTAAAGCTGAGAGTGTTAAACAAGGGATGCAGCGATGATAGGAGTCTTGTCTAAACTACTCTTACCTTCTCCTCGCATCGCTCTAATGATCTAAGGTTATTGGTTAGAGCATGGACTTCAGCCTCTAGTGCTTTCACTTTCCTGCAAAATTCAACAGCAATCACAAAACATGCGGTTAATGGACATGCCTCATGGCTTAGGCCATGAGTAATAGTCACACATCTTCTAGTTTACTATTATATTAGTTCAAACATGAAAGTTTGTTAAAAATTGTTAAAGGTTCTAAGACACTCTTTGTTTAATTACCAAAAACATTAACATTCCCATGCTACAGTGTAAACACCCACCCACTGTTCCCTATACATTATACAAACAATTCCAAATTCTATAAACTTTTAACCATGCATTTTACTTGGTATACACCAAGCAGGTTATTTGAAGGTGTTTCATTGAAATAGTAATGGGAATGTTGTCCATGTTATAATTTTACTAGGACATGCTCTAATTCAAATCCAACTTATGTAAAGAAAGATAAAAAAAAAAAGGTTCACATACATCTCCACTAACACCACAGCTATGACGAACTTTGTACTAGTTATTAAAGCTTTATTTAATTGTACAATTATGACCAATAATGTCCTCAATAAATGAATTGAACAAACTAAAAACCCTCTAATTAAAAGCTAGTCATACCTTTCTGCATTTTCTGCTCTTTCCTCTGCCTTTTCTAATTCATTTTCTAACACCACCAATTTGCGAGCAGCCTAAGTGACGTTTGGGGGAAGACATGCAACACTCCAAAATGGATTACACCCATTAAACATTATGTAACATATCAATCATCAATCCAACAGCAACCTGTCTTGTTTTCTAGAAACTTAATAGGTTTGCAAGAGATAATAATTTTCCCTTTTCCTGCTCAGCAAAAAGCTTTTGCTGAAGACCAAAATAGAATGGATGAAAACTAAAACATTGCTGTTGTCTGATGAAACAAACCAGCTGTTTAGTACTAAAACAAGCTGATTAAGGAGAGCGTGGTAGTTATATCCCTTCATGTTATAGTTTAATGATAAATTTGACAATTCCATTGAATTTTACCATTCTCTCCCTATAAATTCTGTGGAGTTTTAAAGAAATCGAACTTTATATTTTTCAAAGTTCATTTTTTATGGGAAAAAAAAACTCCACAAAATTATTGAAAAGCAATACAAGCAGCCCCACTACTTACGCCTCAGCGGCCTCCAAGCGGGCCTCAGCTCTCTCAAGATCCACCTCAGTGATAGCCAGCTTACGAGCAGCCTGTAGGATTAACACACCATACTCTGTCAACTAACTTGATCTAAATGTTTCCACCACTTCTAACCACATTTTATGAGTCTATGTTTGCAATTGTAATGGTGTGTAGGATGTGATCAAATAATGTTGCAGAACTAGTAATAAGTGTAGAATGGGCATCTAATAAAAAAATTACAATGAAAAATATCTTGACTTTAAAATGTTTAGCAATAACTAATTGCAACTCTCTAATAGTAAATTTAGTAACCTGTATGTCATGCTCTTTGTGATTCACTCATGCTTAGAATGTTATTCATGCTTTTTTCATTAAATTCCAAAAAAAAAGTGATAATTACATCTCTTTTTTTTTTTTTCAAACTCATGCTACAATATAAACATAGGTGTGTTGCTTTTTTTTTTCTAACATATATTCTCTTAATTATCATGCACATTATTTTCACTGATCATTACAACTAAAGTAACATGCTGACATCGTCACATGACGATGATATCAGTAAGCTGGTTAGCAGAGAGGTGCATCTAGAACAAACAAATGGTTATTGCAATTATATGACATGATCTCAATTCAAATGTCAGTAATGTGATAAACATGACAAATAATCTACTATTAAAACAAGTTATTAGGTATTAAAACAGGTTACAAAAGTTTACATTAAAAATGTTAACTAAGGGCAAACATTTTTTTTCCATCTGTTTATAGATTTAGTTTCTTGTATGCATCAAAATAAACTCAAGACAAAACAAGAAAGATGACTTCTAAGAGGAATACTAAGACAATGTAATATTCTACTACTTAATAGAGATGGAAATGTTCCAGAGTGTGCAGGAACACATCATCTAACCAAAAGAATTTTAAAGTAAGATGCCGAGCACAAATGAAAACCAAACAACTAGTCTCAGCAAAAGATCAATCAAAAGAACTTGAAATATTTGACATTCTGTGCAGGAAAATGTAACTGTTCAATTCATGTGATAAGAAATATGGCACATCGTCAATCATGTCATCTATGGTGGTTTAAACTGAAAATATTAAGTATCTGGGATCTGAACTAGGAATAAAAACTGGCTTCAGGACAGTGAATCTATTCAATGTCACCTCATCATATTTGCGATCAGTATCTTCTGCTATCCACTTGGCTTCTTCCAATTGCTTTTCAAGGAGGTCGAGCTTTTCTTCATCTCCCTGACTTCTGTTTTCCAATACCTTACGCCCTCTAGACAAAATAAGGAAGCAAGTGATAACACACACACTAATCATGGCTAGGAGTTGTCCTTTAAAACAAATAGCCAGCTGCTAGCCATGCAGCAAGGGCGCAACTAATCTGCACAAATTTCAGCCGCTGCTACATTACTACAAGACAAACAGAGTGTGCAGATCCGCAGATATGTGAAATGATGTGCGCTGCAAAAGGATACAGAATTAGAGCTTAACTGCAGAATGCAATGCCAATAAGCCTTACTACAAAAAGCTCCTTTAGATAAAGCAGAAGTCTGTGCTTAGCAATCATAACAAAGCATTAGATATATTTTGCAAACCAAAACATGGTGTTATAATTCAAGACAAGTTACAATGGTTATTCATCTGCAAAATTTTAAGGCTTGTTGGTCAAAGAATGATTGTCAATAACTGTTAACATGCTGCTGTTCTTTAAGCCAGCCTTAGCATGGCAAGCCAATCACCTCATCATATTTTCGCTCAGCGTCTTCAGCAATGTATTTGGCTTCTTTCAGTTGAGCCTCTAGACCATCCAACCTCTCGTCATCAGCTAAGCTTCTGCTTTCCAGCACTTTGCGACCTCTGATAATATTCAGGACAAAAAATAAATAATTTGCTAACTTAAAAAAAAATTTAATTCACAATATTGTGGTTAAAATATGATGGCCCAATCAGCAAAAACTGGAGAGGTCTGAAATAAGAAGAAATAAAATTAGTCTTGTCAAGACAAGTCTTATCTCAAGTTCACTTTGGATTTTGATTTATTACGTTGGAATATATTTGGTTTGATCAGATGGCCGTAAAAATATTTGGAAAAAGGGATGCCTGAAGAAAACAAATCCAAAATGTACTGAAAGGCTTTCTGCGACATTGTCTTTTGACAACTAGTTGCCCCATTCAAAAACCTACCTCATCGTATCGTGCTTCTGATTCACTAGCTACCTGTCTGGCCTGTCTGAGTAGTGTTTCTGCTTCTTCCAATCTTTCATCCCCAGCATTTAATTTATTTTCTACTGTTCGACGCTGCCTGAACCCAAGGAAAGAAACAAAGCATGCCAACACATAGGAACACCATGCATTTGATATAAATAAACCAAGTTACAATTTTCTTTTTAGCGTCTAAACTTAACAAATTCCAGAAACTTTTGCAGTTTCAGAAACTGTAAAACAAAAAAGAAGTATGAAGCAAGACTTGACTTATTTTGAAACAAAGTACAAAATTAGCACCCCTTTTCACAACCAGTAATGTAGTAGTTATTAGCAGTTTTAAAAATATTGTCAATAAGTAAACAAAAAAATAAAAAATTTAGCAAACAAATACAAATAATCTTAACTTGACAACTAAGTAATTTTGTGTGTGTGTGTGTGTGCTAAGCACAGGATTAACAGCTGTTTCTCTCAACCCCCAGCAGCTCTTAAAAAAAAAAAAAAAAAAAAGAACCTTGAGTGATATTTGAATAATTATATAACAAAAAACATTCATTAAAATTTGCTACTAATAATTACTCTTATGGTAATTTAATGCCAAAATGCATATTTAGTCAAAAGGAAAGCGCAAATTTGTTTATGTTGAGCACAGGTTTAACACTGCTAAGTACCTGTTGCTCGCAACCCCTGCAATTACCCAATGAAGTTTTTAAGCATGCACAACTTTCATACTAGTATGTAAATAACCAAAACTTCCAGAAGCTCTAAACAGCAAAGCTTTGGGAAATATTGAAAACTATGGAATTATATACAAGTTCTAAATCTAATCATGAAATTGTTAATACTGCCTAAGATTAGAATATACTAGTAGAGAGTGTCTCAGTTCTCACCTTTCACTTTCATCTGCTGCTTTAGATGCTTCTTCTAATTTTTCTGTGGCACTCTGAAGACGTTCCTCTGACCTTTCCAAGTCCTCTTCTAAAAGTGTGATACGCCTATTCAAACCAGCAGTATCACTTTCCAGCTGTAAAATTATTGATAAATTAAGTTAATATTATTTTATTTATATATTAAACTCTTAAGAAACTATATTTGCATATTTATGAAAAATTAGATAGATAAAAAAAAACCACTAAATTACTGATAGTAATTGAGAGACAAATGATCTAAAAAATATTTTGCATAAAATATAAGAAGTTTACTTAAGATCTAAAAAAATATAATTTTTTTTTTTTTTAAATTAACAATACTGTACAACCAATGTCAAAAGCTAAATAATACCAAAAATAGTATGAATTTCATAATATGAAAATACTATAAGTACATGAGCTTTCATTAAATTTGCACTTTAGAACCTGTGAGTCATTTCTTTTTCCTTTATTTTAAAATTGCATATGGTTGGTTCATTTGTACAACAAATAGGTATTAACCTAAATAGCACCATTTTTTTTAAATAAAAAAGACAAAACAAAAAAGTGAATGTTATGGATATTTTCAATGAAATAACATTTTGCTAACATTTTTATGAATTGGAATGATGGCAAAACACCTACATTGGTATTGATTTAAGCACTTTAAAAAATTCAATTCAACTGCATAGTAGTTGTAATACCAAAACCTTGATGTACTTTAAATCAATATATTACCTAATTGAATGCTCATTAAAAAAAGTGATGTAGCCCATCTTATCTTATTTTATTATGCTTAAAAATGTGCCAGTGATAGTAAAACTTGTGACATGGGCATCATATGAAATCTAAGACCCAAAAAGTGAATTTTCAGGTTGTGAAACACTTATGCCTTGCAAAAAGTTTTAAGAGCAAATTATGCTTAGAAGGACTTCAAACACAAGAAAATTGACTGCTTTGAACAGCTTTGTTACACACAGGAAGCATTATAGTCTGATGCTGATTCGGATTTCATGATTCTTTTGTCATGAAAAAAATCATCCTACATTAGATAAATAGGGAATTTTAATGTTTATAAATGGATACAACAAAAGGTTTATTGGGATGCCAACTGGCAATGTTTGCTTTATTAGTGGATAGATAGCATATAAATTGTTCTGTGTTTTAACATTTTATTCAATTAAGCAGTCAGTTTTCAAATGAAGTCTAAAGCCCAGGTCAATGTTATAATCAGATGCTCAGAGGTGCAGTTAAAGAATAAGTACAGTTGTAGTTTATAATTATTTTATTAATTTATTTTTGGCTGATGAGATAAAAAAAAATAATTTTTGGTAAATTTTTTTTAAACAACTTTTCCATACAATATAATAAAGAAACCTAGGAGAAATTGAACATGATGGTTACCACAGGCTTTCTGCGAATTCTTACAGCCAGTTATTTGCATGCTTCTTTGAGATAGGGTGATTTCCAGGTAGTTATAGGTGTAACGGAATTATAATGTTATCCCTTGTAGGTAAGGATCAATGTTATTACTTGTAGGTGTATAAGTTAATATATTTCTTGTTTTTAGCATTAAAGGATAAAGTGACTGCTGACTATTTCGCTAATACCAATAAAAATGTTTAATTACAATCAAGAAATAAATAATCTCTATTTAAAACATATTGCAATCTTGCAATGTATACATCTCATTTCCCCCATATTTTTATTTAAGTGAGAGGGATAGAATATCAAAATGTCAACAATGTATTATTATATAGAAGGTAAGATTGTCCTATATATTGGGTAATTTAGACAAGTCTAGAGTCTGCAGCTGATTAGTGTCTCGTTAAGTGTATAATGACATGACATCTGATACATTAATATGCTAAGGAAGGCATTATTTTAACTATTAGTGCTGCAACTTGACTGCTTAAATTGTATATTGGTAAGAATACCAATAAATATCCCTATTACACCATTGTTCGTGCACCTATCCAATGACATTAGCAATGCATCTACAAATTTAATTATACTGACTAGATCTAGAATCTTGATCCAGACCTAGACTATTACTTTTGTCTGTATGCCTTGTAATTTGTCATTCTGTATTTAACACAGCTCTTGTGTTAATGGTAACAAGTCAAAGGGAAAGCTGTTTAATGATTGTATACAACAACTATAATCTAGTTATCTAGGCTCTATATCTTAATCTTTAAATTCTTTATCTAGATCTAATCTACAACATCAACATCCATTCTATACTCAGGTCTATAGAGAATATCATCTCTTTCTACTTTATAAGGCAGTATACTAAGATGACTGATTTATATAGTATAACAATAATTTTCTAGAATCTAGAATAGGTGATCTAGATCTTACACAATTCTTATTCTTGATAGTCTAATCTAGATATGAGGTCGATAATAGTTGGAGTCTAGAATATATACATCTAGATTCTAGATCTATAGTCTAAGAATTACACTGACTTTCTGTCCATTCTGACTAAGACTCTAAACTCTAAATCTAGGACTATGCCATATCTATATCAACTTAACTAGATATATATTTAATATATGCTTCAATGCTTGTAAGGTCAACCTAGTATATAGATCTATCTAGTCTTCTAGATCTATAATGACTATAAGTAGATGATAGATCTAGATTCTAGATCTAACTAAATCTAGATCTTCTAATTCCTAAACTTAAAACTAAACAGCTTAATTGGCTTACTTAATAGTAATTAATAGATCTAGAATAATCTAGATTTTCTTGTAATTCAATGAAATCTATTATAATGCATAAAGCAGCATATTCTGCTTATTCATTCATTTCATTGCGTATCTAACTATGATGATAAACTGTTAGATCACACAAATCTACCCTACTAGAGATGTACTTTCTGCAGCGACCCAAAGATCTTTTAGATCATAATCATGTCAATCATGAGAGTCATGTTACTGAGTGTTAGTAGAGATCTAGACCTATCTAAACGCTGTTACTCCAAAAGAACCGACTTTTACATTAATAGTAACTATTCTAGATATCTAGATCTAGACTCTAGTGATCTAGATCTTATATTAGTTAGTGGTATGCCTGGCCTAACCCACCTGACAGATATTGTCATCTTTGCGTGACAATTCCCGTTTTAGTGCTTCATTTTCGTCTCTAAGACAATCGTTTTCTGTTTTTAATACTCCCATTTTCTGCTTTAAAGCACCGAGAGCACCGGCAGCTGCATTTTGCAAAGCCATTTTTTTAAACTTGTGAGAGAAATCTAAGAGCTAAAAATGTATCACTATTCAACAACACACAGGAACACAGCACAGGCCGGCTTTTCAGACCGTATTACACTTTTCCAAATTTAAGTCCGAGAAACAAAATAGAAAAATACACAGAACAACTCTCTCCTAAAATACTCTGAGAATTGCTTGCACAGTGTGAAATTGTTAAGATCCGAAACTTCTAATTGTCTATAATATATTAGTATCCACTCCCAATTCGTCCGTAATTTGCAAATTGTGAGTCACTAAGTATCTGTACGCCAGTTTGTTAATGTGACAATACGAGACGTCACGTGATGCCATGTCCTTCCGTCTTGCCTTAAATACCTGGCTGTTCTCTGACTTTAAAAACCTCCCTCAGAAAACATACTGTTTACCATATAAGGAACATGACATTGACAAATTGACGAATGTAAAAAAAAAATTAGATTTTTACACATTATAAATGTAAAGACGCTTACTCTTTTCATTAAAACACATTTAAAAAAATAGTGAAACGGTTGACGATTCACTGAGGGATATAGATCTACTTTTTTTTTGTAAATATAATAGTTTAATTTCAAGAGTCATGAAAGTATTTTTTGTGTGATCCTATATTATTGGCGCTCCTGTTGTAACAGTTTAGCATTTCACATAAAGTATTACATTCTTTTAACCTACAAACTAGTAAACTAAATATACATTCATTGATTCGAAACGATACAAGCTCGACCTGATAGTTATTATACAGTTTAAAGAATCGGGCTTTAGATATATGAAATGGGCTTTACAGGGACGGATGGAACATGCATGAGGATGAGAAGGGGGTGTGCGGGCATATCTAGACTATTCTTGAAGATTTTAAAGTTATCAAAGATGCAGAAGTCTATACTGGGACCATGCTAAAAAAATAATATTAACAATTATCTCACATAATCAGAAAAGTAGGCTTTTTCTATTTAGCTTTAAGAATTCACTGAAATCTAGTAGACCTATACCATATGAGACCAATCATAATGTACCCACATATCTTCAGGTTTAGGGCCTAAAGTAATTAGCTAATAGTTTCTTAATTAAGGCAGTTAAAAAAACACACTCAATGCCTTTATGGACTTACCTAACCATTGTCACTTCGATCAAGATACATTTCTATAGTTGATATCAACGAGTGAAACGTAAAACAGCCAAGCTTTTTGTTGAAATAAAACTTGTTCAAATGCGTTACAATACATTTATTTTTTAGCGCTAATGAACCTGAGACAGGCAAAGGTTACGAAATGTAGGTCACGGCTGGTTCAAGGTAACAACGTGAAATACTGTATTCTATATTATTCCTTATTACACTGGAAGACAACGTTAATGTCTTGTATATTAGAGCTGAGCATATATATATATAAAGGCAGTAAGTTGAAAAGAAAGAAAACTCTACGCTGAAATGTAAGACCATAGAAGGTTTGATTATTTCTTTTTATTTATTCCTTTTTGTTCTCCGTGATCATCTTAGCTGGTCCTATTATAGAGATTTAATAGCCTTTACCACCGGCTACACCAGGTAGTTTGAAAATAATTAAAGAAAACAGTAAATGTATTGCAAAAGTAATAATAATGCATTTAAATTAATTTGCGTCTCTATCTAAAAATGTCTTCTTTTTTTTAAATTTAAGAAATAAAAGAACAATGGATTAGAGCTACAAAATTGCATTGCACTATTTTATATGCTGAAGTGTTTATATGTGTGGATTGTTAAAGAAAATCTCATAAATATTATAAGTGCTTGTAACAAACCAGTGGCTTACTACACAAATAAAAAATTAGTCTACATTAGAATCAGCCGTATCACAATTTGCGCAATTTATAATCTCAAGACTGCGTTTCTTTTTAGTCCGGTCATTGCCAGCGTAACTCGCACGTGCACACACTCACCGCTACCCCCATTTTTTTTTTTTGATCAACGGGTCTAAGGATACTTTCTTTTTTCACTTATTCACTTAACGTACAACTGTGACCTTTTGTCAGAGCCGCCACCCCTAACATGTGGGAAATAGGTTGACACAGAAAAATGTATCAGACTGCAAGAAAGATCCAGAGTTTAAGCATTAAACTTCTGCTTAGTATCGCATGTATGTATCATTCACTGTATCAGCACTTAGCTTCATATTTGTATCATTCACTGTATCAGCACTTAGCTTCATATTGGTTTCATTCACTGTATCAGCAACTTAGCTTCATATTTGTATCATTCACTGTATCAGCACTTAGCTTCATATTTGTATTATTCACTGTATCAGCACTTAGCTTCATATTGGTTTCATTCACTGTATCAGCCACTTAGCTTCACATTTGTATCATTCACTGTATCAGCCACTTAGCTTCCTATTTGTTTCTTTCGTGAACAATGTTATTGTTACTTTTGTGTGTGTGTGTGTGTTAGCATTTTCGCACATGTCATTTCATCAGCAAGCTTTATTTAAGAGAAGCTTTACATTTCAACAATAAATAAATCTATATCAGAATGAAACTTGAAAGATTAAGAAAATATAATCATCACCTAATTGCAAGCTACCCCGTAGACTACCTTTATTATTATTTTTTTTAAGGTTACTGTTTGTAATCCCCAATCTTCCCCGTTTATTGATTGCACACGATGGTAGCGGTTAGGCATTTGTTTTAACAAAAAGTCAATGTCGGAAAAACAAAAAAGACATTTGGAAAGAAGATACTGTAAAAATGTTAAGAGCATACTTTCGGTTTAAGCTATCGGTGCCTTGAGGTTTTCCAGAATTCGGCACGACCTGTGAGTCATCTTCCCTTGCAGACGTAAGATGTTCTGAAAATGATAGACTGGGGAGAACCGGTTCCTTGGCAGGAGGAGGGATGGGTGAGGTCATGAAAGGTGTGTGTTTGTGTTTGTGTCAATGTGCGCGTATGAGTGTGTGGAAGAACTCTATGGCTATTTACTTAGCTCTTCGGAACAAAAGTTTAAAAAATCTTTCAGGCTAAATAGAATCAAACGCAGAAATCATCTTTAAAAGGCAATGGACCTCATTCACCAATCGTAAACAAACAACATTTAGTCACGTGATCTTATTGATAAAACAACGAAACAAACTGTCACGTGACAACCATCATGAATTAAACATGAGATCGTAAATTATATAGAAGAGATAGAGCACCGCGTGGCTAAATGTTGTTTGTTTACGATTGGTGAATGAGGTCCATTAAGCGTCCAAGAAATTTGATTGAAATATTTACTCAATGTACAAATATGTCTTTAAATACGCTGGTTGGTGCAAGTAAAAGGTCGAATTCCTGTAATAATTAACCCTAACCCTGTCTTAAATACATAACTTATGTTATTTAAATTGAGTCTCGTTCTCTTAATGTGTGAACACAAAATTAAATGTTGCCTAAAAAATGCAGTCTATTACTGCAACAAAATTAATAATGTGTTGTTGTTTTTTTTTATGGAAAGAAAACAGCGAATTTGTACATTTGAAAGGTAGTGGAACAGGAATAGTGCATCGGCTAGTAATACATTGGAGTGTTTCTTTTAGAAATGCATTTAACTTAAAGCTTATGTGCTTACTATTATTTCTAGCAATAAAATTCCAACGAAGAGATATTGCTCATTATTTCGCCTTGAAGAAAAGTGGTGGGGGTGTACAATCAGACAGGAGGCTCACACCTTCCCAGCCTACTTTGCTAATGTGAGCAAAACATAACGAAAGGGGGGGGGGGAAGAAGTTAAAAGTGTGTTTCAAGATACACAGGTAAATTAGTTGCCACACTTTCAAGGAGAACTCTAAGAGGAGATGGGGGGGGGGGCGTTTCGGTGCCAGGCAGCTCGAGTCTTGTCTGCAGACACGTATATAAACAGGCCAATCCAAAAAAAAAATGGCAGCGCCAGGGCGGGGTGCGAAAGTCTGGAAACGTAAGGCTGAGGTAATTCTGGTGGGGGGGAGAATAGTGCAGCAAAGCCTCGCTTTGAAGTAGCCTACTGCGCACTATGCCACGAGTGTGTAGCGCTTGTATTTACTACACACCTATCGTAAAGCTTATTTATAAACTGAATTACTTTTACACATAACCCTATTGTTCAGGCACATTACTTACATAAGTAGGTTTTTGCCTGTAGTAGTAGCTTAACATTGTATAAACAATATATACTCCAATCCGTGTTTTAATCAAGATAGACAAAACTTGTACATTTTGTTACATTGAAATAAGTCAAACAATAAGAACAATGATAATGATTAATGTGAAGGCTTATCTAAATGGGGTCAAGGAATGAAAACATACAACGGAAAACATGTGTGATGGCATGACGACACAAGTGGGCTACCCACCCTCTGAGACACCTGGAAAATGTTCTGAAGCTCTGTCCCAATGATAGCAAATTTGATCATAGTGTTCGAGTTGATGCCTAGCTGGGTACATGGAATGAAGATGCCCCCTGATAGTCCAGCCCTGCTTTGCCTAGGGGGGCGCCTAGGTCTGTTGGCCTCCTGCTTAGCATCGTCTGTGAGATCGAGCTCTAAGTCCGAAAACAATGGGTCCGTGCTGTTAATGATCCGCTCATACTCTATAATACCGTTTGTGTCGGGCTGAGCGGGGTTTCCACCCTCGGGATCCGGCCTCCTGCTAGAATGTTTTCTATGTTTTTTTTCACTAGTGTCACTTTTTTCACTTTTGACTTTCGAACTTTTGGAAGATCTTTTGGAACTTTTAATACTGCCAGAGTTATCACAGTCGCCTGCTTCGTTTCCATCACACACTTTTTCATTATCCTGAGACGAACACCGTTTATCGCGCTTCGATTTCTTCTTTTTCTTTTTGTCAACAGTCCTATTTTTTGACGAAACCAGCGCTGTGTCAAGATCAGCTGATCCTTGCGATAGATCTTGTGATAGATTTGTACTAACAGCTGATAGTTGTGATTCCTGTGACAATTGAACACTTTCAACATCATCTGCTTCCAAGAATTCGCGATCGCCCATAACACTAGGCTCACAAATATTGAGGAAGTTTTATGAAGGCGTTAATATACTTTGTTTTTATAAATTTATAATAAATAACAAAGTCACAAAAAGTTTACAAACTATTTTTGCACGTGGAAATATTTCCAAGTCGATGAAAGGGAGGCTATAATCACAACAACCGGAAGATAAATATAGAAACTTATTTTTCCTCTTGCGGCGGGGTGCACGCCAAATCCTGGCACAGCCTGATAAACGACTTGCGCGGCGGATTCCTCGCGTTGCATTCCAAATAGGGCAGTGATGACGTCACTAACCGCTCCTCGCGATTTATTTTTTTTTAGCTATACTTTCTTTTCTGTTATAAAACACACTTACTCATTCTTGAGAGAATCCACTATTTGAATCAAGGTTTAAGAATTCCCTTTCCCTTGTTATTTAAAAAATGAAAGCATTTAAAATATTTTCTATAATTCAAACAAGTCAATAAAAACAGTTATGGTCTATAAATAAACATATAGTAAAAGTAGTTCGGGCTTTTCCTATGATGAAGACACGCCCCTCTCTTTTAAAATGCTTTCGTAGCAAAAAAAAAGTGTTGTGAATGACTTTTATTTTTGTAATTACAGATGTCAATTTGAATTCGACTATATTATTACACAATTAAAATGTGCTGAAAATTACAAAACAGTATCATTTTTCAAATGTAATACTCATTTGTAGAAGTTGTGTGTAGGCCTATGTGTGTATTTTTTCTCTAGACTCTCGATTGTTTGCAGAAAACATTTGTGCGCTACTTTTTGTTACTCATATTGGCATAATAAGAATATATTTAGAATCAAGATCTATATTTCAATCTAGGATGGTTCCTAGAATATATATGTATATATTTTTATTTAAAAAAACGCCTACGCACAACTTTCGCATTAAGAAGGGTGGGTTTTATGTTGAAAAATTCATTTTTTTTCTGTATTCAAAAAGGCAGTATCTGCCATGTTCAGAAAGCATATATCCTGTACTTCAAATGTTTGCTTCTTATTTTAGGCATGCGTAATTAGGCTCATACTTTATTCACTATAAAAAAAAATGTTTCTCTGTTTGTTCTTTTGTTACTATTTATGTAAACATTAACCTCGCTTTTATTTTCTAGAATCTCGCTCTCTCGAGACACAAACCAGTTTGGAAGGCTAGATTATATGTTTGGTGATCATTGAAGCGTTCGCTGACATTCTAGAATCTAGATCTATATATAAATTCCACTTTCGAATGGATGGCTCTAGCCCGCCTAGCATTCGCTGGAATTGTAGCCAACTATAAGTAACAAGTCTTTATTTTAACATGTCACATGACTCGGCAGTCGTCTTTTAACAAGCAACTAAGAAAATTGTACATTTATATTAGGACTGCTAATGCAAAAAAAAAAAAATTATATCGCATATTTTGTAAATAAAAGCTACCATAGATTGCAAAGTCTACATTTCTAATTGAGAATGTTGTGCATTGTTATCAACTCATAACAAAGGCTATATAGACTTAATGTCAACTCATGAAAATAAATGATAAGAAGTGTAAAGAATAATCTAGCAAAAGAAAAAAAAATACATATAAAAACAGCATCGCCTATTCAGTTTGCGACATACGGGACATAACATTTGAAGCAATTGCAGTTTTTAAACAGTTATGACAACATTTCTTTTAGTCACACATTTCCATAGGATAGAAAGGGTTAACACATCAGCGAGCACAATGGTAGCACATTACACATAGAATAGAAAGCGAGCACAACACCAAAAAGAACACTTTGCTATGGAAGCACATTTCCAGAAGCATTTTATAAGCATCCTGTACAATAGATTTAAAATGGTACTTTTACAACTGACAAAACCGTTTTGTTATCCACAGAAGCATCTTTAAAGCGTTAACCACAGCAAGCTCCAAAGCAGTTAAGCAAGCGTAATCCACGTGTATAAGGTAATACACCGTATTTCTGTGGCAGGAACTTTACAATTCCTTAGCGTATTCTCTTGCGTTTTGTTTAAAATTAACTCCTCATAATTTTGAAGCCAATATAACAAACGTCTAGTCACTAAAGTCACTTTAAAAAAACAACATGTAGCCTAGATTTATAATATGACCAGATGGCTAAATTAATGAAATATTTAATTTAAGTAAAGAAATAATTTAAACAAAAACACACACACACACATGGCAAACGTTTCAATTAATGCTTACCTCAGCAACGTGTTTTTCTGAAGCCTCGAGCTTGGTTTGGGCCTCTGTCAAAGCCTCGTTGGCAGTGTCGAAGTCGTTCTGAAGGTTGGAGAATTTCTTCTGGAGGTTGTTGAATTCTTCTTCCAACTGTGAATACATAGGACACACTAGTGGTTAGACAAGAAATTATGCAACGAATCATTTCCCTCAATACAAGATAAGTTATATAAACAATAAGGTGAGTTGGTCTGTATTGAAGTGTACACTTAAATGTAGTCTCTGGTGTTTTATTTGAGGTATTATTGCATAATACGGTTATTACCAAGAAGGAAAGTCGGTGGTAAGAGCAAGTTGCTCTTCGCTTAAGTGAAGTTAAACCTATTAGCATTGATGTAAGCTGAGCAAAGTTCCAGCCTTTGAAATCTTCTTTTTCTCTCTCTCTCTCTCTCTTTTTTTTTTTAAATCTCATTTCTTGTAAATAAACAAAAATATTTGAATAGTGCTAAGATAATGTCACTATTCTGCATAGAACTGTTGTGCAAGTCTTTTGGCTCTGTCAAATATGTGCGGGTTTTATCTTCTTACCTCATTTACATATTACATTTTTCATTTTCGTTAAATGTATATCTTCTTGTTGTGTTAGCGTGTTGATGTACTGTGTCAATACAATACAACGGGTTGGGAACTACAGATTGTTTTCTTATAAAGAATAGTTCTATGCTTTGATGTTTTTCCTTTGTATTACTACCCCGCCTCTGTACTCTCGTTGTACCGGTACCCCTCATCATGTAGGTCTTTTGTTTTCGTGCAAAGCTCATGCCATCTGCCTCCACTCGCTGTTATGACATTCAAATGTGTATGTTATAGTCATTGCCAAGTCTGACTACAGGTCGATGACGTCACAGACACAACAGCCATGCTTACAAACATGCCAAAGTTTATTGCTGATAAGCAGTTTTTTTTAAAGGAAAGAATCTCCACAGACAATCTCTTTTAATAATACTTTTTATTTTTTAAATTTTTCATTGGTTATATCATATGAGTTAAATACAGACCCAGTTCTTGGTTTGAAAGACATAATAACGGACCTTATAATATATATATATATATATATTCTCTCTTTCATAAATACACCTGCACACATGTGCTTATGAATAAAATTGTATTGCCATAGTATACTATTCACTGATCAAACTTGTACAGTCCTAACCAGATTATTTAGAGGAAAAAAAAACAACAAGAGCATTAAAAGCACAATGCGAACTGTTGAAATAGACACTCTGTATACTTTAAAAAGTAGCATATCGAAAGATTTAATATATAAGTACATAATGCACTCAATTTATTATATAGTTTAAAACATTCGAAGCGATCACCAAAATCATACTACTGTAGGCACCTAGTTCTAGCTTTGTTCTATAAGGGTAGCCTTCCTAAAAGACATTTGAGCTTATTTTGCTTAGCTAGCAAATAGAAATGGTTATATAGATGGCTACGTTTATTGTATTGTTACTAAACATCTCAATGCTCTCCTTACTTTACAATGTATACTGTAAGTAGGCCTACAGCCAAAACTTGCACATGTAAAGCAGTAGATTTCTTACATTGCGACGAAAGAAATCGTCTTATAGAGCAATCTACAGGTCAACATTACATGATTCATTGAACTAGAGTACATATGTATCATTTATTTCTCATCTTTTTGGTGTTACTTTGAATGAATAAATTGGACAATACCTTATTTTTGGTCTCCTCTACATCGCGGAGTTTTTGTTCCATCTGTTCTGCCCTGTCGATGGCATTTTCTTTTTCCATTTTCATGGCCAACATCTTCTTCTTGATGGCATCCATGGCTGCTGGTTGTTTGGTTGCTGCTGTAGTGGGTTGAAAAAAATAATATAAGTAGGAATGAACTTATCGGTTGCTGTAGCTGCAACTGACGATGTTGGACGCTGAAGAACGGACTTGGACTTGAAGGAGCTACCCCTAAGACCCTGCGGAGCGGAGGAAGCTGATGATGAGGAGAGAAGAACTGTGAAGAAGTAGTCGTGTCGGTCCTACACACTCACTCACTACACACAAAACCGCCGGCTCGCACGTTCTTGGACGAAAATCAGCGAAACTGAGGCTCTCGCAGGTTTTAAGACAAGATGCCAATTCCAGAACAACTTCCAAAAAAATACCTGTGGGGAGGGGGGTGTGAGTTTAAGTAGTGGAACAGCCAGGATGATAACGAGAGAGGGGAGAAGAAAAGGGAAAAAAAAAAGTTTTTCAAAGTGTTGAGGCTAGACTCCCTGTATTACGGGATGAGCTCGTCCTCGCACGCGCTCGGATGCTGATACGGGCACCACCTTGTTTGGCGTGAGTTGTTCTTTGCTTTTCTAGAAGCCGGGTCTATTGAATAGGGGGAGGGGGGGGAGTAAGCACGAGGTGAGCTATGAGAAAAGTGAAGTGCCTAGCTTGACTTTTGAACTCAGGTAAAACGCTTTGATTTCGCCTACAGAGAAAAACGATGAAAAACAAGGTGCACACACACAAAAAGTTCCTCTTATCTTGTTCGTTTCACCCCGCAGCCGAGCGTAGCCTTACAACATTTTAGATGAAAGCTTGTTGAAACAATAATAATTAATAACATTCTCTAGCTCTCAGGCGAGATTCGGTAATCCTCATTGTCTACAGAGGCACCGACCTAGGCTCTGAAGGTCAAAGGTCTGGCGAAGGCGAGGCTAGGATAATGCTTTAAGCGATCACCATTATCCAATGCCAGGTGTGCATTGTTATTAAAAGAACTAATATCTCGTGTTGTGCAATCAATATTTTAGTATCTGATCATTATCTTTCGTTTGAATACATTAATGAACTTATCACTTTCTTAAGCAAGCACCGGTGGGATTTTAAATATATATTTTTTATTGTCCCTTTCCTGCTTAGAACTAATCAAGTTATCAAACACAAAGCAAGAGTCAAAGTAAACAAGCTGAATGGCATAAACTCAAACCATAGATTTTTTTAAATTATAGAGCAAATCTATAAATAGTTACTTTTTGTGTATTCGGTTCACCGAATACCGGAAATATGTATGTATTTTAAAAGGCATGTAATCATTTTTGTGGACTTTGTAATTCCTCATTATTTAATTTCACCTTGTAGCACAAAGCATTTTGATATTGTTGGCAACACTGATGCATTTGGCACTGTTTATTTTGTCTATTTTATGTATGTTGTTTATTTTGTCTATTTTATGTATTTTATTTTATTTATATATTGTTTATGTTGTTTATTTTGCTTATGTTGTTTATATTGCTTATGTTGTTTATTCTGCTTATGTTGTTTATATTGTCTATTTTATGTATTTTATTTTATTTATATATTGTTTATGTTGTTTATATTGCTTATGTTGTTTATATTGCTTATGTTGTTTATATTGCTTATGTTGTTTATTTTGTCTATTTTATGTATTTTATTTTATTTATATATTGTTTTTGTTGTTTATATTGCTTATCTTATCTTATCTTATATAATACAGACGTTACTTCAAAAAAGAAGATGATTACGTCCTACGCGTCATGCATTTACTCATGCATATTAACCAATGACTTAAATTCTGCCAAGTCACTGGTTTTTCTGGCTAGCTCAGGCAACCCATTCCATGCTCTAATAGCACTAGGGAAGAAGGAGTATTTGTACAAATTTGTCCTAGCATATGGGACGAGGAATGTGCCTTTATTTTTGTGTCTTTCAGAGTATTTTATTAAATTTTGTTTTTGTATTTGAAGATTATGGTTCAGTGTTTTATGTATAATTGCTACTTTACTTTTGAGTCTTCTGTCCTGAAGGCTTTCTAAATTTAGTGATTTTACTAATGGTGTTACCCTAGTCAAATGTGAATATTCGTTTGTTATGAATCTCACTGCTCTATTTTGTGTTTGTTCCAGTTTCTTAATGTTTTCTTGAGTTGAGGGGTCCCACACGGTGGATGCATATTCTATTATTGGCCTAACCAAGGTTAAATAACATTTTAGTTTTATGTTCTTATTTGATTTATAGAAATTTCTTTTAATAAACCCTAATGCTTTGTTGGATTTTTTGATAGTTTCATCAATATGTGGATTCCATGACAGTTTTTCATTTATTATAACACCTAGGTATTTTGAGTTTTTAGTCTGTGTTACTGGTTTGCCATGAATAAGATAAGTGGAATTAATTTGTTTTAGTTTTTTTGTTACTCTTAACAACTGACATTTTTCTGGGTGGAAAGACATGCTCCAATTTGATTCCCATTTCTGTAATTCATCTAATTCTCTTTGTAAAATATCTGTGTCTTGTTTTGTTTTTATTGTTCTATATATTATGCAATCGTCTGCAAATAATCTGACTTTTGTTCCTGAACTAATGCAATTTGGTAAATCATTTATGTAAATTAAAAATAGTAGTGGACCCAAGACTGTTCCTTGAGGTACACCTGAGTTTACTGTTATTGGTGTTGATTTAGAGCCATTTATTATTACAGTTTGCTTATGTTGTTTATATTGCTTATGTTGTTTATTTTGTCTATTTTATGTATTTTATTTTATTTATATATTGTTTTTGTTGTTTATATTGCTTATGTTGTTTATATTGCTTATGTTGTTTATATTGCTTATGTTGTTTATATTGCTTATGTTGTTTATTTTGCTTATGTTGTTTATTCTGCTTATGTTGTTTATATTGTTTATGCTGTTTAATTTGCTTATGTTGTTTATTTTGCTTATAAGATAAGATAAGATAAGATAAGATAATTTTTATTGATCCAATCTAATGGAAATTCAGTTTGACTTCAATTGACACGCTCAGCGAAACTACTGTACAAAAACAATATTGATTAAAAATTCGATCAACATTCACACACGAAACACATACACATTCACAGCCAGCGCTTTATGAATTTGACTTCTATGTACTTCTCGATGACGACAGCTGATCTTGTAGCACTCTGACAGAAAGTGGGATGAAGGAGTTTTTAAATCTTTCAGTTTTAATCCTAATGGAAAGGAGACGACCACTTCTTTCAGATCTTATGCTGTTTATTTTGCTTATGCTGTTTATTTTAAATCTCTCCCAATCTTCCTCTTTTTATTTCCTTACGATTTTCTTCAGGTTCCATCATATCGCCTCCACATTTCTCCATATCACTTCTTGTTCTCTCTATTTTAATGCTGAAAGGGTTGTCTTTGCAATGTAAATCATAACTTCAAAATCACAATGTAATCAATAGGTTGCTGTTTTTATCTATTTATTAAATCTCATAGAAAACTCCTATGTTGTCAACGAAAAATAAAAAATACTTCACGATCATCTAGAGACCAGATTTCACATAATAGTTTTTTAATTTTTCCAAATGTGACATAAGAACTGATTTTCTTTTCAAAAAATGGCAAATTTTGTCAAGTAAAAATTGACTCAACAGTTAAAATTGCTGAGTAAGAGCAGTCAAAATGTTTTGGACTTGAAAGGAGCAAGAAACATTGGTTAAAAGAAGATGGAGCACTTCCTCTGTCAAATGGGTAGAGTTATGTTGAAAAGAAAGAGTGAATTTGTCAATTAGAATTTGTATTAATTACTTTGCTATTTTCCCGAATTTGAATTCAGATACCATTTCTTCCCATTAAAGTCTCAGAGATAATTTAAAATATGGTTTGGGGCATTGCCGAGTGGTTAAAAAAAATATTTGTTCTCTCTTATTATTCTAGTACATTCACACATTTCAATGTTTCTATTACAATTCCTTAAAAAAACTAACACTTTCAACTATTCTTTTCATCCTCAACCACATTAAAACTTTGGTCACGTTCCAGTACATGAGAAAGTTGGTCCTATTGTTTAAGTCACTATACATGCAATGGTCAGTTGACAGATGCCGGACCTACAGTCCCCAGGTGATGAATGATCCTGTGATCTCCCTAAGGGAGAGAATTGACACAGGTACATAATCATCTTGGCGTTATTGTTACCGTTGGACTGTAGACCTGCAATATACAAATGCGATCAAGAACGGGTGTCATTTAAGGAGCCGAAAGAAGAGTAGGCTCACCTGCCTAGTATTTATATTCACTATTTCTACTCATCTGCCCCCACCTTTTTTCTTTCTCTCTCTCTCACAAAAAAAAATAAAAATAAAAATGGTTGAATGGCGTTTTCGCGAGCTTATTGACAAGAGGTGGGCACGATGCCCAGAGCGCCACCTTCAGGGGGGGGGGGGCGCCACACGCATCCTATATTTCTATGTGATGCTCATGGAAAATGGGGGAAGGGCGCCAATAAAGTACCTCGCCCCTGGGCGCACGTTTTTTCTCACTACACCTCTGTCTGAGAGCACTAGACAAGATCAGTAAACAATCAATTTCACTTTAATTTTTTTACACCATGGCAGTAGCGTGCAAATGTCTACACCGACCTAATATAAAAAAAATAGTACATTAGTGGGCAGTGGGCACTGATTTTAAAACATACTTTGTGTCGTACAAAAATGTAAGACGCCCATGAAATCACGTGGTCGTTGACTTTTAAAAGTGCACAATAAACAAAGTCATTCAGTCTTAGAAAAAATATCTTCCCACCCATTTCATATATGTCAATGGGCCACGAAGTACGTTGTAATAGTTCCTTCACTTCACCTCGGTGGCCAGGATTTAAATAGAGCGTTTTTTCGGGGGTTCATTTACTTCAATTTGGTCCTCTTCGGAAAGCGAGGCGTTTTGGTGGACTCTTAGGTAAAGCAGGGGGGATTAGTCGGTAGCACACAGAGTCGACCTGGTGTATGCTTAGGTGATAGTGTAACTGTCACACTGACAAGTATCTCCCCCCCCCCCCTTTCCCAACCATGTGTGTGTTGAGTTTCACTGTCTGTCTGTTTGTGTGTTACTTGCCACGCGTCAATGCCTTATAAGTACATGAAGGGAAAAAAAAAACGCCTCCGGGTTAAAATGGATGGATTGGGTACAGGTGTCCACTACGCACGTAACAATATTGTCATTAGTTGTCGTACTTGTTGTTGCGTCCCCTTCCACCCCCCCCCCCCTACTCCTCTTGTCACCGTGAAATGAAAGATCACCTAACGTAAAGATTGTTATCAATGAGTCGACTGTCGCCAAACAGTTTACGGCAAATTGAGCTTTCTTTGCAATGTAACCGCAAAAGGGAAAAAAGGGGGGTGGGCAAGTGAAAGTATTGTATCGTAGGGGAAGGAGAGGATGGTATCTCTCCGGAACTAGATGCCATTCTAAAAACACTCCTACCCCCCTGATTAAATCTACTAAAGAGAAAACAAAAAGGATTCGGAAATGTGCAGTTCTGACGAAGAGGTCACAACAATTAGAAAATTCTGAAACAACCCTGGTTACGCAAAAAAAAAATAATAATAGGAATTGGGTCAGTAGAGGAGGGTGGATGACGTATTTTAAATGTGATTGTACAAGACTGCTCATTAAAATGAACCTATTTTATTACCAGGTGATTACTAGTGAATCCCTCATAGTCATAGTCAATGCACAATAATCTCAGCAGGAACGTAACTCTACATGATTCAATCAATGTCTGCTTTTATCAATCTGCGATGACCTTAACATTCAAAGATTTGACTTATTTTCTGACTCAGGCCTTCGGCACTGCCTCGCCCCTTTTCTGTTCACATGTCGTGGATATAATATTATTCTGTTTACGGATTTAAAAAAACAAAATATTTATAGGATATGTTACCCACCCCTCATAGTTTTTTTTTCTTGTCGTTGTGTTTTAAAAGAGAAAAATCGATTAATAAACGAAAAAAAAAGATAAGATTTACACAGAGATAAAAAGGAGTGTTTACGGTAATGCTTTCACTCGAAGACTGACAGTTTTTCTATGTTTTAAATAGTTCATTCACTTGTGTTTATTTTCAGTGTCGAACGTTTGGCGTTGCTTACTGTCTAATAAAACTTTGCAAACTAATAGCGTAAAAGAGAGAGAGAGAGAGAAAAACGTGGACCAAATATAAGGAACCAAAATTTTGCTTGCTGTGTTTGCTGCATTCCATAGAGGGACTGTGAGTGGTTCTCTTTTTTAATCTTTGCAGTACAAAGTTACGAGTTATTCTGATCCATGTCGTTGTTCAAACGAGTTACTAAAACTACATAGAAAAAGAAACAGTAGAAGGTCAATATATTCAGTTCATCCTGAGATGCTAACGTCATGTAAATTTCTCTTGGTGCTTATTTAAAATGGCTATTTTTCTGAACGCTGTTTTTGTTTCAAAGACCCAGCAACTGGCTTCATTTCACATTTTGTTAGACGAATACCATTTGTTTAGTTTAATATGTTTCAAATGTTCCTTCAGATTTGAAAATTATTATATTCTAGCCCAAATCTCACACAGGACGGCGGAGGATTGAGGTGTGCAAGGTTCGAACCTGGAACCATCGAAACGAAAGTCTAGTGCGCTCTCCATCGAGACCAATCGTTTCAGTAGACCCGAACACTGTTCTGCGACGTCGCAACCTGTTGTCCGTTTAGACCAATTGCTCATTGCCACGTCACGGCTCGTCTCCTCTCGGCTAGGCAGCCATTTAGGCGTGATCTCCATTGTACCATAGTTCCTCTGTGATAAGAAAACTGTTGGAAGGTTGTCTCGCAAAACCTCAAAAGAGATCTTCTTGGAAAGGAGAGTTCCTTTACAATGCTTGTGTAGTGAAGATTGAACCGGAAGAGTTAAGAGTTTGTCTCCAATTGACATGCACGACTAGGTTGACACTTCGATACGCGTAGGCCATAGGACACAAATATCTTCTGCTAAGAAGGAACGTCTGTGATTTATAGGACAAGATAAGACACGCAGATTTTAAGTTGCGTGCTACCAAGAAGATGTATATTCTGTTGAAAACCTGCGCTGCTATTGATGTTTTGATTATTTGCTAATGATAAAGTGTGAATAAACTTGACTATATAGGGGCTAGAATTATTATTTCTAGTCCAGTATTTTACATACCAAATTTACATCAATAAAATTTAACACAAAAGGGGATAGAGTGAGTGTACATTGGGACGCAACGAAGCTCTCGCAGTCCGGCCTGTAAGAAATCTTTATAATTTTCCTCTATCGTAATATTGCTCTGCTATCACGCTTATTCTGATAAGGCTGCATTTTATAAAGAAGAAAGGAAATCTTCCCCTTCAGACCCTGCGATCTATGGGGCAGATGATCTGCTTCCTTGGTCAACGGTCAACAAACAGGGTGCCATGTGGCAAGCACCGCAACCAACCGCCTTTACTTTTCCCAACCAAAGTCAGGCACCGTTTAGAGTTGGGTGAACTCAGAGGCGCCCCAAAAATCCCGAAATTCAAAATTCCAGTCTTCACCGTGATTCGAACCCAGGACCCCAGGCTCGGAAGCCGAGCGCCTTACCACTCAGCCACCACCACCCTCCCCTGCATTTTATGCACAGCAATTATTTCTGTTTGGCGATGGTCCCTTAAATAACTTCGTAGCGGCGGCCATCTAGCTCCCCAAGCGCAATGCCATACCAGTTGCCTTGTGGATGAAAATGTGTGGCTCACACACAAAGAAACAATCGCAATCTTTCTGCTTTACAATCCTTCCGCTTTACAATCAGTGCGATGAGATCACCTTCAAGTCTGCCAGCCATTCCCCCTCCCCCCTTTCCAAACAAAAGGTAAATTTGGGCCTTTCGAATCTTAAGTGATGCATAGTTTGAAGGTAAGTCTCCCACCTGAAAGGGTCATGAAATCTTTCATTTGAACAGCTCAGTAGTTAGAAAGCTCCCTTAAGGTAACTCAAGGTCCACGGAGACCTGATGGACTCGCAACTCTCAAATTGTTGTATTCTCGGATCCCAAAAATATTTCTTCAAAGTGCCCATAATTATTTATCTAAAACAATTTTCATTAAATTTAGAATGCAGTGTTTATTTCATGTTCGTTTGGTCCCCATCAAGGGAGAGAACAGTGACTCGCAAGGACCCAGTAACACACATTTGATACCCACTGAGCTAGACGATTTGGTATTCACAGCAACTTCCACAAATAGGTCTACCTCGTGATGCATACAGAATTGACCATGTCTACTAATTTCTACCATGAACTGCTTCTGTTTCCCACAGGAAACTTGAAAATATCGTGCGATTTTACAATGTATTCTACAGTCGTACTTATAACTCGAATTCAATACAGAAATATCTTATCTTATCTTATGAAATACAGACATCACTTAAAAAAAGAAGCCGATTACGTCCTACGCTTGTTTCTAGGTCAATCTAGTCATGCATGTTAATCAATGACTTAAATTCTGCCAAGTCATTGGTTTTCCTGGCTGGCTCAGGCAACCCATTCCATGCTCTAATAGCACTAGCGAACAAGGAGCATATACCATAATAAGCTCCTATATTACGAGCTCCACTATAATGATCACCACCAAATGAGCTACTCCACAATAAGCTCCACCATGATAAGCTCCACTAAAATGAGCTCCTCTATAATAATCTCCCACCATAATAAGCTCCACTGAAATTAGCTCCTCCATGATAAGCTCCATTACAACGAGCTCCATTAAAATGAGCTCCACCATCATAAGCTCCACCATGACGAAGAAAGAAGTGCAGACAGAAGATTTTCTTAAAATTTAACGTGAATCGGTTATTTTAATTTTCAAACTTATTTCCGGCCTAGAACTGCGCATGACTATATTAACTCTTTCTCTCCGCAATTATTTTTTCACGTTTCGAAGAAATTCTTCATTTTGCTCATTACCATTTCACTACCCCTGTTATGATTGGGCTTTAATAGCTTTGTTGTTTGTTATCAGAAAATGTTGTATTTGGTATAGAATTAAGGGAAAATGCATGCTCTTTTTATATAACACAAAGTCAAGTTTAAAAAATTAAACATTAATTTAATTTAATGAGGTCAAAATCAACGCTGCTATCGTCGAATGGGAGAGAAAGAGTTAAAGAAAAACAGCTGTAAACTCTTTGTCAGAAGGAATGAAGAATTTTGGTCTACTAAATGTCATAATAACGAATATTTTAAAACATATCTAGAGGTTTTTTTTGTTTTTTGTTTTTTTGTTGGACTGAATATTTATTATCCGACATATTTTTTTTTTATTTGTATGTGTGTGTAGAGTTGTTGATTTGAGACTGAGATTGTGGAATGCCAGTAAAAAGACGGTGGAAAAAAACCTGATAGAATCCACGATAGATTCTCACACTGTGATAGACTAGACCCTAAGAACGATAAAGACTTGAGTGGAATAGATTGGTCAACAGTGGATCTCCCATCTCCACGTCATACTAGATGGCAGGACTCGTGAAAATGAGGAACTGGAAGAATCTCAGAAGTTTATTCTACAAATATTTACACACTACCCCGTTTGAGACTCGAGCAGTAGCACACGCGCAAGCTGTCAGCGCACATAAAATGTCAGTGGCGATTAAAAACATCGTGGCAGTCAAGATATGTCGAAGAAGCGTACGACAGAAATAACAACAAAACATTGACAATATAAAACTGTCAGATAAAAATGTCACCAGACAAGTACGCTATGTTACATCATTGCGTGTCATTAATTGCGTGTTTGTGCACTGCGTGTGTGTGTGTGTGTGTCTGAGTGATTATGTTCCCCTTCTCGTCTGCTAAACTGTTACCTGAACATAGCGAAAGGAATCAGTAGATCTCAACAAACTATAAGAAAAACAAATGGCTATCGTGAGCCTGTAATAAACGAATATAGACGTCAGGGGTCACCCTAAAGGTTATAACCACAAAGCACATTCTGGGGCATGTATACAAAGCACACACATACACACACCTACTTAAAGGCAATCACACACACAACCATAAATCATAACATTCGAATTAAAAAATTACAATTGTAGCTAATGAAAGGCCTCCTTTGAAATGTAGTTTAATCTGACAACAAAACGAGAACCCCTGGAAGGTTTATAGATAATAGCTCAGCTGTGTCCGTGAGAGAGTAAGCAGGCAGTCGCTCACCCTCTGCCTCGTACTCCTACAGAACGTGCTTTAACAAAACACGCATTCTTTTCCTCTGAGGTTTTCGTAAGCCTCGCGTTTACAGCGAATAACTTGAAGCGCTGCTCTCCCCTGACCTTTGTGCCTTTTACATTGGGTCAGAGGTCGTAAAGCTAGTCGTGCTGAGAGGGTAATCTATAGGCCTACAATAAAACTATGGTATAAAATATTATTTAAGTGTCCCTTTCCTTTTAAAGTGATTTGAAATGCTAATGCGATGTGAAAGTCTTTTTCATATAATCGGTCTTTAAGGTAGCACTACAGACTGGACTAGAAGCTTAAATCCACCAGCTACTGGATTGTCGTGCAGTATGCGCACTGGACTATCGTTCGGTTGTCTGCATGGTCATGGGGTTCTTCCCCATTGTCATTCGGCAGGTTTAGACTACGAAGTAGATTATCTTCATTTTACTTCTGGCAAGGTATTTTGATTCTGATTTCAAGAGTAAACTCTGGATTTTGGACCGACATTTCTAATCGTGACTTGAAGATGTCTACCTGTGATGTCTACCCTTATTCGTCCACCGGGCCATATCAATGTCCAACACTCGCCGCATCACCACAAAAATAAATGGACAAAATGAAATGAAGTAGATCAGAAGCGACTCAGATAAACATTTTAATTTTGTTCATTAACCAATGAAGTTTAATATAGGAGACAACGCGTAGAAAACAAGCAAGCAAGAGTTTCTGGCTTTGCAAGTCAATCACTTCCAGTTGTAGGTCTGTAGAGACACTTGAATTTTCGGCCATAAATGGATTCAAAGATCATGAAATCCAAGAATCTTTTACTAAAATAATCCCTAAAAAGACATTCCCCCTCAGAAGTTCTTTATTTAGCTGAATATCATGTTGGAGAGTGTTATTGGTTAGGAAGTCGACATTGTTCACCCTTTCCCCCAGCTGAATGTAGAGTTACAACTTCGTTTGTAATGCCCTCATACACAGGTCAAATCAACTTTTGCTTCCCTTGTAGTTTGTTGTTTGCTTATTCAGATGCGCAAGATCCCCCCCCCCCAATCCCTCATGATGGGTCGCTCAGTTACGTCATTTTCTTGGAAGTCATGTTCATAGGTATAGATTTTTTAAACAATGTACATTTTCTACACGATGCTGACCGGAGAACACTGAGTCGTGGGTCATATTTTGAGCACCCATAATTTATACAACTAACTATTCCCCAGTGATACCCAAACTACAACCCGAGGGCCATTTTCGGCCTGTGACGGGCTGATAACGGCCGTCAAAACGTATGCCACAGTGCTAGTTAAGCCGGTACGGCTCAATTACATTGTACTAGACGTCGTTAAGTTGGTGCGAGCCGTGACACAAGTTTGGGAAATTTCTATGGCCTCCTGGCCTAAAAAGTGTAGGCATATCTGCGGCATACCCTATTGTGATATTTATTACCGGAAGGAGTGCTACAGACCGTGCAGACATCTTAGGGGGCCCTAAATATACCTAAGGAAATTGTTGCAGTTTCAGACCTGCCATAACACCAAAAAACAAAAGTTTATTTATAAACAATACAAAAGAGTTGTTGGTAGACACAATGTAAAAGAGCTTAGGGCAAGCAATAAAAAGTTTTGGGGATGCACCGCGATAGACCTCATGAACATACACAATAGAGAGGCGCCATGAACATACACAATACAGAAGAGATATGAGCATACACAATGCAGAGGAGCTATGAGCATACACAATACAGAAGAGATATGAGCTCCCACAATACGTAACCAATGCTTGAATAAAAGCATGCAGGAGAGTGACAGCTCTTCGTTTGATTACAATGACAAAACTGAAACTAATTGCACCGCGTTAGTCACGAGTCATTAGTTCAAAACCAACAAAGTAAAACTCATCCACCTTCTTTTTTTTTTTTCTTTTTCACACTTTCCATTTACCCAATAGTTGAGGCCTGTCATTGTTTGCATTGGTTTGATGACGTCTTTAAGGGGAGGCGATTTTAAAATAAGACAAAAATTGAGAAACTTAGAGAAAGAGAAAGAAGGAGAACGTTAGGTGTGAGAGAAAACGTACGAATGAGAGAGAGAGAGAGAGACAGAGAGAGAGAGAGACAGAGAGAGATAGGCAAGAAGGAAGGAGAGGGGAGAAGAGGGGGAAGAGAGAAACGAACGAAAAGGATGGGGATATTATGATGAACGATATGGAGAGAGAGAGATAACGGACTAAAGAGAGAGAGATGGGAGAGATCACGAAAGATAGAGGAAGAGAGAGGGAGAGAGAACGAGAGGGGAGAGAGAAAGAACGAACGAGGTTCTCAAACTTTTTTGACCCGGGGGCCCTTTTATAAAGTCAAAACTTGCCATCGGACCCCTAAGGGAAAATGCTACATAAATGCATATTATATAAGAAACAAATTAAAAGAAAAACAAGGTTACAAAAGACAGTTTGTGTGGAAACACAAACTCAAAATCGGCCCCCGAAGTGGTCCACCCAGGCAGGCTTCAATATTTCCAGAAAGAACATCCGAATGAAATTACATCAAAGGCAAATGAGAGATAAGAATGGAGAATGAGGGTTAACAAATCTTGTGTAGTGCCCCAAAGGTCCCGCAGACCAAAGGATAGGTGAAAGTGAATGTAAAGTTAGATGTGAACCTGGCCTAACTAGTTCCCCTTTCAGACCTTGTGGTCTATAGGGCGGATGATGTAAAGTTCATCTGTTTTTGTGGCCTACGGTTAACGAGGGTGTCGTGTAGCCAGCACAACGACCAACCGCCTTTACTTTTCCAGAAATAATGTCAGGTACCCATTAGAGCTGAGTGGACTCAGAGGAGCCCATAGATTATAAAGTTAAAAATCCCAGTCTTCACCAGAATTCTAACTCCGGTTCGGAAGCCAAGCGCTTTACCGCTTAACTGATGTCTTATAATTGATCTAGTTGTTTTGAAAAGGCTCAATTTCTTATTCGAATCGACAAAACTATCTCTCATTAACAACAGCTTTGAGGAAAATAAAGTTTACAAGATAACTATTTGTTTTAAATTAGGTCTAGCTTATAATGCATACTAATTAGCTCTTTCTCTTTAAAAAACTGCTTGCATAACTGATTTTAAAAATTAGATTTTTCGCTTTCAGAAAAAAAAAGTAGCCGTTGCATTAGAACTTTGAATGGTCTAAAATATTGTGATGTCGGATTTTCAATATCTTTTTTAGTTTACGAGATCTAAACGGGACGGACGGACAGACGGACAGACATTTCGCACAAAACTAATAGCGTTCTTTCCCCTTTCGGGGGCCGCTAAAAAATATTTCAAGACAGGTTATTAAAATTATAATTTAAAAAAACGAATGACTTGGATGAGGTTGATGAGATTATATGAATGTTAATTATGCCCGGCTCAACGAGCACACCACAGACTTATATATATATATTATATCTAGACTGGAAATCGGAAATAAATTATTATCTGCGATTGATCGATTCACAGACCTATGTATATATATATATATATATATATATATATATATATATATATATATATATATATATATATAATGCAAAATCATTTTTCGGATTTACTTTAGAATTATATGGTCACGCAAATATATCAAACTAAGCCATTTCCTGTAAGTTTCCATTGAGATAATGTTTCAAATATGCTAGATCGAAATAATTCATGTCTGTTGATTTTAATCATGTTATGTACATTTAAATAGATTGATTACCTGATTACCTAAATCTTTCTAGAATCTAGATCATGTATCTAAAAATTGCAAAATAATCTATCTAATTATGAGGCGAGAGTACCCTTATTTTTGATGTTCAATTACTAGATCTAAGCATTAAATTATTTGTTACATAGGTTAGGGTTGAAAAAAAACAACCACTTATAACTACTTTACAACTCAACGCCTTGTTACAACTTTTAACAAAGAAGTCCTTTGTAATTGTATGCAATTTTCATCTTTCTGCGGATCCTTTCGATCGTCACATGGACCCCTGGGGGTCCGTGGACCACAGTTTGAGAATCAGTGGCCTACATAGTGTAGTGTGCACTACGAATTCTAACTTTTCATTTTTTGTTTTTAAACAGAATGGGCAATATAAACAACCATAAATTTCCTTTTCTTGCCAAGAAAGTTTGTGTGTGTATGTTATTGATTTTAATTGCTTTATTGTTACTGTCAAATATCCTAGAAATCATCAGGTTGTTGTTAAAAAAAAAAAAAAGGTAAGTGAAAGGAAAAAAAAAAAAAGAGAACCAGGAACAGAAAGTGATAGTGGAGCGAATGACTTTTCACTGAGAGCACCAGTTATGTCCCATTAGCTTAGAGAAAAAAAGGGGGGGGGACTTCTAAAAATATCTCTACGCCACTAGTGCTGAGAAGCTCTGTTTAATTCTCCTGTGAACAAACAACTCACCTTAAGACGTACGTAAATGGGGAATGGGGCGGAGGGAGGGTGTTTGTGAGAGGGAGAAAGGGGAAATGAGTAGGAGGATAAAAATACACATACTTTGTCTGTGCAGACGAGAAGACTTTTTTTTTTTAAAACATAGGCCTGCATTTTATTTTCAGCAGACGATTTTTAAAACTCCATGTGTATAGTAATTGCATTTATTTTTGAAAATTGTCCTGCTAAAAATATCTTACTTTGGTTATTTTGACTCGTTGACCCCCCCCCCCCCCCCTTTTATCACTCAGAGATTCTCTGTCTATTTTAGCCTATACTTGTGTTATTTCTAAGTTATTTCTTTGAAATCGTAGTGATCTTCCCTTTGAGTCAGCATGCTAGATCTATTTGTAATATTGTGAATATCAAGAATTTCTATACATTTCAAATTTCATCATCCTTATTTGGCATAAAACGTTTTCAGAATAGACGTCTTCCCTTAGCAACTTCTCATGTGACTAAAGAGGCCAATCCTTGATAATCTGTAATCTGTAATCACTAGGCGACATTGCACTTTCACCCTTCATTCTACTACTACTTCTTCTTCTTCTCCGTTCTCATTGTTATGTTGAAGCGTTCAGATGACTAGACCAATACATGAGATGAACTGCGCAGTGGTTTTCAAATCAGGGAGCTCTCCATATAGTTTTTCTTTCTATTGGGGTGTTTTGGGGGCCAGTGACTTGTACGGTCCTCTTTGTAAAGAGAGCAGTTTTGGAGGACGTGGTCGGCATTCTCTGGTGATACTCCACATGGGCAGATTTCACTGGTTCCAATTTTTAGCTTCCGGTACATGTGTTGTCGCATTCTGTTGTGTCCGGTCCTGAGTCGAAAGATTAGACGTTGATGCTTATAGTAAGCGTCATCTTTCTTGTGATTTGGATGAGAGCTCGTCCATTTCTCATTTATTTTATTTACAATTAATTTCTTCATTTCTTCTGGATAGAGTGCAGAGTTTATTTGTGAGTTAGTTCTCCCACTCTTGGCGAGTGTGTCAGCCTTCTCATTTCCTTCTAGTTGTATATGAGCTGGTATCCATTGAATAACAGTTTTTTTGCTTTTGTTGTTGAGCTTTGTAAGTGCTGTTCTGAGGTTTTTAATATAAGAGAAATCAGAGTTTTGCAAGCTTTCGAGGGTTGTTTTCGCATCGGTTAGAAAGACAATCTGACTGTGTGGGGAACTTGGATGATTTGCTAGCATGGTAGCAGCTAGTACTAGTGCTTCCCTTTCTGCTCTGTGACTGTCAGAGAGCTCTCCAGTTGCAATGGATTTTTCTAGTTTTCCTCCATCTGGCCATTCGATGAGTTTTCCAGCTCTTCCATTTGTGGTGGCTTTATGGGATGAGCCATCCGTGTACACTCTGATCCACTGATTGCTAGGATAATTGGTTTGTACAAAACAGTTCACTATTTCCTTGAGCTCTGTTGGTCTGTAGTCAGATTTTTAAAAATGTTTTCAATATGGTCCCTTATAGTAGGAAGAGGGCTTTCGTCCCATGGTGGAGATTCATTATAGTGTATCTACTACTACAAAACACAAATATTAGGTAACGCTTAAAGTGGCAAAGTTTCTGACACTAGTACTACCAAATACATAGACATGTGTAAATACTTCGTGCAGTTTATTATCAAAACCAGCCAGCAGAATATATGCCAGCAAAACAAAAGAGACAGAGAAATAGAGATAGAGAGAGAAAGAGAGACAGAGACAGAGAGACAGAAAGGTGACAAGAAGACTGCTGGTATTCATTTCCAAAATACAATAGAAAAGAAAAATATTTATTTAAAAAGATTTTTAATTCCCCCCGCCCCTTCACTCTTTCCCAATGCTTGTGCAAATGTAAATCTAACATAACCTAATCTGATTTGGCAGTAATGTTTTTTTAAAGCTATACTTTATCCTTTTTTAATGGTCTTTGAAGTTGTTTTTGTTTTGTACATTCACAATTCATAACAATCCAAAACAAACAGACACACACACACACGCACACACTTAAAAACATCGAGACGAATTGCACATGAATCTAGAAACTAATGCGACAAAAACAAACACACATACAAGCAGGCACGCACACTCAAAAAACAAAATGATGCATTGCACATAAATCTAGATACTAATGCGACCAACACACGTTAGCACATTGCACAAAGACACGCCCCTTTCTAGGTGAGTCAACACACGGACTGCCCTGAAGGATATATCTTGTATTTTAACTCCAAACATCTCAAAGAGCAAGACAAATTTACCGTCTGACACTGCAGAATTAAAGAAAGGTTTCTTCAAAATGTCATTTTACTGGTTCTAAAAGTGGGGTACGAGTACCCGCCCCCCCCTTTTTTTCCCAACTTTTCTCTATTAAAAAAAAATAAGAAAAAACCACGAGTCCACAATAATGAATTTTCCATTGATACATGAGTCTTAAGACTAAGATCGAATATTTAATTGGGTGCATGCCGATCAACGAAAGCTGGGCGACTAACTGGTCCTGGAATAAGCTTCTCACCTTGAACACCTACATTCAGTAGGGTCGTTTCTGTCAGGGATCAGACAAACAGACGCCCAGTTTCCTATCCATGTTAAACTTTCAAGTTAAAAGTTTTGAACTCGGAGGTACTATTCTAAGGGTACGAGAAGAACAGAAAGAGCTAGTCAGCAGATTTACCAGACTATTTGTGTCTCTTTTAGCCTTTTCAGCTTAAATAGTTGTGAACTTCAAGCTATCAATATATATATATATAGTTCGTCCATCGTGGTTCGATGATGCCCACTTTTGTCATCCAGCGGGCTGAGGGATTTGCACTAGGGTTTTGTGCCTCCTCATGTTGCTAGTGAGACCTTAGTAAACCCGGAATGTTCGGCTGCACACAGGGCAGGTTATTCCTGCTGGTGTCGTTGATCTTGCTTTTTCTCTGACGCTTTTCTTCTGCCAGAGCTATTCTCTTGTCCTCTGTTATTTGCGCTAGAGTTTTCACAGCGCGACGCCATGATGTTCTGTCATGTGCTTCTGTCTCCCAGGTGGCTGGGTCAATGCTGAAGGCCAAAGGTGAAGATTGCATGATTCTCATCATGTAGACAAAAGATAATCATTTTGTGTTATTTCCACTCGGTAATAGTCGGTAATGTGAGTAGAAAGAAGTGAATTTGACTTCATTGTTAGCATGACCCAATAATTCCCCCATTACACTATTTCACTTGATCAACATCTTGTCAGTCGGCTGACGTTGAAATTGAAAATAGAACTTGGTGTACAATTGGAATAAATGATGAACGCGTATGTGAAGAGTAGTGGTATGAAGAGCTCATGATTGAAGTTGAGATTGCATAAGAACTAATTCCAATGCCTTTAAATCGTTTTCAAATAATAATAAAATTGGCGGACATGTTAACTAATATCTGACACATGCTTTACCCATTTTAACCTAATTGTTAGGCCATAATATGGATTATTACTGGTTTCATTTTTCTTTCCCCGATAATTTCTTGCTAGATGTAATAAACCAAACTTAAGTAATACATTTACATTTGAAATAGAACACACACATGCAATTATAGACTTCCGCAATACATGGAGAGAGATTCAATGTTTTCTATTAAGGTAGGGCGTGTGCGAGGTGTATAGTTACACCCAAGTGGAAGCTCTAAGGTAGGATCCTTGTGGAGGCCCCCCCCCCAACCCTTTTTCGAAAGCTTTAATAAAACTGAACTTATTAATAGTAATACTTCTGTTTGCCGTATGTTATAAAAAAAAGAAATTAAGTACTTGTAAACTTATTCTCATTTTCCTTCTTCAAATAATATTTAATTCACATTTTTTTAAATTAAAAAATAAATGTATACTTTTGAATTTGTTGATGCACAGCCGTAAATCCGGAGCTATATATTACGAGCACGCGGACACTTTCTTGACCACGACAACGTGACCAGCCATAAGATTTTAAGCATTGTCGGTGAAAAAAAAAAAAAAGTATCTAACCTTGTCGAAATTTAGAGATGTTTAAAATCTCTATCGTGGGGGGCTCATTTCTTGTGGAGTCCTTGGGCGTAGTGAGCAACACGAGCACCCGGGGGCAGGGTACTTGATTGGCGCTCCCACCCTCATTTCCTATGAACATCGCCTAGAGATATAGGCTTATAAATAAACAGTATTTAATAATAGCATACTAATAACATTAGAATGTATTACCTAACTAAAATATCTACACTAATTTTATATTTTAGGCGTCTCTCTGCGTGTGGCGCCCCCCCCCCAGGTGGCATCCGGGGTATCGTGCCCACTTGCCCCCCCCCATCACTACGCCTCTGCTTGGGCAGTAGCTTCACTTGTCCAACCTTAAATCCAGCCCTGTGTATATCATTCCCTTTATCACATCCTATTTAACCCTTGAAGTGCTGAGCTTTTTTTACAATGAGTGCACACAAAATGGAATTACAATCCTAGTGTTTAGAGGCTAAACTACCATACGCATCTAAAGGGTTAATAAACCTGTATGGTAATTGTTATGTGTATTTCTCTGGATAATTCTATGATTGAGACAACTGACACAACTGCAGCTCCAGCATTTACTGTTCTTTTTTTAATATTCGAAAACTGAAGTGAAGGGAGGATAGCTTTTTTTTCCCTCTCTAGTGTTTGTATTACTACGCATGATGGCACTACTTTTCTCTTTCTGACTTGTTGACCATATATAGTTAACTTGGCCAGTGTAAAAGGGGACAGCCTGGGCGTGGGGCTATGTGCTCACGCTTATTTAGGCGTGGTTAGAGTGACCTAGATAGAGTCAAAACATGTGCGTTAGGACTTGACATTGAAACCTTCAAATATACGAGTGTGCTTCTGTCGTTGACGTAATGAACGCCGTGTCAGTAGACCACTGATCGCTCGTGCCTACTCCCTGCCTCCTGTTTGCTGACTCATGACTTTTGGAGTTTAAAACACATATTGTAGAAACATTGCACATTAATCTCTTTTTTTATTATTTTCTATACATGTAAATTATATTTTTTCCTTCATTTTTTTTAGCTACGATATAGCTGTCAATAAGCAGTTGCGTAACGAGAATAAAAGAACCTTCCTCGTCCCATCACTCTCTGGCTTCGCCTCTGGCGTTAGTTTTCTTCGTAATTGTACTTTCCAGACAGTGCTAAAACTTTGAATCAACTTTGTCGTGGCGTGTTCACTAGTGAGTTTTTCATTATAAGGCATTCAACGGTTCAAATCAAAATGTATAGCCTGTATTGTTCTAGGATCTCTCTGTGTCATTATAATGCCTTCCGGTGTTTTACGTATGGAACAAGGGAGCTAATAACGATACCTTAACCAGCAAAAGAAGTGAACATATTGTTTTGCTCGAGAGATATGTATTTAAACAACAACAACTTCAAGTGAAGTGTTACGAAGTCCACCCCTTCCCTTTTCTCCCCCTGTCAGAAGCTAATGTTTTCTTTTGTCCACTTGCCCAATAGGCTTTATGTTTAGTAGTGACCACTTGGATAAAAGAGGAATGTTTTTAATTAGGACCCGCCCGTGGGGTTTAGCAACAACAGACACAAGTGTCACTGTATTTATATCCTTAGAGTTAAGTGACAGAGTTCGATCTATATCCATTTAAATGTACGTGCTGTGTAGCCATCACGATGACAGGACTGGCGCAAGCCTTTAACGATATCTGTCACGGATGTATTTAGCGCTGTCAAACTTACTGACAAAGAACGGCTTTGTCTGTTTTAAACGTGACAAGCTATGTAGGTCTTAGCTGGGTCTGTGTATCTCTGTGAAATGTTGCAATCTTCCTTGATCTAGCGCCGGCCTTGGATAATCTGAGGCCCAACTCAAAGTCAATTTTGTGGTCTCATATGAAATTTTTAAAAAAGTAATAAAAAGAAACAGCGAAAATAATCAAAGAATGCAATTTATTGAAAACCTGCCCGTCTACATGTATATCTACATCAACAAATAACTGAATTCATACATCGCATTTTCCGTGGTAGAGAAAGAGTTAAACTAGAAAACATAGAGTCATTAAGGAATCTCATCCACGTTTAGTAATTTTTTCTATACAATTTATTTTAGTCCTGTGCGAAAGCCCCACTTGTGTCTATTGTTCAAACGTATATACACAAATGAAGCCAATACACTTTATAGTATGCTAAAGGTTTTAACTTACGACATTGATTAGTTGGCCTATGCGTAAGGTTGATTTTTGGCCTCAATGACCATTCCTTGTTACAACACAGTGACGTATTAAAGGCGTTCTTTCATTCAGTCCGCGAACAATAAGAATGATCTCAACTTTGATTTCACTTAGAATTTTAATGAACAGAGTGGTAAAGCGCTTGGTTTCCGAACTGAGGGATATCGAGTTCGGATCCGGCGAAGGTTTTGGGATTTTAAAATGAGTGCTTTAGGAGGTGTCTGAGACCACACAACAGTAATGGTTACCTGGTCTCCGTTTCCCATTGGCAATAGAAACAATTTACATCGTCAGCTCTATACCAGGACGAAAATCTAAAATGAATTTTTTTTAACGTATTAATCTAGTTGACAACTGTTCTTTAATTGAAATTAAATGTTTCCACAACTTTTGCTGGTCTTCTAATCTATTAGATGCCGTTACCTTGCAAGAGTCATTGAATCAAGTCGTCATTGTTTTTAGGTTTTGGCGCCATTTACTTTGTCCTTGGACCCTTTGTAGGTAATAAAATCACATAAATGTAATCTGTGTCACGTTCGTGACCTTTGATAACTTTGGGGACTTAATGCAGATTATGGACGACTTGCACATGAACAGAGTAACAATAGTACCTCCTACAAACCTTTCCGTCCATTGGGTAGATGATGTAAAGGTCATATGGCCCACGGTAAAAGAGGGTGTCATGTGACAAGCACAACGACCATACACCTTTTCTTTCTCCAACCAAAGTCAGGTACCCATTAGAGTTGGGTGGACTCAGGGGCGTCCTAAAAAAAAAACCATCCCGAAATTCAAAATCTCAAACTTCACCGAGATTCGAACCCAAGACCCCTTGCTTCATCTCTCAGCCACCACGCTCCCAGAGCAACAAATACAAGTCAACAATTACAAGTCAACAATTACAAGTCAACAAAACATGGAAAATAGTTCAGATTAGCCAATTTTTTGTTTCACTTCAACTGAATGTTGACCAACCAAACTAAACCGGCTAGTGAAAGCTGTTTCAATGAATGTTTCGTAGGCAATAAAGGGCGGAGTGACATTAATAAACATATAGATATCGGCTAATTGAGTAGTTAAAACAATAGCGTCGGTTACCAGTCGCCCAAAACATTTACAAATTTGTCATTTTGATAGCTACTAGCTAAGAGTGCAAGCACCATAAATGAAGTTCCTTTTAGAGTTGCTAGCACAATAACTTCAAAGTGTTTTATTGATCTTTCTCGTTCCATACGGAGTGATTCTGACTTATTGGTGACTGACCTACTTGTGTCTATTGTTCAAACGCCTACACAAATGAAGCCAATATGCTTTATAGTTTGCTAAAGATTTTAACTTACGACATTGACCTCATTTTGGTCTATTTTTACAAAAACACAGTGACCCACTGTACCTAGGAAGAACAACGACTTTTATATCATATAAGGTAAGTGCGCTCTGGGGTGGGCTATACGCTTGACGGAGACTTGACTTTCCTATCTTCCACACCGACGTGACTTTCTTTTTAAAAAAGTTCATATCAATGATAGGTATACAATGCAAGAAACGAACAAAATGTTTTTTGTTTAATCAATTTCTTCTTTATGAAGCGGATAACATAGTCTATAATATCTCATTCTATTTATTTCTTGTGATGGTTTAAAATTGCTAGAGTAATCAAGTTCTTCTATTACAGTCCAGAAAATTTCTACACAAGACAGTGAGCAATAGTTATAAATATACAAAACCTACTGGACCAAAGCAAAAACAAAGAAAAACAAAGTAAAAGCAAACGACGTTTCAGCCAGACACTCTCACACTATCGGCACAAGAAGACAAACGCTTATCTTCCTCCGCAGTCAAGAAAAACATCATTAGTTGTCCTTTTCGTTTATTTATAGCAGATGAAGGCCTCAAGGCCCAGACGTCCTTTGCATTCAATTTGGTCCTCTAAGGCTTTTTATATTTATGTCTATTGTAAATTTGATATATTCTTATGGTGAGAACTTGACATAACGCATTTTTCCACCTCCTGACCTGAATTTATTTAGATCTGCTTATTGTATTGGCATATACTTTCAGAAGTAGCAAACAGTAGAAGAAGAAGTCAAGATCCATATTGTTATAAGCGTCACAGACGCTGACACCACACAATGCTTGACGCCTACATGAGTACCTGGCCATGGTTTGGAAAAGGTCATTGATTGTTGGGCCAGGCAAATAAAACACTTGTTAACTGTTGACTATAGCATAGGAAGAATGAGCTTCACACTCCATACAGGCATTTTGGTCTTGGGTAAAAAATGTAACAGTAACTAATCAGCTTTTTCACCGGGCAACTCGTTGGATGTATATGTTCTACCCCTGAAACTCATTACAGAGATTTCGTACTTTTTTTAGTTTTATTGTCGATAAAAATTTCCAATACAGAATGATTTGAGGAATACAATAGAAATGCACTGTGTGGCCTAAACATAAACGTCCAAATTGTGAAGCGTTTTCTGTTTAATATTGTGTTTATTAGCGTACATTAATTCTCTGTCGAAACAAAACTGAGGCGGTCTGATATTTCCCTGAGCGCCATATTGCACTGTTCTTTATTAGGCGAGGAAAGACATGTGTATGTGGTGTGCGTGTGTATGTTGGTGTGTGCGTGGGGTGGGGGTTCTTACGGCAATCTACTAGCGTCTTTAATCAACCCTGAATTCTGCTGAGTCAAACCTTCATCTCTAGCTAGTACTCTCTACAGGTAAGCGCAAACCTTTCTCAGTTTTCCTTACAGGTTAAATCTACTACCTCAGTTACTCCGAGAAAAAAAATTTGGCATGTGTGAAATGAGGTGGGTGGGGGTCTAAGGTAAGTGGTTAGTCGTGAAATGTTAAAGAGATAAGATATTGAAGAATGGACAATTACATCTTTAAACAACATTCATGTTAATGTCATAGGGGGCATGGTGGCGGAGTGGTAAAGCGCTTGGCTTTAAACCGAAGGGTACCTGGTTTAAGCCTCGGTGAAGACTGGAATTTTGACCTGCACGACCATGATTTCGCCTCACTCTAATACAGGGGTTCTCAACCTGTGAGTTGCGACCCCCTTGGGGGTCGATTGACGATTAGCCAGGGGTCGCCTAAGATCATCGAAAATATGAATTGTTTTTTTTTTTTGGTCTTTTCTTCTATTGCTGTGTGCGTGTGGGGAGGGGGTCGCGGCAGAGTGGGGGATTGTAAAAAGGGGAAAGGGAGTGCGGTTGGTGGTTGTGCTGGCCACATGGCATCCTCGTTAACTGTGTGCCATAGAAACAGACGACCTTTACATTATATGCCCTATAGATCGCAAGATCTGAAAGGGATAATTTTACCTGTTAATGTCCTTTCTCAAAATACTTCCACTTTACTAAGCTCTGTCCAGGACTTGTATAATAATACTATGTGTTTACATTTCTTCACTGCATGTGAAGCTAAAACAATTTGTTTTTGAATTGGTAGAACCACCTTGTACACAAGTGTTGTTTTTTTTAAGTTTGAACAAAAATCATCGTCTTTAAGACATTACAAATGTTCTTGTTGGACAAAAGTCGAAAGCTATGTTTAAGATGGGAAAACCTAACGTCTTAAACCAAAGGAAAAAACAATAATGACAGACTTACATCTACGTAGCAAGTGTCTGTAGGGGTATATCAAACCTTCGAATACTTTTACATTGACTGTACATTATCTTACAAGTTGGGTAATTGATCAAAATGACCAACAGATAAATGGACCGTTAATATCTATAATGTTGTGTGTGTGTGTGCAGGTGTCTGTGTGTATGGATGCAGGTGTGTGTATGCAGGTGTGTATGTCCAGGTGTGTGTGTATTAGCTCCTCCTATTCATTGTGTAAATTTGTGTTTGGTTCTAAGAAGCTTGATATCCAGATGTATCACACTTTCACTTTTATCCACTCCGACTAGGCATTTTACCGTCTCCTTCACATTAATCCAAACAAACTTAACTGACACCTAGAATAGTAGTGATATAAACAAAATGATCTACATGTATGTCTAAGTACTTTGTACACAAGATAAGCTGTTGGGACTAATTTTGTCTGTGTGTGTGGAGGAGGAGGGTTGATGAAAACAAATTAAGCAACTAGTGTGTGTGTTTGTGTTACTGCAGTGATTGGACCCCATGATGACCTGCCAACTATAGTGAAAAAACGCAAGCTCAAAATCTATGGCTCGCAAAGACCTTCCTTCAGGGAACAGTACCAGGAAAAAGAAGAAGAGGCAGACAGAGAAAGCGATGGGAGGACAACATAAAAGAATGGACGGGCCCGCTATTGAAAGAGGTTCTAAACAAGGCAAAAGACAGGGAGGAATGGAGAAAGACGGTCGACGAGTCTTGCTTGGTGCCCCAACGGTCCAACGGGGTAGGTAAAGGTAAAAGGTAAGGTGTGTGTGTGTGTGTTGAATGTATGTATGCGTATGTCTGTCAGGGGGAGGGAGGGACTGGTGCAAAAGATACACAGAGTTTCGTTGTCACTTTTTCCCGTCTGAACCCCAAATATTTTTAGAATGCAAACTTAATGTTCTCTGATACTTTGACAATAAATAATGAAACTATAGGGATAAAGAGAAAAGATCTTCTGAATGTGTTTCGTGACCAAAAAAGATTGGTTGATCTTTGTCGCTTGCACATTACGACATAGTAGCGCTTGGTATCCAGCCATATCGTGTCGTATCGTAAAGTGCGACTAACGACACGCGACGTACTATTGATGTAACCATGATTAAGCGAAATTTAGTATGATTTTGAGAGAAATCCTTACTATTATCATTGCCGAGAGATCTCTAAACAGGCTGACTAATCAGTCATTGTCCAACAAGATTTCTTGATTTGTCTGTTCTAGTTTTTGTTCTTTGGTGTTCCAAAGCTTCACTCACCAGAAGTACTGCTCGTCAAACGGTTTTATTTTTTTCGCGTATTTCGGATGTTCCTACGGATTGTTACATCTTAGCCCAAAACCTACCGCAGTAGGCGAGGGATGACGGGCAGGGTTCAAACCAGGGACCATCGAGCCACGACCAGGCACCTAGGGCATCCCTATCATCAAAATTATAACACAACCCGTTCTATCTTCACCAGGATAACCTCAGCCAGGCCTGTCCTCACTAAGACAGGAAAACCAACGACTTGGCAGAATTTAAGTCATTGATTAACATGCATGACTAGATTGACCCAGGGACACGCGTAGGACGTTATCGTCTTCTTGTTTGAAGTAACGTTTGTATTTTATTTTATTATAAGATAAGAAAAAACAGCCCGGTTAGATAAATTTTCATGAAGACAACCCCAGTCATGTCTACCTTCACTAAGACTTCACATGTCTGAGCTTATTCGATTTAATGTCAACTGATTTTAGCGTATTGATTTTTTAAAAAATCTGTTCTTGTTTATTTAAGTTGCACATATCCAATAGTAAACAAATATTAGTCCGTATATCAAATAGATCTCATCTTAAATGCAATGCTTAATAATAATGAATAACTAAAGCGCCGCCACCCAAGCATCTAGTTTTGTTTTAATGGACTCGTGCAAAAGAAACAAATCCATTACCACTGAAAACCGCAGGAGACTAGACTGTCACTAGACCTACTTTTTGTGCACCTTTTTTTTTTACCGGCTAAATGACCGCATTACTGCTCGAACCCATTCATGCTATTTCCTTTCCCTTCCCCCTCATTCAACTAGTCTCCCGCCAAGACAAGCTGGAGGGGGGGGGGGAACTAGACGCAACGTTTTACCTATTTAAGGCAATCTACCATGTGATTAAGGTCACAGTTTGACTAGCAGGCTTGACAAGCTCAGCTCTGTTGACCTCTCAAGGTTCTCAAACATCTAAATGCTAACATTTGCAAGGCTGTGTCACCTCCCTTTCAACTGCCTGCCTCCCCCCCCCTTATGCCCCAAAGAGACTTTTAAAACAAGGTTTATAATGAACTTTAGAGAAACACTTCGATAAGCACAATTGGAAAGACACGAAACTAATCAGATTTACTGTTCACTCTTACATCAATTAGAAAAAAAAAAAGTTAAAATCGGATGGCTTCCTGGTTGAGTTGTATTCGCACCGAAGTGTCGTCTCGGTGGTCCTGAGTTCGAAAACTACCCTGTGCTACCCCCCTGCAGTCTTGCAAGTAATTTGGGTTAAGACGTAATAGTCTCTAACCATAAGGAGCAGCGCCCTAACTGTAGCAAGTTAACTACAAATATCACTTAGCGGAAGTCTTGCCTCTTTAATTTGCACCAACGTACGCCATCTCTGAAATATCGAACGCTTTCATTTCTGCGGTACTTAGGCCCTACTGAGCCGGCTTCCAAGAAATGAATTGTTGACTAAAATTATTTTATCGACTAGTGTGTACTTCCCGGGTCTCAACTCGTCGGAGAATGAAATCGATCCAGCTATGAATTTAAAACCGTGAAATGAATCGATTGATTATTTGTGATCAAATGAAATTACCAGCACCAGTTAATTTTTTTTTTTAATTTACAAAATCAAAGTCCAGCTAGTATGATGTTGCCTCTTTCTCTCCTAATTGTCGATACCAACGTTGATTTGACCTCATTAAATTAATAATTTAATTAATTTTTTGGTTTTATAAACTTTCATTAGTATTATATAGAAAGAGAATGCATCCTTTTATAACAACATAGAAAAAGTTGTTGAAGTTTAATCATAACAGGGTAGTGAAACACAAATGAGCAAAATGAATAATTCCATAGGAACGTGGAAAGTAAGTACGGAGAGAAAGAGTTAATACTTATGCAATCGTTTTAAAATAAAATATAACAGTAGGGAATAAAGACAAGATCATAATAAGTACGGAATCACGCCCAGTGCACATACATAGTGCAGCAAAAGAAATAGTGTTGTCTTTAAGCAGACGAATCCATTAATAAGGCAAAAAATGACTATGAAAGCAAAAGGATTGTTGGCTGGATCTGTAAACATCTCTATGTTCTAAACATTGTTTGAAGCACGCGCTGACCGAGGTTTTACTCATTTCGTTGTTTGGGTTATAAATATCAGCCAGCATCTTGCTTTTTGATATCACATTCGTTTGTTAAATGTTTGTTATCCTTTTCCTTTTTTCATTCCTCCACGTGCATACAAAATACATGTACGACAAAAGACCATTATTTACTAAGAATACAACTCACGATAGGATGTGTTGTGACACTTTAAAGATGAGTTTGAAAGGCATTTGTGCTGTTTTTACTCTTATTTGTTTCATTTTAAAACAATGCCTCATTTTTAAAAACGCTTTTTTTTCATTATATGGGTGGATGTGTGTGGGTGTTTAAGTGTGGGTGTTAAAGTGTTTGTGAGAGAGAGTTTGTTTGGTTTGAGAAAGGGGTGGAGAGAGAGAAAAAAAAAGAGAGAGAGAGAGGGGGGGGGGAAGAGAGAGAAAGTATGAGAGAGAATGTATGTTTACTTAAAAACTCCTCACATTCTTCAGCGGTCTTTACAGTAAGTAAAGGGAACTAACTGAAGGGGTGATTGTGGGCTCAGTTTCCGTTCGCTCTTCATGTAGGTGGGGCCGGCCTGGAGGAGGTATGCACAGTGTGAAGTTGTGACCTGAAGTCTCTGTTGACAAGACACTTACATCTCCGATATCACATCTTTTGTTGTGACACTGGTAACTTGTATCAACGTGAGGACATCTGTGACAGGTTTAAGATGGACCATCTTCCCTCAGACTAAATAAAATCATACAATTAATCACTACAGTAGCCCTAGCGACTATTTTTATTGCCTATCACCTATTGATAATTTCGTTTTCAAAGACTTTCTTTCAAAGCACAGTAACAAGATAAAGAAATAAGGGCAGACAAAAAGAAAGGAAGCGACCAATAAAGAATAGAACGATATAGCTTCTGGGAAGGGAGAATATAGAGGAATAGAGGCTGTAGGCTGAAAAGGCGCCCAAACTAAATAAATAATAAATGCAGGTGATATATTCTAAATAGACATTGAAAAAGCAAAGATAGAGAATAAGTGAAAATGTTGAAAGTTTAAGAGATGGTATCTTTGACAGACGTCAATATTTCCTGTACATAGTTAGAGCTACTTACTCTAGGAGCCCACTACTAACAATCCAGTGTTATCTGATTATGCACCCAGAGGTATATCTGAATCTAAATAATTTAAATGTTTACACAAATTGCTTTATTATAAATACCAAAAAATCACCGATTGTTCTTAGGGGTTGGTGGTGGAGGCGAAGCGATGAACGGGAAATCATCTCTACCTCTTCCCTGAATCCTTTGATGTCAATATTATATGATGATGTCATGATTGTCATTTATTCTCCGTTTTGCCAGCTTCTCTTTCGTATCATGGACATTTTGTTAGAAATTGCTATAGTTGGTATTTTTGATAACATCACCATTAGCCAATAGCCTAAGGATAAAATATACGTTAAAAAGGTTAATATTATGTTCAAAATTAAGGTCGCTTTAAAAGAGTCCCAAATTTTCCGCACGTCAAAAAAATGCCCAATTTACCGGTGCCTAAATTTCCGGTTGCCTAAGTTTCCAGACACCGGGTTTATCTACTGCAACACGAAAGAGCCCTATTACAATTCAATAATTCAATAAAGTATTTTGCGTAAGAAAATGCTCAGAATGCGGGTCATTTAGAACAGGGATCGTGAAGCACTGCTCCTATGAACCAGCTCTTAGTTCACACTGCTTAAGAGTTATTCAATCCAAAGTTGACGTAGGCTTGGATTAGAGATGCTACGCAGTAGAATGAGTCCTTTCTCTCTCACAACTCTCCCAAGTCACATTGAAACCACACCTTCGCTGTAAACATCCACTGAACAAAAAAAAACGGGATGTTTATCACTGGAGAAATTGTATCACCACCAGACACCGCCCCTGTACTACGCATATAAGCACGCATGTATTTTTAAGAAATGAAAATAGTACATTTGATACAATAAAAGAAATATTGTAGGGCGTGTCTCTATGAGAATCTCTGGTGGGTCTGTTCAGATACAATCTTTATTTGCACAATAAAGAGAATTAATTGTAACTGTCCATCCCATTAGAATTCATTTGGACACAGCCCACACCAAGGGAGTCACTTTTGTGTGCAATCTTTGACCCTATTAAAAGTTATTTTTACTAAAGGCCAAAAATAGTATCCTTAGAGATGCGCCATTTGACATCATCAATTGATCGCTATTTCACAATATGTCCGAGTATATATTGAACTTGATGCCAAGTTAACTAAGTGTACTTAAACACAGTTTTAACATACACACACGCACACACTCGAAATAGTTTAGATTAGGCTTATATTCCTGTGTTTTATTGTTTTAAGCCTTTAGTTAACTGAAGCTAAAAGATTATCTGGCAGTGTGAATATAGTGTAGACAGTGTAGAGCAACTGGGAGTTGCACATTCCGAGATATTCACTGATGGGAATGTCATTCCCCCCCCCCTTTCTATGTTTGTTTTCCCCTCGCTAGATGCTCGAGTTACACTGAATTAGAATATCGCCTTTACTGGGAAATTTTAACTGCCTCCCCTAGTCCCACGCCGATGACCCAAGTGACCCCCCCCCCCCCACTCTTTCAGCAGCATTTAAGATCGTCTGCTTTCTTGTCTTCGCCAATACAATGAACTAGGCCTAAGCCAATTTTAGTGAAAAGAGAACGTAGCCAATCAATAACTTCAACTATCAAGAAATCTGTTTTGTGTTCTATAGTTCAAATCTTTGCTTCGACTTTGATCGACCACAATGATCGTTGGCTCAGTTTCCGTTAGCTCGTCACATAGGTAGGGTGTGAGGGGGGGGGGGGGGCTATGTCATGGGAAAATAAAGGGGACACCTATAAAACGGGGGGAAAAATAGATTCGGTAAATGTTTTGTTGTCGTATTTGTTGATCTCCAGCTTTTCATAGTTATTATTAAGTTATATGTAGAGATTAGTTTTTCCCTGTCCCTAACACGAAAAGGACAAAAACAGTGGGGGGGGGGGGGGGAGTTGGAAACAAAGGTACTTAACGAGAAAAAAAAAGGGAGGGGGGAGTCTCCAAATGGGTTACAAAATATTGCATATGGTGAGAATAGAGCTGTTAATAGAGACTTCCAACTTATTATTAACAGCCGTATTTCAGGAGGCGCAGTGGCTGAGCGGTAAAGCGCTGGACTTCCGAACCAGGGTTAGGGGCCACATAACCGTAGGCCACAGAAACAGATGACCTTTAGATCATCTGCCCTATTGACTACAAGGTCTGAAAGGGGGAACTTTACTTTACTTTACAGCCTTTCATTGACTGTTATTACATAATTTTGACTGACACAATTTATAAGTGGGTATCATTTTTATAAGACTGAGTCGTTTTCAAGTTGGGAAATACCATTGTACTGAGACGAAATGACCTCCGAAAGGTGTGTGTGTGTGGGGGGGGGGCTTTATACGCTAATTAACGACATTATGGCTTGTTGATTGCTTGATTTCAGTGTTGAAATATTATGATGTCGTAGAAATTGACTTCATCAAAAGTGACTTGAGTACACCATTACCAAAGGACCAGTTTCTAAGACCTACGACAATTAAGCCAACGACTTAAATGTTATAAGCACAGATAGGTTTATTTAAACGATAAATGATGTTTGCTGGGTTTTTTAAACGCAAATAGTTCTGATGAAGACAGAGAAGAGGTAGCTGTAAAAAAAAAGAGTTCCCTGTGTACGTTTAATTGAGATCCACTGCAATATATACATTCAAAATAACAACACCACAAAATGATCAGGCAGCGTACGTCTTTCTCTAGTTGTATTTAACGTACCATGTTTACTGGGCTAACTCGCATGTAACACGGACTATACTTGAGTGTATCTACATAGAAAGTGTACGGCTAAACACGTTGCTAGCTTTCATTGCTGGCAGTTTATATTTGTAATTGACATTTTGACAGCGGTGTTTACAGTGCATTAGGGAAATATGATTAATTTATCAGAACACTTTCTATCTCTTTCTGCCAAGCTTTTTTTTCTTCTTGTTTTCTGCTAAGCTTTGTACAGGGGCGGGTGTTTTTCTTGTTCACAAAGATGGTATAGACACGTATAACAATTACATACATCACAATATGTAACAACTCCTCATGGTAAAATAGTTTAATATGTTTTCAAGATTCTATTATATTTCCTCCCCCCCCCCTTTTTTTTTTTTTTTTTTTTTTTAAATATAGGCCTACTATTATTGAATTTTTTTTATTTTTTAATTTGTGACTGAATTGCATTAAAAAGATCTATGCACTATTCTGTTCATGTTAACTTTTGGTGAAAAAAGCAAATAATCTCGAGCAGATGCATTGGGTTCGAATTTTAAAAGTTTTTTCTTCTATACAAGTAAACGTCTGATTTTATTATCTACTCTATAAAATAAGTTCTAGTCACTCTGGTACTGCTAGGAATGGGACACTAAAGAGGAAAACACAATTCATTGTAGTCTCGCTTTGCATTGTCCACCGAGGAATCATCTTATACGAAGTGGCAGGTCTGCAGTAGAACCACCCTCTGAAAGGTAGCAAGAATCATCTGAGGAATGTTCCTGGCCTCAGTCTGCCAGGTCAGTCGTCACGACCATCTCGGCTGATATCACTATTGGGTATTTTGTAGTCCAAGTTCACTTCCATGATCAATTATTATTTTATGATCAATGAATTTGGCTAGTCAAAGAGTAGATTGTAGTCGATGCGAATAGACATTGTCACTAAAAGCTAAAATGTTTATATAGACATTGTCACTAAAAGCTAAAATGTTTATATAGACATTGTCACTAAAAGCTAAAATGTTTATATAGACATTGTCACTAAAAGCTAAAATGTTTATATAGACATTGTCACTAAAAGCTAAAATGTTTATATAGACATTGTCACTAAAAGCTAAAATGTTTATATAGACATTGTCACTAAAAGCTAAAATGTTTATATAGACATTGTCACTAAAAGCTAAAATGTTTATTTTTTTATTTCTAATATTTAAAATTTTATTGTATTTAAAAATCAAAAGCAATAACAACCAACTGTATTCATTAGCTTACTTAGTCGCACAATCCTTATAACAATAGCACTGTAGCACTAAAGTATGGCTGCCTGGTCGTGCGGTTTGCACGCTGGACCGTCATTCAGATTTATCGATGGTCCCGGGTTCAAACCCTGCCCGCTCCCATCCCCCGTCGTCCTGCGGGAAGTTTGGACTAGGAAGTAATTATCTTCAACTCTGAAGGAACATCCGAAACATGTAAAACATTTTACAAACATTTTTTTTAAAGTATACTAATCATTGCAACAGTTTCGATAAAGAAAAGTAGCAGTGTCTAAGCAAGATTGTGTGTGTTTGTTAAATCATACGACCCGCTCTAATATTGAGTGTCGATCGAAACCAGCGGCCAGATTGAGAACTGCTTGCCTATTGGATAGCATTATGTATATCTGAGCCAGATTGGGAACTGCTTGCCTATTTGATAGCATTATGCTTATCTGGGCCAGATTTGAGAACTGCTGGCCTATTTTATGATGATGGTTTTTTAAAACGTTTGCTGTTGCTAAGACTATAGATATAGAACGACTTTTAATTTGTATAAAAGTCTTTATATGTTGCAACATATTGTCGTCCCAGGCAGTATAAATGTTATCTTGCACGTCATGTAGACGTCCGTGTGTTTCTGCATGTGCCTGTGTTTGCCTGAATGAGTTTGCAATGTTACGTGTGTGTGTGCTGCTCACAAGATTCGGAGTGTTTCATTTTTTTTATCTGCAATGTTCAGACGAATTACACACACTAGGCGAACTCGTGTTGCGGGAGTGAGTATCAGATGTGTAGCAGAGTCTCTGCTCAGTACAGGTCTTAGCTTTGTTACACTAAACTTGAGTAAGGCAAAGGGGGATTACTGAGACAAGTGAAAGCAAGAGGAACTAACAATGGTAACAAGCAAACGGTGATTGAATCAACACGATTATATCAACGTAATGATTAAATGGTTAAAAAATTTAAATAACACAAAAATTAAGGAAGTGACTTGTTTTCTCAATAGTCATATAGATCCTATACTTAATTATGTCTTTAAAGTTTCAGTAGATGACCTATAGATCCAACACTTTATGTCTTTAAGGTTTTAGTAAAGACCTTTAGATCCTACATTCTTTAAAGTTTCAGTAGATGACCTATAGATCCTACACTCTTTAAAGTTTCAGTAGATGACCCATAGATCCTACACTCTTTTAAGTTTCAGTAATGACCTTTAGATCCTACACTCTTTAAAGTTTCAGTAATAGCCATTAGATCCTACACTCTTTAAAGTTTCAGCAGATGACCTTTAGATCCTACATTCTATGTCTTTAAAGTTTCAGTAGATGACGTTTGGATCCAACACATTATGTCTTTAAAGTTTCAGTAATGACCTTTAGATCCTACACTCTTTAAAGTTTCAGTAATAGCCTTTAGATCCTACACTCTTTAAAGTTTCAGCAGATGACCTTTAGATCCTACATTCTATGTCTTTAAGTTTCAGTAATGACCTTTAATCCTCTTTAAAGTTTCAGTAATAGCCTTTAGATCCTACACTCTTTAAAGTTTCAGCAGATGACCTTTAGATCCTACATTCTATGTCTTTAAAGTTTCAGTAGATGACCTTTGGATCCTACACTCTTTAAAGTTTCAGTAGATGACCTTTCGATCCTACACTTTATGTCTTTAAAGTTTCAGTAGATCACCTATAGATCCTACACTCTTTAAAGTTTCAGTTATGAGCCTACTCTCTATGTCTTAAAAGTTTCAGTAATGAGCTATAGATCCAACACTTTATGTCTTTAAAGTTTCAGTAATGACCTTTAGATCCTACACTTTATGTCTTTAAAGATTCAGTAGATGACTTATAGATCCTACATTCTATGTCTTTAAAGTTTCAGTAGATGACCTTTAGATCCTACACTCTTTAAAGTTTCAGTAGATGACCTTTAGATCCTACACTTTATGTCTTTAAAGTTTCAGTAGATGACCTATAGATCCTACATTCTATGTCTTTAAAGTTTCGGTAGATGACCTTTAGATCCTACATTCTATGTCTTTAAAGTTTCAGTAGATGACCTTTAGATCCTACACTCTTTAAAGTTTCAGTAGATGACCTTTAGATCCTACATTCTATGTCTTTAAAGTTTCAGTAGATGACCTTTAGATCCTACACTCTTTAAAGTTTCAGTAGATGACCTTTAGATCCTACACTTTATGTCTTTAAAGTTTCAGTAGATGACCTATAGATTCTATGTCTTTAAAGTTTCGGTAGATGACCGATAGATTCTATACACTTTTAAGTTTCAATAGATGACCTATAGATCCTACATTCTATGTCTTTAAAGTATCAGTCATGATCTATAGATCCTACTCTATGTCTATAAAGTTTCAGTAATGACCTATAGATCCTACATTCTATGTCTTTAAAGTTTCAGTAATGACCTATAGATCCTACACTCTATGTCTTTAAAGTTTCAGCCAGGGGCGGACTGGGTATCAAAATCGGCCCGGGCATTACTATATAAACCGGCCCACAAATGGCATGTCATATATTTTCGGAGGGGGGGATTTTTACCCCACTCCGCAATTTATATACATAAATATATATATAGAGAGAGATTAGTGTGTGTGTATATGCAATTAATCTTCATTACATTCTGCTCTTTCATTCTTTCAAACGTGTTTTCTACCCTAGAATACTCTCTTCCTATAAGTAGTGCAAAGACAGTACACTCAGCCAAAGGGCAGCTAGGGAGTCCGGGGGAGCGCTGTGAGCTCCCCGAAGCCCCGGAACCAAACATTATTTCCGTTATTTTAAGCTTTAAAAATGCATATTCTGAGGTATCTACAGTGCAATTAGCCTGCTACTCTTCCGCTAAAAAAATTCAAAAACCAAAGCTGCTATTCACTGGAGTCCAGCGACCTGTAGAAAAAGGTAAAATGCTTTAGATTTTGTATTGGAGGGGGAAGGGAAACCACAAAACCCCTTTTGGCTACGCTCCTGAAATTTGGTGACTGTAGTTTGCTTAAGTTAGCTGCACTGGGTCAGTAAGTGAAGTTTCCCTTTCAGACAATGAGGTCTGAGGCAAGTAATGGTTTAAAGACCCTCCCCTCCCGGCTACGCCCATGTGCTATATTATAGGTGTAAGCCTAATTCTCTATAAAATATATAAAGTTTGATAACGCATCGAAAACCGGATGTATGCATTCGTAGGATTACATAATGTATTCTATTTATACGTGTGTGTAGTCTGGAAACTTTAAACAATACAATAGCAGCCTAATGAGTTTGAAGCTTTTTGGTATAAGTTATAGATAACAGACGTTTCTTAAAAAAATAAGTTTTTTACGTCTTACGCATTTCATGTGTCAATCTAGTCATGCATGTTGATCTGTGACTTAAAATATGCCAAATCATTGGTTTTCCTGGCTGACTCAGGCAACCCATTCCATTAAAAGATAAGAGAAAGCAGAACGGTTAGAGAGGCACTTAATGTGAAAAGCTCTTGCTTCCTCCTAGTACATTCTCAAAAACGCGATTTGTATCTGAATATACCATGACCCATTATTTCAAATATAAATCTCCTTTCATTAAATATCAGATGTGACAGCGCTACATAAATGATTGTAATTATTTTCATCATTAATGACTTCATACTAAGCAGAAGTTTGTCATTAATTATAATAGTATAAAAATTGATTTAGATTTATTTTTTAATATTTTTTTTTTGAAAGCTTTAAGTGTAGTATTTTTAGATGTTAAAATATTAAATATTAAAAATAAACAAAAAGAAATGTACTTATTCTTTTCAAATCGCAGAAAGTAGAGCTTTATACCCATATTGAGCTGTGAATAAGTTGGGTGGTTTGCAATTTCGTGGCTGTGTGTATGTGTTAAAGTTAATTTCTATTAAGTATTTTTAAAGAGCTAATTGTCGCGCCTTTTTTATTTTTGCTGCGTTATATCAATGTTTTGTAACTTAACCTCTCATCCCTCTTTTTGGTTAAATTTCATTGGAACCATTAAAAGACGGGGGATGTAAGGAGCAAAAAAAAACAAATGGGAGTGCCATCAAAGGTCCATGCCGACCAGCAAAATGATTAGGGCAAACACAACCTCGAAGACATCAAAGCAGTCCATGCCGCTCGTGCAAAGCAGAAAATACGGTCTAACGTTTTGCAAATGATAATACGTACAGTGTATAGTGTATTTTTTTGTGTGGATATTCTTGTTGAATTTCAAACAAAATTAATTGTAATAAGAATTTAAAAAAAAAACAACCTGTTCGGACCTTTGTGTCTTGCTGCTGTCACTTTTTTTTTTTGTTAAGTTGTCTGCATTGAATTTTTTTTCTTTGTTTTTTCTTTGGTCGCGAACAGACCGGCCCATTTGGTACCGGCCCACCGGGCATTTGCCCGTTAGCCCATATAGCCAGTCCGCCCCTGGTTTCAGGAGATGAACCAAGACATGGACGGACAATCTGGGGGTAGGTTAGGGATTCAAGTCCTAGGATTAGAGAGAAGTTGGACATGTGTTTGTACAAATCTCATAACCACGTGCAGTGTCGACACATGTGTTAGGAGAAGGACACACTAATTAGCGTGTAAAGTTACCTGAAGTACGAGGAAGAGGCAAAGAATTACAAAACATGTAAGAACATTGTCTAATCTTGTGTATGTGTGTGCCTGTGTGGGAAGGTGGGAAGTTGGAAAAGATATGTCCTAATGAAATGACCAACTTCTCTTAATAAATGCTCAATTAATGTTTACAATTCCTTCTATTAACTTGCAAACTCTTCATGGTTGGACACTGGGCGGGTATTTTGAAAACGGCTCCAACTATTTTCCTAAAAAAATTGACATTTTATATAGGGCTTTATCTTAAGAAGAAAAAAAAAAGAAACAACTACCTAATTGGGCACATAGTAATTGGTATGAATGTTAAAGTTTACAAAATAGAATCATTGTAAAATTAAAATCGTCTTTTTATTTTATTTTGAACGCGGCTTTAACGGGAATTCCCGCACTCGACTTAATTTGAATAAAGTAAAGGAAGGAAAGAATAAATAGATGCGCATGTTCATTTTGCACACCGTCTTATGTAGAAGACTTTGATTGTGCAAATCTCTCCGGATAGACTCATTCAAATGATGAGTATTACAAGAAATAAATAGAATGAGAAATTATAGACATCCATAGTTTCATAAAGGAGGAATTGATTTAAGCAACAAACATTATTTTTTCAATCTTTCTTTTTGTGTGTTCCAAAATCGCGATATTGGGGAAAGTGTATGTGCTACGGGATACTTAAATTTCATGAATTATGAAACATTCAATTGAAAAATTTACAATATACTTCTTCATTATCCTTTCAATACGTAAAATAAAATAAATAATGGCATGATACCGATTGTGCCTCCCCAACGCGTGGCCTATGAGTTACTAAAAGCAAGCAATAAATAAAGGCTGTACAATAGTAGAAGATGCTGAAGAAGAAGCGAATAGGAAAGTTGAAGGAAGTCTTCCCCATGAGCTAGATGGTGCAAGTCACAATAAAAAGTTACTTACAGAGAGCTGACATCTTCATAAAATAAAAGTATAAAAAAAAAAACGATCATCGCTCAAGACTAAAGAGGCCCACTTAAAAATATGACGTCCGGGTTTCAATTTAACCTTGTTCACCTCAAATGTACTCTTTGCACAAGCGCAACAAATTCGTTGTAATCTTAATCTGTAACAACATAAGTGATTTCATATTTTGTTCTATTTGTACACGTCTGTGTCAGGCGATAACTTGATTCTAGTTCGAACACAATCTGTAGCCACTCTACTAGCCACAAGCATTTTATGGCATGTGGCATGATCACAGACCGAAGTCAGAAACAGCATTTCTTGATGATTTCATTTGTACAGACAGTTCAATGTTTCTGATTTGTTAAAAATTGCCTCAAACAGTCGTTTTTGAAATATCCGCCATCTTTTATCGAAAACAAATGGTAGGTTGAAATCGCCACATCTCAAGATTGTGTATAGTCAACAAGCCTTAATCATAAAAACATATATTTTATAATTATTTTTCACCAACCATCAAATCAAGTAGAACAAACACACAGCCTATTTTTTTTTGTTATTATATAATTGACTTATGCACTTATGAAATAGGCTTACAAATCTAAAATAATGCATTAGACAATCATACATTAATAAAAATGATAATATCTACTGTTCCGAAGATTAAGGATTAGTGCAGTGTTTCACATGGCCACGCAACCCCTATTGCGACCTGCATATTTTTTCACATCTGATATAGACAAAGCCGATGTCCGTCGGGAGTCTTGTTCTTTAAGTTTCTTTCCGTCTTCTGCACCTCTGAAAGAGAATATTTAATAGCTCTCACGAAGGCTGCTGGACATCATACATTAGGCTTAGGCAACCATACATTAGATCATATGTTTGAATTATACATTTGAAGCATACTATAGGACTTATATAATTATAAATCTCAGCCATTCATATTGCGATCAATGGAGTTTTCTCTCAGTAAAATTGAATGATAATATATTCTACCTGTCAAAAAGCCCTTACAAACTTTCGACCACACTACAGGATAAACTATGTGTGTAGTAATAAGTAGTGGCATACTTGAGGGAGTAAAAGTACATTAAAACAAAAATATCCCACATTGTCTCCGGCTGAGATCTAATTCGGCGTCACAAGGGGTAAGGTGTAGTACCATCCCCTTCATTTAGACGCCCTTGTTTATAATCCTCATTGATTTTTTTTAAAGCAATACAATGAGTGTAGAGCGTTAACTTTTTTATTCAAATACTAGCAAACGAGACCTCCACTTTATTCACACACAGACACATGTGTTCAAGTAATTATTCATTCTCTACTATTCCACCACATTGTGGAGGACCGCTACACAAGACAGTGTACGTGCCTGTCGGAATTTGACCCCACCTTCACCAAACCTTGCCCCCCCCTCCTTTTCCCAATGGCCCCAGCACCCTCCTCTACCTTCATGCCGGTACCAAATACCTGGGACAGATACCGCGACACTGCTTCTATACATACGTCAACGTAACGGTATTTGTTGATTACTAGAAGCGGGCGTGTTTCCGCAAACATTTTGTGCAGGACGTTTATTTAGCTTAAGCTCTTTAGTAGTCAACGTCTTACACACACGCCATAACATTATTAGTGTATTCAAAGCTAACTCAGCTATGAACATGGCTTTTTTTTTTTTTCGTATATGCCTACGTTTAGTTATCGTTTAACTAACGCTAATCTTAACGAATGTTACACTGTTTTTCCATAACTGCATTAAACTATTATAAATATTTATACAATAATGAATGTATAAACTGTAAGTTCCAAGATTTCATATTAATCTTTAATTAAGCTTGCCCACTGACCCATATATTTGTTGGGTTATAGCGATGCATCTTAGGCGACCAACAGTGAACGCACCAAAATGACGACACTAATCGAAACCGAGACTGTAGCTTAGAAATAGATTTAGTTGATGCTTAGGTTTTCATAGAGTGAACATTTATTAGATAGTGAGTGTGACTGGACTGTTCTCGTGTGACTGGGGACTGTTCTCGTGTGACTGGGGACTGTTCTCGTGTGACTGGGGACTGTTCTCGTGTGACTGGGGACTGTTCTCGTGTGACTGGGGACTGTTCTCGTGTGACTGGGGACTGTTCTCGTGAAGTATTCAACTATTTGGAATCTTTATATGAAATTGAATCAAGTCATTTTAAGTTTATCTGATTCTAATCTTGAATATGTCTTGTTCGTCTGCTGATTAAATCGAACACAACATCAGTAGTAATACACTCACACAGACGCAAGCAATCTTCTGATCTTCATGTGTAAAGTATATCTAAGTCAGTGGCGTTGCTAGGAATTTGCCATCATTTGGGGTCCGGGCGGCTTGACCTCTTTAAGGGTCCCTGAATTTTGACATTCGACATTATGACATGAGATAATGGCGTAATATTTAATACTTAATGTAAAAAAAATTCGAACACTCATTTGGGGGCCCCCTCAGGTGGGGGCCCGGCGGGGATTTTCAAATTACCCCTCCTCCATCCTCGCCACTGATCTAAGTCATTAAAAAACTGCACGCTTCCATACAAAGTACGTTTGTTCTCCAAAAACGTACTTTTGGCCTATGTCTCCATGTTGTTTGTTGGCGCCCTTGGGAATAAATGTGTTCCAAACCAAGACGACCACCCACAGTGACTCTTAATTTGCCTCTTCTTTTTAGTTTAAAAATGTGTCCTCCTTATAAAGCGAATCAGTTCTTCGCTCTGAAGACTTTTACATTAAGCTCATACTAGAATTATGTCCTAACCATATAGAGCGCCAATAGAACCTATTGGAGATTTTCACGAGAAATTAATCAAAGTCATGAACACTCAAATAAAGGTGGCAGTTACGACATAACAGTTATCTAATGTAAAGGTGGGCACAGAGTCTCGCCTTCAGTCCATGTTAACAACTACACCTAAACTTAATATGACCAGGGGCGTAGAATGGACTCCACATTTAAGCTTAGGGTGTTTTTATAAACCTAAAAGAAACGTTAACTGCTAGGCTAAAAAAAAAACACCAGAAAAACGACTACAAATTAAAAAAAAAACTTTATTTAAATAGTTACAAAGTAAATGATAAAAAGCATGTAAATACTCGCCCCCCCCTTTTTTTTTCGCAAAAAGCCGCTAGTGTTTATTTGATTATTTTAATTTTTGACACCACAAGTTTTCACAAGCCTTGTACAGGACAAAGTCGAATTGAATGGATTCTATCGAAACATTTCAAACACTAAATCCAGCCATAAGAAGGTTACACCGTCACAGTTGACGTGCTTGAAGTAGCAGTGTAGTTGTAACTTAGGACGACACACTGATAGCAGTTTTCCAGTTCAACATAGACCATGTGCATTTCTCATGGATATCTTTTAGTCTAGTCCAGTTTCAGAATTTAATCTTATTCCGTGTTTATGCTGTAGGCCTATTCTATTTTCCCCCCAGTCACAAAATAAAAGCTATCTTTTTTTTTTTTGTCTATTACAGTGGATGTATAATTTTAAAGGCTTTTTTAAATTAACATGATTAGGATTAAATCTGTATAGCATATTCATATTAACTATCTATGCAAACAATAAAGTATATTATTTCTGGCCTTCGATCCCCGTATGGCTACTACTACACTACAGTATTACCCTGGCGATAAGCTTTTAGTCAATCAATGCTCTTTTTTCGATTCATAGAGCCACTGTAGTCTAAAGGACGAGCAAAGATTTAATGGTGTATACCTTAGTCTTAGACTAGGTTTAGTCTATTGCTTGTTCAACATGAGACCAGCATTGCAGAGGCACACCCCACTGACCCCAGAAATAAATACTTTGATCAGTGAGTGAAAATCAGAAGGCCTATATACACCGATAGACTATATTAAATTAACTATTTAATGTTGCTGATTTAATTTATATATAAGATTTGTAAACATTGTGATTAAATTGTATATATATATATATATATATATATATTTATATAAGGTTGGTAAACATTGAGATTAAATTATACATATATAAGGTGAGATTAAATTATATGTATAAAGGTTGGTAAATGTTGACCTACTACAAGGTCTCTTAAAGAAACCAAGTTTACAAATATTTTGTTACTAGCAAGGTTTTCACAGATGTAACTAGTGATAAAATGACTATCTATTGAGAAATATTTTAGGGGAAAAAAACGGATTGCGACAAGAGAACATGTTTATAGTTATATCCGGCACTGTGTCGGTCAAGTATGCTCGTCCAAGTGCAACTCAAGATGAACAATTTAACCTTTTTTTTTTCAAACCCAAACTTGCATTGTCACTGTAACTTCTCACTTGACAGATTTGAAAATACCGCGCGTGTACAGTGTGATGATTGCGCCAAATGACGTTGTCAAATGAGGTTCCAGCCAAATAGTTGACATTTTTACAAGCGAGTGAACAACAGAGTCAGAGAGGTTAGAGGTTAGGATTGAGAAATTATTCATTAAGAAGTGCTTGAAGAAACTTGTACATTTGTATGGGCTAATATTAGATCTAAGCATTTGTTGTATTTGTCATGTTGTTCATGTAACCATATTTTGAATAGAAATGTGAAGTTTGGTCCTGTAACAATGAATGATGCACACTTGTTCAATGTATAATGGTAACTCTAGCGTCTCCATTTTTAATGAGAGATAATGTATAACGTGACCCTGTCAGCACTGTTTTAGTTTGCCATATTTATTCTCCAATATCTATCTATCTATCTATCTATCTATCTATCTATCTATCTATCTATCTATCTATCTATCTATCTATCTATCTATCTATCTATCTATCTATCTATCTATCTATCTGACTGTCTGTATATTTATCTATATATCTAATCTACATATCTATTTACATTAAACAAATTATTTAAAATAACAATATTTATACAATGGTTCATTAATATTATAATTTATATATCTAGTTTTTGTGCTTATGCCTCTTTTTTTTTTTGGGGGGGGGCTTCATGTCTCTTTTTGGTCATTCTGTCCTCACCCTTTTGTTTCGGTGGACACCTACCGCCAATATTAATTGTTTCCAGTTAACACCGGGGAGATTAAAGTCCTATATTATAGTGCTATCAGTGAAATTCGACGAAGCCTATTTAAAAACGAAACATCTATTTTGGATATAGGCTTTTATGAAGAAAAGCTTTCAGTTATAGACAAGCAGTTCACAATGTTGTCGCGTAACAAATGAAGAACCAATGTATTTGTTAACCTATTGAAAACTACTGTTTATTTGCAGCTAATGGAAAGGAAATCGCGAATATAATTGAGTGTTAAATCCTTTTATTTTAACAATACCTCTATTCAAGTCAAAACTTCATGGAACCTGGATGCATGAACCTGGATCCAGGAACCTGGACAGCTGATCTCAAAAGGTTTCTTACGCTTTTCCTAGAAATTTAACAGTTGTTATATATTGATGAAAAAAGAATTGATAGCTCGTTGGCACTACGGGGAAAACTCTAGTTTGACCGTTATAATTTGTAAAAATAAAAAAGAAATAAACGAAAATGAGGCTGGAGACTATATGTAGGTCTAGAGCCAACATGGCGTAGTCATCCGTAATTATTACCGTAATTATGTAATAACTGATTGAATTTAAAGTGGCTTCAATTTTTATGAAGTTTATAAGCGTTGCATATATTTTTTACGGAAATCTAATATAGATTACATCTAGTAGACTAGATCTTAAAGAGTTATAAATCAGAATCAAGTCTAGGGTTAGAGCTAGATTTGCATATAATAAACATACCAATAAATAATCGCACAATTTTTAATTATTTTGTTAAAACTTATTTTATTATATTTGAAGCTTAATAATGGAGGTATTGGCTTTAGAAAAAATATATTTGTGAAAATGCTTTTCTTGTTTAAAGCCAGTTGATTGACGTGTCTAAGTTTACAAGTAACTGTGGAAGTATAAAATAGTAGGCCTACTATCAGTGTTTATTTTACATGAAAGTCTTTTATTGAGTTTAACACTAAGTTCATGTATAAGATTTCTTTCTACAGACTCACTTCAATCAAACTATTGGGGATGATGTTGTCTCAAGCGTTCGATTTACTTTTAGACTTTAAAAAAAAATACAAAGAAAAAAAACAACATGGAATCAATTTTAGCAATATCATAAAGTCATGGATAAAGTTTGAATTGGTAAAATAACATGGGTGCAATAAGTCGTTCAAGGGAGGAATCATTTTGAAAGCAGCTAAAACCAGTCACTAAACTTGAATCAGTTGAAACTAGTCACTAAACTTGAAGCAGTTGAAACCAGTCACTAAACTTGAAGCAGTTGAAACCAGTTATAATTTTCGTTATTTTTCATATTTTGCCAAAAATAAAATTTTTGAAGTGGAAGTTGCTGGAAACTGTCTGGGAACTTCTACAAGAAAGTTCCGGTACATTTAACTTGTTACCTGAAACAGGTGTATACTTCTGGTTTGCTCTTGTAGTTTTACCGAAATCGGCAAAGGTGAAGTTCACCCACACAGAGTTCACAAATACACTTACACGTGTAAACTTTCTTGTTGGCCAGATTTATTACACAAAAGTTGTTTTCTTTTCTGGCATCCGCCAACATTTTTTTTTCATTTGTACGCTGAACATAAAAAATAATTAAATGTGCAAGTTGGCCAAATCTTATATGTCATTACCAAAGAATTAAGAGCATTTTCATAAAGTCTTAACAAATGGGCCTCCTCACTAATCTCACTCTGAGATTTACATACTGATGTGCGGTAGCCTTCTGACTGACTGTTGTAGTGCACAATTGTAAAACAAATTTACTCACTGACAATAAAGATTATTATTATCATTATTAATTAGAGCAGAAAGAGCTAAGGAACATATTGTGCTTAAAAAATATACTCCTGGGGGAATCTAACTTTAACCTTTGGACATCTCACTTGATGTTCGTATTTTAAATATTAGGTTGTTTTATTGAATCTATGAGTGTGTCCACTTTGTTCTAGGCGGAAGTCGTAATATCACAGCATTGAGACGTTTGATTAGAAGTCTGAACGATGTAGGTCACTCATTTCTTTTAATGACATCTGCTAAGTCAGATCTTTGAGAAGTGGAACGATCCATTGAAAAACAAACATTTGCTTGCATCACTTGAAAAAATATATATAAATAGATTTGATTCACATCTTATTAATTAGATCCTTTTATTGCTTAAGTTTTTTTTTTTCTAATTTATAGACTAATCTGTTTTAAGTTAAGTTACAGTTCTATTAGATCTCTTGCTTAGATGTGAAGATCATTTCAAGGTTACAGTTTACACTATAAACATTTGCTGCAATGTTTACACAGTACACGTCTGCATTGTTTCTTCCTAATTCTTAGCGTTGTTATCGTCACTTCCAACTGAAACACGTACACCTCTACAATAATAGACCCAGTGCCGTAGTTAGACTTGAAAAGGACCTAAGCTATTTGAAAAAGACCTAAGCTATTTGAAAAGGACATAAGCTATTTGAAAAGAACATAAGCTATTTGAAAAAGACCTAATCTATTTGAAAAGGACCTAAGCTATGGGAGATACAGGGTCCTTTTTCGGCCATCTTTAAGTTACGATATTAAATGTCAGTGCTAAATATTTCTTGGGGAGGGGGCCTATAACGTATGTTGCCTTTAGGTAAATCCGGCCCTGAATATCACGTTGTTATATATAACTGTTTGATTATTTAATTTAACACAGACATCTAAGGATTTTTAAAAATTGAAAATAAACAGTTTAGACACTGTACACATTGTATGTGTGTGTGTGTTTATCTATATTTAGAAAAAAAAACGCAGTATCGATTTCTTGAGTTATTGAGCATGTATGTTTTGATCATTGGGTATTCTAAAAGTTGACGACTTGTCAGATCTTTCGAGGATTGACAGATTCAATAGTTAAATAGTCAAGTAGGGCTCTTGTCTGTCACTCTAGTGCTATAGAGTTCGACTCCTTATCTAGATCATTGAGGCAATCTGTTTACTTGATATAAGAGTTTTATGAGGACCTTTGATGCGTCATTTCAGTATATTCGCCCGTATCCATTTAAAGAGTTGAGCAGAGAAACTGTTCAAGCTAATCCCATACCTTCAATTCTTTCTCCTGTCTGATCTCTGGGTTCAGACATAGAAACTCTTATGGTTTTCAAGTAGCAGGGGATATAATTTAGTGTTGGCCCGCTACACTCAACAATAGCCAGTGGAGAGAAAGAGTCCTTATTTAAATACATAGTTAGAAACATTGTTTACTTGCATTTAAAGATATACTAATTTGAAAATAGTTTGGCAACCTGGCTGTGACATTAGCCTATATTTTCCGGTATTTATTTATTTAAATGTGGATAAAAAAATAATCTCTTTAAAAAAAAAATCAGTTCTCGTTAAAACAAAGTAGTACTTTGAAGTTGCTGGTGCTAAGCAGTTCTGGAAAGTCAAAACTCGCCTCAGAGATAACAGCCAAGAAACACCCACGAGTTACCTCCATTAGGCCTGGTCTACAAAATACATCTTATGAACACACTAGATTTACCTCCCTTATCTTTGGGCACAACCTTCTTATATGTATCCCCCCTTACCCACCCTCCTCCATGTATTCCTCTCCCTCCCCCCTCCCAACTTATTTCTCTCCTCCTATGTCTTTCTCTTCATGACTCAAACCATACGCTCATAACCTTGAGTACAGGCTTTGCTTTGACCCCCAGGTAGTATACAAGGTTGAGGCCACTAGGTAGGTATGAACGGTACTGGTGGTATCTATCTAACTACTTGTCTATCTAACTAGTACAAGTGAACATATGGTGATAACAGTTGACTAAATGCAAGTAAGAGACAGGGCCTGGACTTACACGTTTAGCAGAGGCGGAACTGTAGGTCCAGCGATAAGAGATTAAGAACAGCAAATAATGGCGACATATGCATACATCACACAAATATTCTCATTAATTCTAGTAGTAAGACCGAAAGAAAAACGAGAGAGACGCCCTGCTTCCCACAAAAAAACTACCCCGAGGGTTCTAGGAAAGTCTAAAGAGTCCTAGGCTATAAAGTAATGTGGCTTTTGTCTTCTAGAGAGTTAGTGCAATGAATATGCAAATCAATATAACCAGTTCTAGAAGTATATTGGACGTCTATTTGTTTTCAAATTCTAATGGTTGTCATCCATTACAACAACAGTATAGAATTTAAAACGTACTATATAAAAAAGCGGCAAAAAGCCCAAGATCCCTAGTATGTAATAGCTAGACAACTGATGCCAAAAGCAGAGGTATCCTTTACAAAAATGTACTATATATAGGTCAGTTGTTTTAAAGTAATTTGTTCGTTATCGAAGTTAATACATTGCTATGTTGTTGCTTTCTTTTCTATTAACCACGGGTTTAATGAAGCCTACTCTATACTGTCTCAATCTACGCCCAATAAACAAAGATCACATAGGCTCAAATTTCACTTAAAAATGTAATTGTTTCCGCACGAGTTGTCGTCAAACGTGAAATAACATATCTCAATATCTACATCTAGTCATAAGTCAGTATCAAGTCAATAGTAGGCCTTTCGTCTCTTCTATTGTTCAATTCTAAAATATTTCATGCGTTAATTTTTCTTGGTTGATTTTTTTAAAACAAATGTAGTTCTTAACAAGTATGCTTATGTCGTTGGGTAAATACTAACAGCTGTACTAAAAATATCTCACATTAATTTTAATTTTAAGAAATGCTAGTAATGAAACATGGTGTAGGCCGTTAGGCCGGCGCCTTCGATATGACGGAGTCACGGAGGTCACGGTTAGGCAGATTTGCATTAACAATACAAGGGACGCAAACCAGACTTACTTTCTAGTTAGACGACAGCGGAAGTTATCTGCGCCAAAGACTAACCGATATTAATTCATTTAATTTTCAAATACGTTTGCGCATGCATTTATATTTTTGTATTTGAGATTTTTATCTAGAGCGGAAAAACTATAAATAGCTAACTTTTCGGTGTATCCGGCGTACAGACCAAAGAAGGTGTTCATGAGCTATTTATTTCTAATTTTATATGACAGTTTGTGTTCACTTCTTAGTACTTCAGAGTAAGTCCCGAGCAGAATCGACAAGTTATAAAACAATCTATGTTCATTTTATAGCACTGCAAAACCAAATGACACCCAACATGGTCCAATATGCTTCCAATTATCAAATTTGAAGGCCTACCATTCAACAGTAAATAATCTTAAACTTACCAGACCGAGGGAAAATGACATGAGCTCCGCGAGATGCTTGACCTTCGCCGTCGAATGGTTTCGAGGTTGGTTTGCGCACAAGGTAATAAATAATTGTAACATTTTTCTTTCTCTGAAACATGTGGGATAGATAGGGGGGTCATAGAGTTGGTCTCAAGAGGTATACCCTCTCGATCAATAAACAAGCAAAATATATTTTTAAAAATCCTTAAAAAAAAAGAAAACCTTATAAAAAAGGGAAGAACTCCGTCCTTAGAACTAAATCTACCAATAATGTACATGCTATTTACCTTACTCGATATCGAACAAAATAATTAATTCATCATCCTCGTTCCTTTGCGTTCCTCGTGGAGCATAAGGCCTCAGTAAAACCACGTCACTCTCCACGGTCTCTTGCTAGTTTTTGAAATGGCTTCATCGAGTTCTCTGCGTCGCCACGTTCTTTTTTATCTTCCTCTACGTCTTGTGCCCTGGGGGGGGGGGGGTCCAATCTGTCGGATTTACTAATAGAGGTGTGTTTTTTTTATTGATTCGTGTTTAGGTTGGTACAATTAATAATTGTTGGAAGTATCAATTTGATCGGAGAATGCGTGAATAGCTTTAACAGTTATTTAAGGGGACTAAACCCATCCATATATGTGAATACTGAAGTATTAGTTTCCCTTGTTGATATTTAAAAAAAAATTAACAACCAATAACTAATTGTCTAATTCGATACTTTTAAAATTGATTTATGTCTTCTCTATGTCAATTAGTAACTGTGCGAAGTTTCAAATCCGAGAATGGGTATAGGAAAAATAACGTGTAAACACTTTTTTACCAGACAGACAGAGTGATAAAATATTAAAAATAGATACAATTGTAAAAAATTATAAGTGTTATATTAAATGAAAAGTTATCATTGAATCCCCATAATGACGAAATTATTTAAATAATCAAATCATTCACTTATACTTTATTCTGCTGAATCGTTGGGCCACCAAACATGATCTGTCGACCGTCTTTTTCTCTGTCTTTTGCCTTGACTAAAATGTCATTCAATGACAGTCCCGTCCATTCTTTAAGGTTGTCTTCCCATTCTTGTATCCTTTCTTGGATGCTAACTGCAGAATCAAAGAGGCGGATCATAGCCATGGAATCGAGATACTATAGAGGGATTCTAGGTAACACCTTCAAATATCGCACCACAAATGAGGAAATTCGAAACAGGATTACAACTGGGCTCCACGAGGACCTGCTGACCACTGTATTGACATATCACGAGGTCCTCAGCTCTAGCAAACATCCTTCAGGAAACAGTACCAAAAAAAATAAATAAAAAGAAGAAAAGGCAGACTAACAAAGCATTATGGCTTATTAAAAGACATGTTTAAACATCAAGTATATAGAACTGAAAAGCTATTGAACAAAGGTTAGACCAGTATTAGAATACGCGTCCTCTGTTTGGGACAACTTAAACATAAAGAAACTGGACGTAGACGTAGAACGGCAAGCTCTCTCCACAGAGATCATAGGGGACTTGTACAATCTCTTCCCAGCTGGCGACGTGGATTGTTGCATTGGAAGGCTTTCAGGTAATGGACGTCATGTAGGATTGGATCCAACGATGTCGTCGGGGATTGCCCCCCCCCCCCCTTTTTTTTTTCGATACTTGTTAAATTATCTCTATGTTAAATTTCTGCCTTTTTATAACAGTTTGGGTTTTACAGGGGTGGGATTGCTAAATTTCGCTAGAGTAAAAGAGACAGAGAGAAACAACAATATATGTAGGCTGATGTCCATGTAAAGCTTACTCTCTATCTCTCTCTCTTTCTTTCCTTTCTTCTCATCTCACTATGTCATGTCAAAAAGGAAAAAGACTGATATACAATCAGCCATTCATCTTCTTCCTGCATCTGCATCCTTCTTCCTGTACTTTCACTCTTTCAATATATATCACTATATCTTGGTTGCTCGCTAGCGTTTTTGAATTGTACAACTTTGTTTTGCACACATACCTCAACAGTAATGACGCACTGTAGCCAAGTCATGGGCGTAGCCAAGGGGGTTGGGGGCGGGGGCTCAACCCCCCCCCCCCCCCAGAAATGAAATCGGAATCGGATCGGAATTTAGTGAATGATTTTTTGCTTTGATTCTGTTTATTTTAGGTGAGATTTTAATACTTAACCATCATCATCATCATCATCATCATCAAACTCCATTTGAGTGAGGGCTTGAGAGACTCAAATCCTTTCTTGCAAAAGTCCTGAGGCAATCAAACAGGACATGAGGCACCGTTTCCTCTTCTCCCCCGAAATTTTGCCAAATACTAAACCATAACTCGCCCCAGCGCAGCTAAGGGGACTTTGAGTTTAAACCCCCCCCTACCAATGGGGGGGGGGGGGTTGCAGTCAAATCCCCCTCTTCTATAAAAAAAAAAAGCAAAAAAAAAATAAATAATTCAAACGAAAATCCCTAAGTTCCAAGAGTATAACTAAGAAAGATTTTGCTTTTAAAACCCCCCTCCGAAATTTACGATAAAACACCTTCTTCAAAATTAGACTATCCATACATCAGTCACCAGATTCTATTAGTGTAGCCAAAGGGTTTTTGAGTTTAAACTCTGCTTCAGCGGGGTTTGAAGCTAAAAAATACCTCTTCAATATAAAAAAAAAGCCAATTACACACTCAAAATTCTATGAGCGTAGCCAAGCCAAGGGGGGTTTTGAGTTTAAACCTCCTCAGTACGCCGAACGACGCGGGAGGATCTAAGTCAGTAAGAATGGTACATAAGGTTTTTAAAATAACACTTTTTAATAGCAGGATAATGCACTGTAGAAACCTCGGAATATGCATTTTGTTGGCTTTTAATACCGGAAATAGTGCTTGGCGGCGGGGCTCCGCCCCGCGCTGGGTGAGCTCACGCTCTTCCTTAGACCCCCTTGCAGGATATGGCGGGGAGTCTACAATTTTTCCACTAACTCCAGGAAGAACAATAAACGTCTTCCGTTTAACTTGTACACACACACACCTATTTTATTTTGCGGAGGGGGGGGAACAAAAAAAATCACCCCCCCCCCGGAAAAAAAATTCTGTCTACTCCCATGAGCCAAGTAATTAATATTTCAAACACTTCAGTATTTAAGCGAACCCCCCCTCCCCCATATGTTCATGTACGATAAAAAACTCCATAATATCTAACTGTACATTTATAAGCAATAGTCACCTTATTGTACTTTATTATATTTGATGTGAGTGTGTTGACTCTCGAGCGTGAAAGCATGAACATAGTAGCAGAAGTAGTCAGGTGACCGGAAGTACGAGTGAAAAGGAGAGTGAGATTTGGGTCAGTGACGTTAGTAGTCAAGTAAGAAGTTGTAAAGAAGATTTACGTGTGTCATATCTATTTTATAATTGAAAATACACATTTCTACATTTATTAGATCATGAACTAAATGAACTGGACTATCCCAACACGATCAACTTAAAGTTTTTGCCTCCAGTTATCTGCAGTTATCTGCACCCTATGATGATCATGAGAACGCAGAAGAAGAGAACCAAATAAACGCAGAGATACTAAGAACTGTAATAATAATAATGGCAATGTCTTCGATTTCAAAGGCTAAGGATGAGTGTAGTGTTGCACATGGCAACGCAAACCTAGTTGGGACCTGAATATTTTTCCACAACTGATGCAGACCAAGCCGTTGTCCTCTGGGGAGGGGGTCTTTTATAATTTTCTTTACGTCTTATGAGCTTGTCCTCTACAAGGACACGCCTCTGGAACTCAAAATGTACATAAAACCACGTAACACCCACGCTCTTACAAACTTCAAGAAAACAAAAAAAAACAACTTTTGAGTTGTCTCTCTGAAGGGGCGGAGCATTATTCTTGACCCAAAGAGCAGATGAGACGAACACGAGGCTGAAACGTGCCCAGCGACAAAAAATTCTCAACAGCGTAACTGAAGAGATAAAAGGAAAGAATTTATTTTGTGTAATAATGTACTTGAAGCATATCTTGTTTCTGTATTTCTCTACTACAGTCAAACCTCAATCTCTAGAACTCGGTTATTTCAAAAGTCTCTGGTACTCTCAAAGTTTGCTTTAGTCCCGACTCATTTACGTTGAAATCAAAGAAGTTGGGCTTTGAACATCAGATATGTCGAGGTAATTAGGTCGGTCTATTGAAGCTCAACATAAAGAGGTCTGTGTATTTTGTTGTTATTGCCACTAGAGTGTAACGGATTAGCCACAAAACTACCAATGCAATAAATAGAGTACGACCCAGGGCGGATCCTGAACATTTGTGAATAATTAGATCTGTCTCGAGAGATAATCGATACGTCACTTGGTAAGTCACTTGCTGATTGTGGTTCCTTTACAGCAGCACCAGAATTTCCTCTTCGGGGAGCGCGCTCATGGGCTGTAGATAATAGGATCACAAGTTGTCCAGGCGTCATGGTTTCTCTCTTGGCCTTGCCAGTGAGTTCCAATGCCATTCTACACATGACGTTTTGGTATCATCTTTGCTGCAGAAGCTGCCGGAGGGAACATTGTTTTTTCTGCTGAACTCCTGAACAGGCAGCAAAAGTTTAAAATCAGAGTAACCTCCTAGATCAGTGTTTCCCAAACTTTTCCGTAACGGAACACTTCGCACTTTCTGAGTATTTAGCGGAACACTTTGCTTATTTTTTTAGAGAGATTAATTCACGTGGTGGACTATTGGTTAATTATTCCAGTAGATTCAGGCCTTGTGGAACACAATTGGGAAACACTGTCCTAAATAAATAGATTTTTTTTTTAGATGACGGCTTCATCTGCTCGAAACTCGGTTTTAGAGGCACCAGTTATCTACCTTCACCTGTCAGTAGAAGCAGTTTCATTGGGCATTATGTCTTTAGATCACAAGAGAAGACCAGCTGTTGGACTTGGTTGATTAAAACATCATGTCAATTAGTATATATATATATATATATATATACAAATACACACCCATATGAAGATTGTCGCAAGTAACGTCCGTGCTTTAACTACAGGGTACTTTTCAGTAAGTCTAAAAGATAAGTGCCTAAACCCTAAAGTTATACTCGCCTTTTCCCTCCACAACTTCCAACCATTCATAGATTTAGACTTCTGTCTGTCAAGAAGTATGGAAAAAAGTTTGAACACGTTATCTCCCCCACACCTATTCCCTCCCACACCTATTCTCTCCTACACCTATTCCCTCCCACACCTATTCCCTCCCACACCTATTCTCTCCTACACCTATTCCCTCCCACACCTATTCCCTCCCACACCTATTCTCTCCTACACCTATTCCCTCCCACACCTATTCCCTCCCACACCTATTCTCTGCCACACCTACTCCCGAATCAAGCTGAAACTTTACTCAATTATTTATTGTACCTGAAAAAGTAAGAATCAGTTTTTTTTTTAAATTACGTTTTGTAATCGTTTTTCTCCAGTACAATAAAAAATTTTGAGAAATTATTCATAGTAGAAAACAATATGTGAATCAATTAAAATATTAACCATTGAATTAATCGATTAGTGGTAATGAATTTTTACAGAAAAAGGGAGCTTATTCTTAATATAATTGGCTCTGATTTTAGCCCCTTATATAAGCTTTGTTTTTTTTTTCTTTAAATATTTAAAAAAAAGATTTTGCTTGTTTTGGTTTGGGGAAGGGGCACGCAAATACCACCTTTCTCCATCAGGATGCGCCACTGGATCTGTCAAACAGCAAGACACATGAGCGTACGTCAAAATATCATTCTGGACGAATTTCGATTTTCTCCCTTTACTGGCCAGTGCCAATATCGCATTTGTACATTTTATTGCGACGTAATGATGACGTCACACAATCTTGGCGCACTCGCTGATCACGAGGCGAAATATTTTCCTGGCCTATCAAATATCGGCCTCATTAAAACACGAGCGATTTGTTTACTTCCACAGAGACATTCGTGACTGAATCAATATCATTAAAACAAAGCAGGTGAAAAAAAATATTTTAACAATTAGAAATGCAGACACGCAAAAAAAAACAACAAAAAAAAACAACAACTACAAATGTCCCTTTCAATATTTCTGTAGTATTTAAACAAAATTTTGTAGCGTAAAATCTTTCAGATATCTGAAGGACATTAATCACTTGGAATGAAAAGGAATAGAATGGTATCTAATTCGTCAATAACACTTATATTCAATTATAAACTGAACCATACAGTCTCTTCTAAAACTGTTCCATTGGTTGGGCAAGTTTCAGCACAGGAATACCAAATTTATAACACAATATTTACTTGGATTAAAGTCATTGGTATGTTTGCGTGATGGTTCAACACTATTCTATTGAGTGGATGCTATTACATTTTGAGATACAGTGGCGCCCTTTGTTTATTTATGATTCACTTGAATGGTTTTTAAACTATATATAGCTTTGAGAGTAAAAGCGCGATGGCTGAGTGGTACAGCGACCTTGGATCCCGGGTTCAAATCCTGGTGAACACTGGAATTTTTACTTTCGGGATCTTTAGGGCGCCTCTGAATCCACCCAGCTCTAATGTGTACCTGACATTATTTGGGGAAAAAATCAAAGCGGTTGGTCGTTGTGTTCGCCACAAAACATCGCTAGTTAATCGTAGGCCACAGAAACAGTGGATCTTTACATCATCCGTCCCGTCTACATTTTATTTTCGGAAAATGTGTTTGATTAAAATAGTAGTACACTGTAATGTCTGTGAAAGTTTTGTTTAAACACGACGCTCAGAGTGCCTTTTATACAAATAATAATAATAACATAATACGAATATTATAAAACCTTTAACAACTTGATATGTGCCATTAGTGGCTTTGATCAGGCCATTTCGGTGGGCCTACCGGCCCATTTGGGTACCGGCCCACCGGGCATTTGCCCAAATGCCCATATAGCCAGTCCGCCCCTGAACACCAACACCCAAATCAACAAGATCAACAGAGTAAGATCCACAAAGCAGAATTTTCAACGGCAACATCGTCATTATTAACAACATCAACAACATTAACCCTAACAACAACATAACATCAGCAGTAATGCCAACAACGGTAACAAAAAAACCAGCATAATTATAAGTTGAAAAAAACAAACAAACAAACAAATACATTGCGGAGGAATAGATATGACACAGTCAGAGAGTTGATGATTAGTGAGCCTCATTTAGCAACACGAAGGCATCTATGTGACACGTTATATATGTCTGTGTAGCTCTATGTTATACAATTGTAGGTATGTTACGGTGTTTCGATTTCATATTTTCCAAAAATGAAAAAAAAAAATAATTTCAATCTTATTTACATTCAAGGTCACCCCATATCTCTGGTTTGTCTCATTCTAAGTATAGTCATATTCGCTAAAAAGAGCATGCGAAATTCCAGCACCACTTTTCTGATTGCGTTAAATCTGGCTGAAGCTTACAGCGTGGCAACACTGGCAATATTTCAGGTATGTTGGTATTTCTGTCTTGAGTTCTGTGACATCATTGATGTAGATTACCTTTAGACATAAGCCAGCCTAATTCTTTGAAAATCTAGAAACATCAGAAACAACAAACAATACAAAAATATTGTAAAGATCTATAAAAAAAAAACACAGTGCAACTTTGTAAAGTTTAATTAAACTTTGTTTAACATTCGGTAACTATATGGCCAAAATACATTTTCAATTTCGTTGCATTAAATACTAGTGCCTGATGTTTGTATCGTAAGGCCTGCATGTGTAGATTACACAAAGACACATTTCTTACCAGGCTTGCAGTTTCGACAAGAAATGCTCAGACACCTGGTTGTACAATAATTTCAAACTGTACTCTACCACATACCTGGGGATAGCCAGTCAACGCTGTGTCTACGTCTACAACTGCTTGGTCTCTGTTCAGCGATGTCTTGTCGTAGCGTACCCGGTCAAGTGAGTAGCCACTTTCCTCATCATCTTCTTCGTTATTAATATCAACATCAACCTGGCCCAAGTCTTTGCATTCAAACCTCGTGTCATGACCTATATACGCATTTCTTGTGGTTATTACAAAATTCCCACAACATGGATTGAACAAAACGTGTTGTAAATACCTTGGGTTCTAACTTTCGTAATTTTACTCAATTTAATTAACTTATAGTATGACTTTAAAAGTAGATACACTTTGTGACACATAGAATCAACCTACATTAGGTCGCTACGATAACAACACGTTTGTTCACGTCTCTGACACTGATTATTTATAACGTTTTATCCTATGTTTAAAAAGCTTATAGCAACTCACTCGTCTGTCTATATGGTACAATTTTTGTACGCGTTATTTCTACCAAACCCAATCTCGGATCAAGTTGAAATTTGAAAAAAAATATTTATTTTACCTGACAACACAAGAATGAATAAAGAAAATTAAACAACTAGTTTATTGATTATTGGAATTAATTATTTTGTTTGGTATTGAACAAGGGAAAGAAAATGTACTCGACAGATGTGGCGGTATAAGTTGAATTAGTCCCCTAAATATTTTTGTAGAAAATAAGGTCGTCGTTTAAAAGTTTGAAACTAACAATAGATAGTTATGAAACATTATATTTTGATAAGGTTGGCTTGGTGAGGCTTGAGCCCTCGAATTCGAATTCAAGTACTACAACTTTTTAAAAAATATAAATTACATGTAAGCTATTGCTAACCTTTACACAGATACCCCCTTCCTTCTCATCCCTCTTCCCAAGTGGTCCAGACAAGTGATAGAATCATAAAGCATTGAGAAGGCTAAAAGCATGAAATTGCGCAAAACAAAACAAAAAATGGGTAAAGATATTTCTAATCGCACAGATTTATTATTGTTAGTGTAGATTTATTACAAATTTAATTACATGACTGATCCAAACTAATTGATACAACTACACTTCATATAAATTTAAAAAAAAATAATTTTTTAAATTTCATTTGTTATATGCTAGAATACAAGAAACAAATTTGTGCTGAAAAGCTAGGCAAATTTTATGATTTTTAAAGATAATGCATTATATTCAGAGTAAATTGTGAACATTGCCCTAGATGTGGCAAAATATGTCGGTCACAGCTGGGGCTGCGTAACCACGGGAAATATTGCATTCCTCTTTGATCTTCGGACTCGAAGACTAGTCTTATTATGTGAACAATAGACCTGCTCAATACCAAATCTATATGTGAGAAATCTGCACGGTTATGTTCATGTGTATGAGATCAAAGTTATTGTCAGTTTTTCTGTAAGAAATGGACTTGGTCCTGTTAGTCTATATGTGTGTAAACTGCACTGGTTGTATCAAGCCTCTGTGTGAGAAATGGACTTGGTCCTGTTAGTCTATATGTGTGTAAACTGCACTGGTTGTATGAAGCCTCTGTGTGAGAAATGGATTGGTCCTGTTAGTCTATATGTGTGTAAACTGCACTGGTTGTATGAAGCCTCTGTGTGAGAAATGGACTTGGTCCTGTTAGTCTATATGTGTGTAAACTGCACTGGTTGTATGAAGCCTCTGTGTGAGAAATGAAATCAAATACAAGATATACAAAGTTACACACATAATAAATCAAGTTCATGTCTAACAATTGTAAAGCAATAAACTGTAATCTTTCAGATTCAAAACCAACAGGGTTTTAAATGAACCTCTGGCAGTATGTGTCTTCGTGTTACTCCTGTCACTGACTCTGCACGCCTATATACCAGTCAAGTATGCTGTCGTTAGTAAAAACAATTCTCATATTATCACTGAGAGTCGGCTCGCCACAAGTCACGTGTCACTCTTTAACGCGCTGACATCGACATCTATGTAAGTTAGAAACATACATGTTTGGCTTGAAGAAATTTGTGTTTATGTATTAATGTATGTGGATAACATTTTTGGGGAGTTAAGAAAAGACTTTTCAACAAAAAAGATATCATTAAGTATATCTCTTTATTATCCATGTCGGCTTTTTGTTAGACTAACACTCAGTGGCGTAGCTAGAGTGGGGGAGGATAGGGTCCAAATTTGAAAATCCACCCGGGCTCCCACTTGAGAGGGCCCCACCCCCCCAAATGAGTGTCCGAAATTTGTTTTTACATTAAATATTACGCCATTATCTTATGTCATGATGGTGAATGTCAAAATGCAGGGGCCCCCAAATCCCTAGCTACGCCACTGCTAACAGTTATGCCCTAGAAATTGTCACGAACAAGTTTTTGTAGACCCAACACTGTCACTCATAATACCATATATTTAAACCCAATGCCTATTTACTTCTTAGTATCATCAGGTCAATATAATCTTCTTACAAATGTAGTTTTAATAAAATAATTATAATCATACACATCAAACAAAATAAAATACGTTGTACAAAATCTACATATCTACTTTCGACTACTTATACTCTTTTACATTTCCTATGTATCCTGTACAAAACTTCTAAAATATAGTAGCATGTACATGCAACTATGATATACAATTCATTACAAATATATTTGTTCATTGTACATATTATGTGTTCTAGGATTTTACATGTGATGCTGGTCTGTAGGTACTGGTTAGGTAAGTAAGCTGTTAAAAAATCAAAACAAGATTAATTGGATTGTTATTTCTTTCACCACTTTAGGTACTTGTTGATGTACACGCCCCTGATATTAGGCACCATCTCAAACCTCGTCATGTGTGTAGCCCTACGACGCCACGCTCTAAACATGCGCCGCTCCTCGGCCACCCCTGGGACAAGCAAACGAAGAGACAGTCAAATGAGCACCGGGATCCTGGTCTCCACATTTCTCTTCTTCACTCTGTCTCTGCCTTCTAACGTCAACCAGCTGGTCTCTTTACACGTGGACAAATATGGCGCTCTCAAGGCAGAGCAATATCTCTACCAAACGTAAGTTGTGTCCCCTTCCACAGCTCTCTCCCGCTAACGGAAAGTCGAAACAAAATATATTTTAGATCAATTCCATTTAACCTCTTCTTTGATGGGAAATGTCGAAATGCCAGGGGCGTAGCTAGGAATTTTCCATCATTGGGGGGGGGGGGGACGGGGGCTTGACCTCTTTGGGGGTCCCTGCATTTTGCGTAATATTTAGTATATAATAAAAAAAAACACTCATATGGTGGTCCTCCTCAAGTGGGGGCCCGTGGGGGATTTTCGAATTCTCCCCCTTCCTCCCCCGACCTAGCTACGCCACTGCACGTTGTTAAAGCGTTGAAACAGCACAGAAACATACAACTTTTCCCGAGAGAACTGCTTTGAATATCTGTCTCGTAGGAAAATGGACGAAAATTATTCACTTGTGCTGGTTGCTTCTTGTGACGAAACAGTCCATGCCTGGAATGTTTCTGTCTTTTGAATCTGAGAGTTTCCTTCTACCTGCCCAAGACTTCTAAGATTGTGTTTCTCTCTGCTTTGATTTAGTAAGTGCCTAGATCAAAGTGTGCCTGATCCTGGCCAATCTTTTTCTACGTGGTTGAATTGTTGAATTAGGTTGTTGTTGAATTAGGTTTTTGTTGAATTAGGTTTTGTTAAATTAGGTTTTTGTTGAATTAGGTTTTTGTTGAATTAGGTTTTTGTTGAATTAGGTTTTTGTTGAATTAGGTTGTTGTTGAATTAGGTTTTTGTTGAATTAGGTTTTTGTTGAATTAGGTTTTTGTTGAATTAGGTTGTTGTTGAATTAGGTTGTTGTTGAATTAGGTTTTTGTTGAATTAGGTTTTTGTTGAATTAGGTTGTTGTTGAATTAGGTTGTTGTTGAATTAGGTTGTTGTTGAATTAGGTTTTTGTTGAATTAGGTTGTTGTTGAATTAGGTTGTTGTTGAATTAGGTTGTTGTTGAATTAGGTTGTTGTTGAATTAGGTTTTTGTTAAAATTAGGTATTTGTTGAATTAGGTTTTTGTTGAATTAGGTTTGAAGCTAGAAAATACCTCTTAAATTTAAAACAAAAAAATTACACGCACAAAATTCTATGAGCGTAGCCATAGGGTTTTTGAGTTTAAACCCCCTTCAGCGGCGTTTGAAGCTATAAAAATACCCCTTCCATATAAAAAAATCCAGTTACTCAAATTTCTATGAGCGTAGCATAAGGGGTTTTGAGTTTAAACCCCCCTTTTCAGCGTGGTTTGATACTAAAAAATACCTCTTCAATATAAAATTAAGCAAATTACACACTAAAAATTCTATGAGCCTAGCAAAGCCAAGGGGGGTTTTGAGTTTAAACCCTTCCTCCTCCAGAGGGCTTTTTTAAAGTATAAAACCCCTCCATGTGGTTTTGAGTTTAAAATCCCCCTACATAGAGTTTCGAGGTTGAAAACCTCTCTCTTCAATATTATTCTAAATCAAACTACAGTCACTAAATTGATAAATTATATGAACGTAGTTAAAGGGGTTTTGAATTTGTTTAAAAAAATTCCACAGATTTTTTTAGTTTACCCCCCCCCCCCTAACAGACGATTTTAACGATAAAACTTCCCTTTTCGATATAAAATTTAAAGCAAGCTACAGTCACCTAATTCCAAGAGCGTGGCTAAGAAAGGTTATAAATTTCTACTGTGGCTCAACAAATATGGCTAAGACGGATTTTAGGATTCAGTTATAGAGATCGGGTCTCAATCAAGAAAATACAATGCCGAACTGGGAGTCGACCCCTTAGTAAGGTTGTGACAGAGCGTCGCATGAGGTTTGCGGGACATGTCTCTGACAAAATGAATTACGCATAATAAGAGTTGTGATGACATCCTAGTACAACATGGCGCCACACTTTCATGGAGGTCCTCAGAGCAGGTGGGAAAAGGCTTCAGACATTGCTAATGACAGAGTTTTGTGGAAGCAGCTTGCTGCCCAATAAGCCGAAAGGCGAAGGAGAATATAAGTAAGAAAAGCACATTATGTTTTTGAAATAAAACTTTTTAATAGCAGGATAATGCACTGTAGATACCTCAGAATATGTATTTTGTTGTCTTTCAATACCGGAAATAGTGCTTGGCACTAACTCCAGGAAGAATTCATTCTAGGATACAATAATCGTCTTCCGAAAGAATGAAGGGTCAGAATGTAATGAAGATTATAAAGATTAATTATGCAAGTGGGCGCACACCCACATATATATATTGGCGGGATCCCCCCCCCCCCCCGAAAATAAATCTTGGTTACGCCCATGAAGACTTTTTTTTTTTTTCGATGTCAAACAAAATAATTACCAATAATTAAATGACTAGTTGGTTAGTTTTTTTTAATTGATTCGTGATGTTTGGTCGTTATGCTAGCCACATGACATCGTCGTTAACCGTGGACCACAGAAACATGAGCTTTACATCATCTGACTGGCTGCCCTCTAAATCGCAAGGGCTGAAAAGGGGAACTTAAATATTTTTGTTAAGTCTTGCATTTATCAAATTTCAAATATATATTTTTTTTATAACTCATATCTCTACAGTTTATCCGGAGCATTCGTTGTTGTCCAAGTTGTCAGGGACCTAATGATATTTGTCTCATTCACTTGTGCCAGTCCGTCTTTTCGACGTCACTTATTAAACATTGTTTCGTTGGCACTGGTGCGAAGGTAGGCTAAATTTTTACGCAGTAGATCTAGATCTATATTGATTCTAGAATAATATCCACTTTGTTGACTTTCGATCTATTCGATGTAGCGTATTGAATAAATAATTAAAAAAAGAGAGTAAGATTGTTTGATTTTGAAATAAATAAGTTAGCTATACAATGTCAAGGACGACATATTGAAAGATCACAGTTGTCAGCTAGTTAGCAAAAACAAGCAAAATACAAAAATAACAAAGCTTGTTTAATGGGGAAGAACTCCACATTCACAACTCAATAGTGTAGATGTCATTTCCTTTTTTTCAATATCAAACATAATAATTTATTGACTAATTTTCTATTTGGTTCATTTTTGTTAGATAAATAATTGTTTGAAGTTTAAACTTGATCCTATAATGGGTGTGGGAGAAATAATGCGTAAAATAATCTAAAGGGATATATTTGCCCATGTCTCTGAAAGGTTGCTGAAAGATCATTGTGTCAGGAGGTTGCTGAAAGATCGTTGTGTCAGGAGGTTGCTGAAAGATCATCCTATCAGAATGTTGCTGAAAGATCATCGTGTCAGGAGGTCGCAGAGAGATCATTGTGTCAGGAGGTTGCTAAAAGATCTTCGTGTCAGGAGGTTGCTGAAAGATCATCGTGTCAGGAGGTTACTGAAAGATCATCGTGTCAAGAGGTTACTGAAAGATCATCGTGTCAAGATTTTACTGAAAGAGCATCGTACCAGAAGGCTGCTGAAAGGTCGTTGTGCCATGAGGTTGCTTGAAGATCATCTTGTCAAGAGTTTACAGAAAGAGCACCGTACCAGAAGACTGCTGAAAGATCATCTTGTCAAGATTTTACCGAACGACCATCGTACCAGAAGGCTGCTGAAAGATCATCTTGTCAAGATTTTACTGAAAGAGCATCGTGCCAGGAGGTTGTTGAAAGATCATCGTGTCAGGAGGCTGCTGAAAGAGCATCTTGTCAAGATTTTTACTGAAAGAGCATCGTACCAGAAGGCTGCTGAAAGATCGTTGTGCCAGGAGGTTGCTTGAAGATCATCTTGTCAAGAGTTCACAGAAAGAGCACCGTACCAGAAGGCTGCTGAAAGATCATCTTGTCAAGATTTTACTGAAAGAGCATCGTACCAGGAGGTTGCTGAAAGATCATCGTGTCAGGAGGCTGCTGAAAGAGCATCTTGTCAAGATTTTACTGAAAGAGCATCGTACCAGAAGGCTGCTGAAAGATCGTTGTGCCAGGAGGTTGCTTGAAGATCATCTTGTCAAGAGTTCACAGAAAGAGCACCGTACCAGAAGGCTGCTGAAAGATCATCTTGTCAAGATTTTACTGAAAGAGCATCGTACCAGGAGGTTGCTGAAAGATCATCGTGTCAGGAGGCTGCTGAAAGAGCATCTTGTCAAGATTTTACTGAAAGAGCATCGTACCAGAAGGCTGCTGAAAGGTCGTTGTGCTAGGAGGTTGCTTGTAGATCATCTTGTCAAGAGTTTACAGAAAGAGCATCGTGCCAGGAGGTTGCTGAAAGATCATCTTGTCAAGAGTTCACAGAAAGAGCACCGTACCAGAAGGCTGCTGAAAGATTATCTTGTCAAGATTTTACTGAAAGAGCATCGTACCAGAAGGCTGCTGAAAGGTCGTTGTGCCAGGAGGTTGCTTGAAGATCATCTTGTCAAGAGTTCACAGAAAGAGCACCGTACCAGAAGGCTGCTGAAAGATCATCATGTCAAGATTTTACTGAACGAGCATCGTACCAGAAGGCTGCTGAAAGATCATCTTGTCAAGATTTTACTGAAAGAGCATCGTACCAGAAGGCTGCTGAAAGGTCGTTGTGCCAGGAGGTTGCTTGTAGATCATCTTGTCAAGAGTTTACAGAAAGAGCATCGTGCCAGGAGGTTGCTGAAAGATCATCGTACCAGAAGGCTGCTGAAAGGTCGTTGTGCCAGGAGGTTGCTTGTAGATCATCTTGTCAAGAGTTTACAGAAAGAGCATCGTACCAGGAGGTTGCTGAAAGATCATAGTGCCAGGAAGTTGCTTGAAGATCATTTTGTCAAAAGAGTTTACTGAAAGATCATAGTACCAGTTGGTTGCTGAAATAATGAACTCACATACATAAGAAAGAAAAAAAAAGAAAGAAAGAAAAGTAGGTGACAGTCAAAACGGAAAACATCTTTTATTTAAATGTAGCCTACTTCTAAAAGCACAATTCTTTAAAATGCAATGTACATTTGTATTTATTTTCTGCTTTTCAGACAAAGCTCTGATCCTAAAGAAGTGTCCCAGTCGCCAGCGACCGAAACATCTCAGTTATCTATCATCATGGAAACAAAATACAAAGCCAACCACTTTTAATTACTTTAATTCTTTAGGCAAATGAGCATCGATAAAAGTTTTTTTTTTCCTGGGTCTTGTTTGGTTACAGGAAATAGACATTTGGACTTGAAAAGTATATTAACTTTAAAAAAAAAGTAATTAAAAGACAATTGTCAGCTTGTTATAAGCAGATTAGAATCCAGATTTGTTATTTTAGGATCTAGTGTGGTAATTATTCCTATTATTTTAGGAATCAGTGTGGCAATAACTGTAATGGATAAATGTTGGCCCGGAGAAGTGTGTGATAGATTCGGGGACAGGGTGAGAAAAGGAGAATCAGGGCTATATGATGTCATGCCTTTGTGACCAAATTTAACGAGAGTGTGTTGCCAGTGACGACCAACTATTTTAAATTCTTCCTTAAAACATTCTTTTAGTCTATAGCATGGTTCTGTTCTCGTCGTAACAACCTGGTGAAATGTCTGATTCAAGGAGCAATGCAGGTCAAGTGACATGAAGAAACGATCCCTGGGGGGACTATTTGCTTGTCATTCAATATTTGGGTCGTATCTTAAGGTAATGCTAGGCCATGATTTCAACACCCAGTCCGCCCCTGCACATGTGTGTTTCTAGTGTCACGCTTGAAAGCACATATTAACGGCTCACCAATATTAGTGAATATCATTAGGTCACATTTAGTGTGCGGAGGAGAATTATGCATATTTTTTCTGGATGATATTTGATTTGCATAAACTAGATATAGGGTCAAAAAATGGAATCATGGGAAGGTTCTGTCAGTGTGGGAGACTATCAAGAAAGATAACCGCTACTATATAAGTGAGAAGCTAGCTAGCGTGTCAGTTCTTATCTGGATTGTTCACTTGTATTTAATAGTGTTTTATTTCAACTCTAAAATTGTATTCAAGTTGTAAATGTCTAAGTATTTTATAGTTTGGAATCAATTTCATTGAATTGAGTTTGAAAGTATTCAAATTATTCAGCTCTGAGTTGTGTCCTAGTGGTGTGTTGAATAGATTTGAATCTCTGAATCCGCGTATGTTAGATGCTCAAAAAAAAACAACACACAACAATAACAACATCGTGACAAGGAATGTAAAACAGCCAAATCAGGATTTGAACAAAGAACTTAAATACAACTGTTTAACTCATTAACTCAACCTCAGTAACATAAGAACAACCAAGGCAAAGTTGTAAATGAATTGAAGGTCAAACTAATTTTAATGTCATTTATTAAAGGAGAAATGTAAGCCAACATTAATAGATGAAGGTTACAATCTGGCATAGCTTTTAACTCACTCAGTGGTCAGACAACAGGAAGTTTTATCTCATTTAACAAGCCAAACAAAATATTGCACTGAAAATAACAGTCTTAAAACATAACAAAAGCAGTTATTCAACTGCAGAAGTTGATTATTTATCTCTGGCATTGGGTGACTGAACTTTTTACTTTATACTATAACAAGAATGATAATTGAAAATGAATAAAATATTAATACCTTGTCTTTTGGTTAAACAATTATTTCTGCTACTTGCAATAATGATAATACAGTTTTATTAGACCATGACTAGGACAAATAGATCAGAAAACAATATTAATAGTTATTTAGTTATAATAACATTTATGATGATAAGAAAAAAGGGAAAACAAATTTACTGAAAACAAAAATCAATACAATTACTGAATTAGCGGATTAACACTTATTAATTAAAAAAAAAAAAAAACACTTTTTTTTTACAAGTAATGTCTAGAGGGCTACCTGCATAAGTTTGTGGTATCCAGAGGCACAATGAGATCAACTAGAGATTTTTTTTTGGTCAGAAATCTTTTAAGTGGAGATTGTGTGAATACTAAATATAAAATCATCCAAATGGTGAGTTACTTGTTTATAACAGCTTATCTCTTGTGTTTATAACATTAATACCTCTAGTAAACTTTCAAAAATGTGATCATGCAGAATGTTGTTTTTTTTAAACAAAAACTTCAGAACTAATACATTTTATGTTATTTGGTCATTATGAAAAATAAAATACAATAAGGTTCAAGACAAAGAGATCTAACCAAGGGGTGAACTGCGGGGTACCTTAAGGGCTTGAAACAGGTTTTATAAGAAGTAAGGTGCTTTTGTACAGGTCTGAAGCAAAAAAATAAAGAAAACAAAGCATGACAAAATCTAAATGAATACACCAGATCTTTAAATAAATGAATAAAACAATAAATGCCATTTTAAGCACTCAAGCTATGGTAATATAAATATTGTTTTAAAAAAAAGCACCCGTTTGAAGCAAATAATACTATTAAACAAAAGTCAAATAAAAAAAAAATCTAAATCTATATCAATAGAAGAATTAACTACATACAACATTTGCAAAGGAAATGAAATGACCTGAAAAAAATAAAATGATTATAATAAATATTAAATAAAAAATCACTGTATTTGTCAGAGTGTTATTGAAGTAAAAAAAAATTATGAGTGACCAAATAATTATTTGAAAGTAATAATCAAAAAATGAACTACCAGTACATGTGTGGACTAAAGTCAACTGACATAACAGAATTACATTTTGGCAAAGGGCTGGTTTTTAGTATTCTCACAGAACACATTGGTTAAACATTATGATGTTAATTTGTTGTTAGTGTCCACTGAATTCTCTCCACTCAATGTTCCCTCATTTATTTTCTAGTCATTTGTTTTTGTCAACTGATAAATGTACAAATCTGTATAATATTTAAGTCCACATTCTAAATTTATCACAAGCATCAGCTCTGATATGGATCTGAAACCAAAGCACAAATAAACATTTTGTTGACCATTTTTGTGACTTGTAAGATAATAGCAAGCAATAACAGCAACTCATAATAAAAGTGTATAAATTGACATGAAAGCATGAGTGTCAAAAATTCAATTACAACAAAGCATAAGTGCTAGTTAACAAAACAAAATGGCTGGAACACTATATTAGCAATGAAAAAATATTGTTAGCATTAGCAGCATTTTAGCAGCAGGTAACAATGATCCGTTGGATAGAGTGCACTTATTCTGTGTAAGGGTTCACGCTATGCATTTCTTTCAAACAAAAAACAAATCATTGAAATAAAAAAAAAATGCATAACACACTTTCATCACCAATGCAATCAAAATTTGAAATAGGGAAAATGGGTAAAAAAAAATTATCGGTACAAATTATTTTGTTAGAGGGAAATAATATGCAAAAATGCAATCTAAGGGGGTGCAAGGAAAAAAAACCCAGACAAAACAGATGCATCAATTAGTATTATTGAATACAACAAGTGAAACTCTGTTTCTGAGATGATTGTCAACAAGATATACACAATTGATTTGTGATTCAAAACAATTATAGATTCTTATGTACAGTTTTAATGCCAGCACCTCGTTAGGGCAGCACTGGAACTATTAGATTGTGCTTATAACTTGTATATGTCATATACGTTGCTTTTTTCTTCACAATAATAAAACAGTGACAGTCATACATGTTTTATGTTTTCTTGTGTTTAGAATCTGATGCTCGTGGAGACAGGCTGAGAGGTTTACTCACACTCTCCCTGAAAGCTTTGAAGACATTAAGTTTGGAATCACTTCCACTTTCTTTCATTTTATGTCCGCTAGGAGGTTTCAATGTACCTGATTCACTACTTGACTGTGTTGGTGCTGGAGGAGCATCTGTTGACAACTTGACTAAATCCTTGGCAACAGAGCTTGATTTTGGTTCATCTTCAGTAATACTAATATCGGAAACATCTGATTTAATCTCATCTAGCACAATTTTCTTGCTTGCTTCAGAATTAGTGTTCAGCTTTTTCTTACTATTTGTAGACTTACTGGACTGCACCAGTTCACCTCTCCAGGAAAATCTTTCCCGAAATGCTGATTTTACATCAGTGACATCTGCCGTTGAGAACGATCTAGACTTCCTGGATAAAATTTTGGTAGCTAGAAAAGAAGGGTCGCCAAGTGATTTCAGCGGGCGTGTAGAAGCTACATATTGAGATGAGCCAGGTAATGATGCACTGCTTATTCCTGAAGCATCATTTAATCCCGGAAGAGATGAAGACAAATTGGCTTCTAAGCCCCTCAAAGAGTTTAGCCCATCCATACTTCTCCTTAAGTTCTCTGTGCTCAGATGGACTTTGCATGCAGCTCTAAGATCTTCTTTGTTTTCATATATTTTTTTCTTTCTCATACCATCAGTATCCTGTCTTTGCAAGGACAAGGCTTGAGTCACAGCTGCACTCACTGGTTCAGAGCGCCTTCTTTGACCATCTTCTAAATCCATTTTTTTGCGCAAAATCCTTCTCATTACCTCTGAATTGCCTTTCGAGACGCCCTTACTAGGTTGTGGTATGATCCTAGGTGGAACAGGGGTTGGTACAGTAGGAGGGGCTTGTGGGGCTTCTGAGGTTCTAATATCTGAATAATCAAACATTGGATGAAGAGTTTCTGACACTACATTTTCAGCCCCTCTGGATTCCAGTGTTAAAGGCTGCTGAGGTGGGAGAGGTGCTGATTCAGTTTTCTGAATAGAGGTTCTGGGTGGCACTTCTGGCTTATCAGACACTTTTGGGGTGATGGTGAAAAAATCTGTAGGTCTGGATGCAGCTGTGTTGACATGAGAGGACGTAGCTGAACTAGATTGAGACATAGCAGTTTTGACAGAGCCTCCTAAAGGAGGAGAAGGCTCCTTTAAGCTAGACTCTGCCACTGGACTTTCTGGCATTTTCCTTCTGCGAATACTGGGGCTTCCAGGGTAGTGGGATATCAAACTACCACCTCCATGATTCTGTGCTAACTGGGACACCAATTGCTGAAATAAAAATAGAAACAATGCATAACCAGACTAGGAATGAAAAATAATATATTCCTCTAAAGGTCTATCAGACTAATAATTTATATAAGAAGATGAGAAAAATGAAACCACTAGATGTAAAGAAAATAGCTTAGCTAAATACTATTCATTAGTGTTTTTTTTTCTTCTTTTCAAAGCTGCCTCCATGATAATACCTAAAATGTGATGTCAAATGAATGCATAAGCTCTTTGTTTATAAGGTAAAAAAGCCCTATTTGAACCCAATCCAGTATATTTATCAGAATTGCAATGAAACTCAGGGAAAACTATTTTTTAAGTCACCAACCTTAATTGCTTCAGTTCGTTGATATTCTAACCTTGCCATCTCAGTGGAAATACAAGGAGGAAGGTCTGGTATAGAACGGTACAAAGAAAACTTGGTTGTAAGAATAAAATGCTGGGGAAAAAACAAACAAACTGGTTATTCACTCTTTTACTTCATTGTTATCTTACTAGTCATGCATGCTCAATAGTTGAGTTAGAGGGCAGTACCTCAACAAGGACAATGATTATACAGTAAGTTGTGCTGCTAAGACCAGGTAACATTCGCTCCAACAGTCCAGAGGTACCCACTAGGGAACAGTTGACTATGACAGCGATGACACTAAACACTAGCAAAACATCCTGGAAAAAAACAGAAATGAGAGAAGCAGATCAATAGCTGGTTGTTGAATATAAAACAGTTTAAGTAGTCATATTTACACAATTTATTGTGTTGGTTTAATGTTAATAACAAAAAAATAGAAAGTGTGGCTATGTAAAACTATTAGTGTCATTAAAAAAGATAAAAGAGGAATATAAAATTAGTGTATTGGATCTATACCAGAATGGAGTATTTAAAAACACATTAACAAAATGTTTAACTATCTTTACAAGCAAATAGTAAATGTCTAGCGATAAAAAAATTTACCATACAAATTTTAATAGTGTTTTTTAAGAGAGTTTACTAGTGATATCAATCTATTTATATACTTTATAATGTACCATAATATACTTGTGTGATTGTAAGTTGATGGGATTTATTGAAAGGGGTTAAAGGGATTGTTATTTTTTTTATAAGGATGATCCTACGAGTTCAATGCACAAAAAAGTGGGACTGCTTGTATAAGAGGGGAAGAGGAAAAAAAAAAAGTTAAAGATTGTCAATGTGTTTATTTGTTTACTTCTTAATATTGCAATAAAAAATATTCAAGTACTTGTTAAATGTCTTTTTAATCAACATCATATAAAAGCGACACCTGAACAATTACATTATAGACAGCTTTGTATATAGCAGGATCACTAGTTCATGGTGACCTACCTGCCAAATCCCGATACTATCCACACGCTGGCCAAATGGTCTTTGGAAAGTCAGGCACAGCTTAAAGGCATCAGAACGTATCTCAATGACATTGTTAAACAAGGCACAGAGAGCTGCAAGAGGGAAAGCTGACGAGAACAAGGTGATGTAGCCAAACTGTATGCACATCTCCAGGTAGTCGTCTAAAGTGTCCTCATACTAGGAAAATTATTATAGCAAGACAAAATAACAAACTATAGTCTTCATACTAGGAAAAACATTATAATAAAATCATGGAAGTGTCATTGTTTTTAGTGACAAAATAATTTATTTTGGTTGAACAAAAAAAAAAACAGTGACTTGTATGCATTTTTATACCATGTGAGAATAACCTCATTGCACTGTGCAGGGTTGTAAATGAGCTCCACAATGATCTGTCAATGTCCATGTGCCGTCCCCCAAAGGGCTGTTACATAAATGGCGTGTCCCGCACGGTTAGCCTGGTAGATCAAAGGAAAATGACGGTGGGTCACGGTGGTCAGCCTTAGGCCGCGTCTCTAGTCCACGAGTCCAGAGTGTGAATTCTTTTCCCATTACTCTTTATTCATTTATTCATTGTTAATTTATTTCACTCAACTTATAAATATATAATGAGTTATAAATGTTTTGGTTATTGAAAGCTCTTAGATATTTTATCATCCAATGAACAACTTACTTTCTTCATTGCACTTTCCACTTCTGCTTGGGTAAGTGCTGGTAGAGCTTCCTCATCTTCCTCTGTCAAGGTACTGCTGTCACTGTCAGAGTCTTTCGCCCCATCTTTCTTGGAGTGCATGCTAGAGCTATGAGCTTTGGGTCTGGCTGTCATCCTCCGCACTTCTTTCTCCACAGAGGCGGGAGACATCTGTGTGGCTATACGGTATCCTACACTGTACAAGCGAGCTTTCCAAATGATGTATGGTGCAAGTGCTTCTTTTGCATTTCCGAGAACCTGACGTGTAATTAGGAGTGCTGCAAGTTGCTAGTTGAGAAAAATATATAGACTTAAAATATATCAATAAGTAAATATGAAGTGAAGTATATAGTTTTATTAACCAATTGTTTTACAAAGATCAAATCTAGGGGAACTTTGCAATCATAGAAAACAAATTCAATATAGCTATGTTAAAAAAAATTGCTATTAGATATAAATCATAGTAAGAAGTAAATCAATTTCAAAGGCTTTTACAGCTAGGGGGTGTCAATGGGATAAGCTCCCACTGCCCAAGATTAGAACAGCATGTGTGCTGGGTACTACCTCGCTGAGAGTAAAAGGACTGTGGCAGCATTAGAAAATAGAAATAGGAAGAAGCTGCCCTATCCAATAGCCCTAAAGCAGATGCAATAAAAACATGAACTGCGGCAAAGTTGGCAGCGACTAAATCTGCTTGTTTAGTCACAACAGATTCTGCCTCAATTCAAGGAAAAAACAACACCAGTTATTCACTTGGTCAGGAGGAGATATATATAAAAAGGTCAAATCTTTGTTGTCTAAGCAATTTAAGACATTCGTTAAAACAAGAATATTACTCCTTTACATTAATCTAGTCTATTATTTCAAAGTGCCTGAGTGGTAAAGTATTTGGCTTCCAAAGCAATGGGTTTCGGGTTCAAATTCCAGCGATGACTGAGATTTTGAATTTCAGGATTTTCAGAGTGCTTGTTAGTCTACCCAAAAAGTAAAGCGGGTGCTGACCAAAGGACACTGTCAAAAACTGTAGCGACAGAAGCTGATAGCCTTTACATGGTATGCAAGGTCTGGAATGGTTCTTTTCATTAATTCATTTCTAAGGAATTCCTTATAAAACTAATGTTGAAATAGCCAACAAAAAGAAAGCGATTAAGCTACACTTGGCATAAAAAAAACAACCCAAGTTCTTTTGAGCTGTCTGTTTATACGAAACTAATATCAGAAAAAGATATAGGTGGTATCAACTAAACAATAAAAAAAATCCACCTACATCACGAAGTCGATCCATATCACGGAGGTAAAATCCAATATAAAACAATGACAGAAACGAGTTGACAAACTGAAACTGAGAGTTGAAAAAACAACAAAACAATTAATACAAATGACTTCTTAAATATAACTACCTAATAATCATTACCATTGGCCAGGAAAAACAATAAATAACATCAATAAAATTGAAAAAGATTTACCAACATCTATGTAATGTTTATTTCAAAGGTAAAAACTAGTTTAAAAATGAAGTTGCAAAGTTATAAATTAGCACTGGACTTTTGTTGATAATTTTAAAAAGACATTAGTTATCTTATCTTATATAATACAGACGTTACTTCAAAAAAGAAGATGATTACGTCCTACGCGTCATGCATTTAGTCATGCATATTAACCAATGACTTAAATTCTGCCAAGTCACTGGTTTTTCTGGCTAGCTCAGGCAACCCATTCCATGCTCTAATAGCACTAGGGAAGAAGGAGTATTTGTACAAATTTGTCCTAGCATATGGGACGAGGAATGTGCCTTTATTTTTGTGTCTTTCAGAGTATTTTATTAAATTTTGTTTTTGTATTTGAAGATTATGGTTCAGTGTTTTATGTATAATTGCTACTTTACTTTTGAGTCTTCTGTCCTGAAGGCTTTCTAAATTTAGTGATTTTACTAATGGTGTTACCCTAGTCAAATGTGAATATTCGTTTATTATGAATCTCACTGCTCTATTTTGTGTTTGTTCCAGTTTCTTAATGTTTTCTTGAGTTGAGGGGTCCCACACGGTGGATGCATATTCTATTATTGGCCTAACCAAGGTTAAATAACATTTTAGTTTTATGTTCTTATTTGATTTATAAAAATTTCTTTTAATAAACCCTAATGCTTTGTTGGATTTTTTTATAGTTTCATCAATATGTGGATTCCATGACAGTTTTTCATTTATTATAACACCTAGGTATTTTGCGTTTTTAGTCTGTGTTACTGGTTTGCCATGAATAAGATAAGTGGAATTAATTTGTTTTAGTTTTTTTGTTACTCTTAACAACTGACATTTTTCTGGGTGGAAAGACATGCTCCAATTTGATTCCCATTTCTGTAATTCATCTAATTCTCTTTGTAAAATATTAAGTGTTTTGGTAATAAGTCTATATGAAATATTCACAACTACTCACCATTACTAACTTTATAATAAGACTTGTCTCATGAGATTGTTCCAATCTGTAATTTTCTAAATGATTTAAAAAAAAACAAAAAAAACCCCACAAGTAAATAGCATATCATTTTAAATTATATAATGTAATCAGCAGCTAGCAAACATTTTTTTTCTCTATATTTATGAATAATTACATTAATTTGATTGCTATGGTTACAACTCAAAAATTGCACTTATTTTCAAAAAGAAGTGCTCAAATGAGAATGTATAGTGCACAGTTCAAAACCTGAACAAAATTTCTTAAGGTTACAGTTATTTATTATTTTTTATTACTGTAAACTCATACGTTTTAAAGGCAATTACACAAATAAAAAAGTTTAGATGTACAATTTGTGTAGCTTTGAGACTTTTTTTTTCACTACATTCTTTCTAAATCAAATTACCTTTATGAGTTAGCCAGATTGCTATTTCTTTATACACTTCATCTAAAATGGTGACCACCACAGCTAACAGGACTTTAGGTAGAAAACTAAAGATATAAGGAAGTTCTTCTTCAGCAATGAGTCCATTCACCCACTCCTTCAACATGGCAAGAAAAAAAAAAAAAAAAGGGATTACCATGAATTGATCAATAAATCACATAACAACATAAACCAGACATGTATCTTGAGAAGTTAAATAAAGAACCCATAACTCTAAATTGCTAGAGAGCAGTCAACATTCGACATTAATTAATTCATACAAAATATTAGTGAGTCATTTTGGGGAAAAAAAAAAAAAAGGGGTTAGAAGGGGTACTTGGAACTGAAGAAGTCTACTAAACAGGATCTCTGAATAGTAAAAATAATGTTAGAGAAACAAAGGGCAATGAGAATTATGGTAATGTCATCTGTGTTCTCAACTTGTAAGACACAGTCTTTGCTCTGGTCTTACATTCAGAAGGAAACAGTGAACCATTGCCTACAAAATGTTTTCATCATCATCATCATCACTTCTTTGAGTTCCTCATGGAACATAGGGCCTTGACAAAAACACGCCACTCTCCACAGTCTCTTGCTAGTTTTTTGGTGGTTTCCCAGCTCTTCCCAGTCCTCTCGGCTTCTTCAAGTACACTGCGTCGCTATGTTCTTTTTGTACTTCCTCTGCGTCTTGTTCCCTGGGGGTTCCACTCTAAGGCCTGCCTAGCTCTGTTGCTGGTATCTTTTCTAAGGATGTGACCAATCCATCTCCACTTCCTCTCTAAGATCTGCACTTCTATATTTTTCTGTCCACTCATCTAGTGAGATATTAGAGAAGGGCTTTCAAACACAGGTAGTCTGTACAGTTAGCTTTGTGAAAGTAGCTGGCTGTGTGTGGAGAGGGGGGGGGCTTAAAATACTTTGAGAAGTAGATTACCAGCAACAAAATTTAAATAAAAGTTTGCTATTTTCTATATTTTAATCAAAATTTGATAAACATATAGGGAAAGGGTTAGAGATATTACTAGTCGATCACAAGTGACTTCAGACAGAATGAGATCATTAATCTTTATATTTTAATGTACAGAATTCTTGTACTATATGGCATATATTTTTAACACCATCAAGCTCTTAGGTTCAAAAGATTACTAGCTTAGTATTTTTTTTTCTTTTGCTATATTGTTTGTGTAAAGCAAGTAAAATAGATTCTAATAAATACACTAAATTCTAAGTTTCTTAAGATATTGTAGGAGCTAGTATTTAATGATTAATACTTTCCAAGGCTGGTTTCAGTAATCTTAAAGATGGCTTCAGTCGAACCTTCTTAACAAATAATTACAATGTTCACCAAGATATGAACATTGTGCTTCCGATTCCATTAATAAATCTTAAAATGTGTAAATCGCAATGTTCCATAAATTTAAAAAATTAGCTACTGTTTGATGACTTAATAATTAAGACTTTTCCATAAGTCATATAATTAACTACTTCTGACAACAAAATATGCAAATGCTGCACAATTTGTGCACATTGTATGCAGACTTATTGATCTTTAAAGCTTTTGACAGCAGCTGTGTAGCATACATTTTTGCATTTTTTTTTTAATTACATAAAAAAATCAACACTGGAAACAGATGTTACAGTATCAAAGACACCATAATGATTAGAATTTTCTTTTAAAATTAAAATGACTTCAACTGTAAAGAATTTTCAGCTGAAAGTGTGAACAAATATTTTATGATATGAGATGTAGTTGAAAAATTATCATTATTATGATCATCACAGTAATAAATGTTAAAGTGAAACATGTTCAGCTGTATGTGTGCATTATCACAATTAGTTCTATTAAACAACATTAGTTATCTTGATAAATTATTCATTTGGGTGACAAATTTTGGAATTCAATATTTGCTAGAATAGCTCATGTTTTTAAGGGCAGCTTATAGTGAGCCTTTATTTTTAACTGGGGCTAAGCACATGAATAAATGATTATGGAACTCCTCCAGTTTAAGGAGGCAGAAATAAAAAAAAAAATAATTTTAAGTTTCTCAGACCTACACATTCAGTATGCTAGCTATATATGGATATATTAACCGGTAAAAAATGATATTTTACAAGATTAATCATTAATATATAACAACAAATTAGCAAAGAAACAAAACAGAACAACCTACAAATGTCTAAGAAAAAATCTCCTTACCTGAAGTTCGAAAAATAAAAGCATTATAATGAAAACAAAAGCAAGGCAAATGGCAATGACAGGAAATGTGACGAAGTACTGAAACAGAAGACGCTTCCATGCTGGGTAGGCTAACTCCAGATGACCTGTGATTGGGCTCTTTACAAGATCTCCCTGTAACAGAAAAAAAAAAAATTTAAAAAATGTAGAAGTAGTAAAAAGTTATCAAGAAACAAAAAAACAACAACATCCATTTTATTAACAAATCTGACTTGAGTTTGTTAAGAAAATACTTCATGCAAGATCAAATTAAGATAGCCTTTCAGACCTTGAAGAGAGGTCTTGGGTCTTTCAGCAGATCATCTTTCTTTTCTAAGGTACCCCATTTGTAGCAATACACTGTAGAAGCCCTCTTCCAGAATTTGAGATACAGTGTAGCCCAAATGACGTTGAAGAGTGCAAATCCTACATAGCATAAATCTTCTAAGAGCTGAAAATATAAATATATTTGTGTTTAGAATTTTAAAAAAAAAAGCTTAGAAAAGATGACTGTTTGCAAACATTTGCTTTTAAGAAAATCTATTGTACAAAATAAGTTTGTTGTAATTTTACATCCCAATTTCCATTCATTAATTAATAATTATATGCATAAAAAACAAAACAAATGCAAATCTTAAACTCTACTATTACCTGATTTTTTCCTTGCATTAGAAATATGATGAGACCAACAAGGGCTGGAAGAATTAGCCATGTTGTGTAATGACCCAGATATGCAAAGTATAAACCAATTTTCACACCAAAGTATCGACAGACTTCATCTGATAATAAAACATCAATTCTATATTAAGTTTTCCAAGTAAATCTTTTTAAAAAGTTGCTTAATGATACAATTTATTTTTAAAAAGTTGGTACACAATGACAAATAAATATAGGTTTTACCTAAGGGCTGTTTTGAGAAGATGGCTTGAACCCAAGTCTGGCGTAAAATCTTGATATCATTATGATTATGTAAAGGAAACACTTGTGAAACAACCTTATTTATTATTAACAAAGGAACTGAAAATATAATTAATAGCCCTTCAAATTAGTTAATAAACTTTTTTAAAATTAAAAAACAAAAAAATAAACTTTCTTTTAAAAAATTGTAAATATAAATGATTAAATGTATACATATAAACTATGTGCAGACAAATATTTATGCATTTCACAATGCAATAGTGTCTGACCTATAGGCTGTCCTTCAATAAAAGTTATCCCAGCAAGTGTGTCTTCTCCAGTGGCTCGAAGCTCATGGAGAAAATGCAGCACAATACTCTGCCTTTCTTGACTAGTTAGAAATGTGGATTCATCTTCAATGCCAGCAAAACAGTCTTGATCCTCAAAAACAAATTCTTTCATTCCTCCTCCATAATCTGACTTCAGCGGCTTTAAAATACCTAACTCTTCTGCTCCTTGCAAAAGACTAAAAAAACAAATGAGTGTATACGTTATTATAATAAAAAGTAAGTTAACCAGATTTATCTTTTAACAATATTTACTGGAAAAGGTCATGAAGTAAAATAACAACAAAGCATAAACTATTATAAAGCTAGAAAATAAACTAACTTGTCATAGAGCGCTGTCAAATAGAAGCCATAGATGCCAGTATGGCTGTGATGGCGAACATGGACAGTGAGAGCTGGGGCCCGAGTTTTCAAACGGGCCAGAAGCCACATTAAAGTGGCATCATCAGTATGTGCTGGGAATGTTAAGACTACATCACAGTTTTGTGTTGGTATTGCTGGAAATAAAACTTTGCTTGAAACTACCAATCTTTTTGCACACAGTGATCTTCGCCCTAACAGTCTATATGCTATTAAATGAAAAAAATACATATATAATATATAAATATACATAAAGCATAAAAAATGTTTACAATTAGTATTTACTTCTACTATGTAACTAATATATTAGAATAGATTCTATGTTAAATCACAACTATAACACAAAAATAGAATATATAAATTATTTTTATTCTAATCAATACAATTAATTCTTGTTAGTCGAATCAGGGTGTGCTGGATTACCAAAAATAGTCAGATATTTCCAAAGGTTACGTGTATTTCAAAGAATGTAAAATGTGTGTATCTTATTCACTATTGTGGTGAACTTTGTCAAAAGCCTTGGAAAAATCTAAGATACTGGATAGCATCTAGATCTATTCTATTTGCTCACTATTAATTATCTAGTGAGCTAGTCTAATTCTAATGATATATAATAGGCACTAATACTAATATTTACTAAGATATATCTACTAATGTGGGTAATCTAGAATTAAATCTAGATCTATCTCTAGACTACAAGGACTAGTCATCTAAGACTAAGACCTAAGTAAGTCAAAGATTAAAATTAAGACTAAGAATTAAAAAAATGAATAAGATAAGTAAGATAATGATAGATAATCATAAATCAAATGAAAATGATGATATAATCAATTTATCAAATAATTAGATCTATAAATTATAGTATAACTATAATCATATAGATTATAATCATTACATATATTATTATATCATGTGACACACCGTGGCGTATGTTGACATAGACATAATGATAATTATTGATAATAATCTGATAAATTATAATCATAAGTCATAAGACTGATAATAACTTTTTATCTTATCTTATCTTATATAATACAGACGTTACTTCAAAAAAGAAGATGATTACGTCCTACGCGTCATGCATTTAGTCATACATATTAACCAATGACTTAAATTCTGCCAAGCCACTGGTTTTTCTGGCTAGCTCAGGCAACCCATTCCATGCTCTAATAGCACTAGGGAAGAAGGAGTATTTGTACAAATTTGTCCTAGCATATGGGTCGAGGAATGTGCCTTTATTTTTGTGTCTTTCAGAGTATTTTATTAAATTTTGTTTTTGTATTTGAAGATTATAAGTTTAATAAGACACATAATTCATAATGATAATTAGATCTATAATTCTATAATCATAATTATAATCATAATAATAATGATGATAATCATAAATGTCATAATAATGATGATAATCATCATAATGAAATGATAATCAAAATAGATCTAGACTAAACCTACGTATTCTATGTCGAATAAAACCATGATGGCCTCCATCCTTCTGTCTCTCTGATCTGCGCTCTTGATCTTCCGAAAACATACTCAAAATGTAAGAACAAGCTTATAAAATCGTTGGTGAAGCGATATTTTTATTATTTTGCAGATGAGAGACGCCATGTTTGTTTTGCTTAAAAATAAATAAAATGAAAAGTTTAAAAAGTAGATCAAATGAAACGGTGTAGAATCTAAATCTATATATATAATATATACATATGGATCTATATATAATAAAAGTATACATCAATATCTAATTTATAGATCTTTATAATATAACTAATCTTATATCTTAAAGATGATTTCGTTTTATCTTAAGATTTGTTTTTACAATAATTCAAAAAAAATAACTGAACATTAATTTCGGTTACCTTAAGCAAAGTTATAATGATCTTTTTTTTAAAATTACACCGTTTAATTTTTATACACAGTAGACTGTAGTGTGTTAAACACAAACAGCTGATAATTATCGATTCTTCTGTTTACATTTAATTGCAAATGTTCAGCACACGATTATATTAGATTTAGATCTTCGTTTACACAAAAAAATGGGATGTTGTGCTTCTCAGGTTAGGAGGTCTAGGCTAGTCTATCTACGAGTAGGCGTACTACTACTACTAGTACTACTAATCTACTAGTAAAAACTATTAGACAGTATTAATTAACTTTAATTACTTTACTTTTACTAAGTCTAAGCTAGACTTCTCACTATCAAATCAATTTAATCAAATCAATCATTATATTTATAAGATGGATGTAAAACTCTGTGAATGTATCTTTAACATTTTTTTCTTTCAACATGAAAATAAAATTAGATTGTGAAAATGGGTTTAGCCGTTAAGCGGACATATTCATATCAAATATAAAATACTGTGAAAACAGGGTTACCCAATTTATTAAAAAAAAGTTTTGTTCATACTTTAATAGAGATAAATTTTGCAATTTTAAAAATTTTTGCCCCTCCCCCCAGCTCCCCATTGTGGGAAGGATATTATACATTCACTACAGTCTCCGCCATGATCTAAGGAACATTTATGTCATGTTTTATTAAGATTGGTCAAACGGTTTTGTGGGACGTGAATTACATACATACATACTTCTTACTTTCAATTATATATATTAGGTTATTAATTACAGACTTTGTTATGTTTATAGACTTAAAAGACTTAGAGTGAAATCCTTGTTGGGCACTGTCACTGCTCATTATGTGACATTTACTCGTGTATATTAATGTAATTAAAGATGTCTTGTTTCACTTGAGCTGGTGTACTACTTTTTATCTTGTATGTCTACTTCATTCAGCACAACAAATATTAACATTGATCAAAAAGTCTACGAGTAGCAGACATTTCTTTTATTATTCATAAAAAAAGATACACGTTAAACTGACAAATCTAGCCATAAAGAAATACATTTGAGAACATGACGACTACTACTTGACCATGTGATTAACATTCCACAATTCAACTGTGGATTCTTGTCTCTCATGTGAAACACAAATATAGAGTTTACTTCGTGCTTTTCAACTAATACATTCACAATAGCTATAATTAATGATGTGACCGGCACACACAGACACAAAAATGGCAATAAAGACTTTTCATTCCACATCCAGATATTTTGTTATGTTTTAAAGTCTGTTCCCTTTTTTTTTTTCACAGGTTGCTTGTTGCTGTGGACCAGCATCCTGTGCTCTGTGCTGCAATTTTCTTCCTCCCATAAATGAATCAACAGGCACACGCATTATGTACTCCTTACTTTTTACATTCACATTCATCATACAATGTGTCATGCAAATTCCCAATTTACAGTATTTTATTGAAAAACATGTGAGTATATTTGTATCTGTGTAAAACCACACTTACATGGATACTTTTCACTATAACAGACTTCTTAAATAATTGCTTTGACTTATAGCAAGTTGTTTAGACTGTGAATTCTATGTTTCAGATTTAGTTTTTGTGAGTTTACAATAATTCTTATAAATGGCTATGTTTGTGCAAGTTCTAAAACTTTATATATAATAAGAATGTTAACTATGAATTTTGTTTTGCTTAGTGAACAAAATCAACACACTAAAGCAAAATGAAAGGGAAATTCCTTGATTATTTACTACTTGGCTTAGTCAAATGGGGATGCAACATGGTTATTTATTAAATAGTGGCTGTGTTTAGAATTTAAGCAAATCTATATTATTTTGCAAATGAACTCATTACAAAACTGATCTGATTTTTTAATAGAATTTGTCATTGGAATGTTTTAATAGTTTCTTAAATGTAATGCTGGATGGCTGCCTGGTCGTGCAGTTTGGGCTTGGACTGTCGTTCGGATTTATCGACGGTCAAGGGTTCAAACCCTGCCCGCTCCCATCCCCCGTCGTCCTGCGGGAGGTTTGGACTAGGAAGTAAACTATCTTCAACTCTGAAGGAACATCCGAAATATGTAAAACATTTTTAATGCAATTATTTAATGCTTTTAAAATAATTTTGTTTGTTTTTCAATTTATAGAACTATTGGGACAAGTTTTATACACCTGAACTTTTTAAAAGATGTAAATTAAATTCATTTAGCAAGAAGTAAAGAATAAACTTTCAGAATTGTTGACTGATGTAAGATAAATATATCTTGACTGTGTAATTAAAAAAAAAAAGATTTAAATCATTTTCATTTTATATAATAATTAATACTCAGCTTTGAGTCAGAAGATTAAGGAGGAGTGCAGTATTTATTATGCCAACATAGACCCACCTGTGACCTTTGTGTTTCACCACAACCAATGTAAAAAGTAAAAAAAGTTTTCTTTTCAGACCTTACGATCTATGGGGCAGATGATGTTAAGGTCATCTGTTTCTATGGCCAACAGTTAACGAGCAGGGTGTCATGTGGCCAGCACAACGACCAACCCCCTTTACTTTCCCCAACTAAAGTCAGGTACCCATTAGAGTTGGGTGGACTCAGGGACACCCTAAAAATCCTGAAATTCTAAATCCCAGTCTTCACCGAGATTCAAACCCAGGACCTCAGGTTCAGGAGCCAAGCGTTAAGCCACTCAGCCCCCCCCCCCTCCATACAACCAATGTAGACAAAGCATTTTTTCATTATCACTGTCTTCATCTATGTTTGTGGTAACTTTCAAATGTTGGCCCTGTTTAGAATTCTCTTTAGTAATTTTCTGTATAACAACCAGGTCTAAAAGCCACATACATGATCTATGAAAGTGTAAATATTTGTATTAAGGTAATATTGTCTTTTTTTTTGTGTGTGCTGTTTTGCTTTCACAGGCTGTTAACATCTCAGAAATCTGTGTGCTATCTTTATCAAACAGCGGCTGTGCTCAGCTGGTGGGCTATACAGCAGTATACAGAATAGGCTTAGCTGTGACAACCTTTTACTTTTTGTTAATGTTGTTAACAGTTTGTGTTCCTTCCAGTAATCATTGGAGAGCCAGCATTCAAAATGGGTAAATTTGTTGAATTGGTGCTTTATTTATTTATATTTATTTATAAAAAAAAAAGATGCTCATAAGTGATGGACTATTTTTTTTTTATTTATTTAAATTTGTATCCTAATCACTCAAATGAATTTAGGTTGTTTTTGGCCAAGTGGGTAATAGTGTACCCAACATAACACAAGATTATGTTGAGTTATAAAAAAATAGTGTCCCTTTACACCATGCGTTGTATTTTCAATACAAGACATGAATATAGGTCAGGAGAGGTAAAACTAACCTATAAACAGGGAAAAATGAAACTAATAGGCCACGTATATAAAAAGTACTTTCAATGTGATATCTTTATATCATGAAGTATAAAAAAATAGCTAAGCCTTTCAATTTTTTTTCATCATTAAATTTCAAGTTTTAAAATCATACCAATCAGCTTTTAAAGTGCTTTAACAATTGAAGTACTTTCTCATTATGTAAAATGTTTTTTTTTTTTTTACTTTACAACTATTATACTTCTCAGTCTTTTTATTTCATATTGTCAAATTAGATAAATCTTTTTTTTAATTCTTTTTTTTTATTTCAGATATTGGATTTTCAAGCTCATATTTTTATGTGGTTTCATCATTGCAGCCTTTGTCATAACCTCTGAATTCAGTATTTGTAAGTGTTTGTTAAGTAATACAATTGAGTCTTCAGAAAAAAAAATAACTAGAAGCTATCAAATTGTTTTTTATATTAACTGATATTTTTTTCAATCCATACACACATTTTGTCTACATTATTTTCTACTTGTGTTCTCCTCAGATTGGATGTATGTTGGTATGGTTGGAGGATTTTTGTTTATTATTTTGCAGCTGATTTTATTAGTTGATTTCTGTCATGCTTGGAATGCTAGATGGTAAATACATGCTTTATATATATTTAAATGGGAATATAAAAATAATGTATTAGGTGGGGTGATCTTGTTTTGCATTCGCTAGTTTAGTTTAGAAAAGTTATTGAAATATGCATGGGGAAGTCTTTCTTTGTCTCTGAAATTATTTTCTGTTTCATGGAGATTTAGCTTTTTTTTTTTGAATGAACTAAGTTTACTGTGCTTACAGCCTAAATAATTTTTTTTTCTATTTGTTTAACATAAAATGGTTGGTGGAGAAAGATGAATTCATACTCCAACATTGATGATTATATCATTTTAAAATTAGCCTAATTTGAAAATTATGTTTTAAGTGACAATGTAAATAATTTACAAAGCAGCTGACAACAGGTTCTGAAGCCAATTGGTTAAAGTCACAGTGTTACAATTTTTTTTGTTATATAGTTGGCTTGTTTTATATATTATAAGAATAAAAGAAAAAATGCATACTAAATTGAATATTTTTTAAAATATCAATAAAAACAAATAAAAAAAGCCATCTGTTTTGTACAACGCTACAAAGTGTACAATTTTGAAAAGAAAGAAAGTTATAATTAGCCAAAAAATTAAATTAAATATGAGAATACAATAAATACATATAAATAAAATATTTTTTCAGGGTTGGCAGAACTCAGGGGCGGAGAAACACTTGTGGGACATGCTGTATGTATTTACTAAGTGGATTATTAATAATATGTCTGAAATCAGCTTGGCTTCATTAGCGTCAAGTAAATTTTTTGTCTTACTCTGCAATGCCCAAATTTTAAAATTAGAACACCCCTCCTCATTAAAAAATTTTAAAATACTTTTGTAAATTAAAATTTAAATTGTAAGGCATAATCCATTGGCCAAGATTATTCTTTAGGTATTAAAGTTTGCACAATTTTTTCAGTACAACCTAATTGTCTAATGTTGAAAGTTTAAGAATTTGTGACTTTTAAAATTCAGAGATACAAAACTATTTTATTTTGACATGAAGTATAAGCTTTGTTAACAACTCATAATGCAATTAGCTTTCTCTTTATGGACTATAAAACTGAGACCAGTCATTATAGAAGGTCTGAACAATGACCTGTGATGTCACAACCTGTTGGCATTTGGACCAATAGCTCATTGCTATATCACAGGCAGTGACATCAGACAATTGACATGGCTGAGCTAGTTTTTGGTTTGCTCTGGGTATTTTATTCCCCCAGGTACCTACCATATCTGTTGGGCATTCCCCTATCCACCACTTGAGGAGGCGCTCGATGGAAGAACTGCAACTCCTCATAACTAAAAAAAGAATTGCAAGCTTACAAACCCACACATTAAATATGATATTGAAAAATTCGAAGACCCAAACATTGTTAAATTGTTTGAGGTGCTGTGGTAGAGAAATTAGCACCTCTCAACCTTATACATAAAGACCTGAAGACTCAGGGATACCATCAGAACAGTATTGCATGAGTCAGCCCTTCAGTATGCTTAACTTCCAAACAATACTTGTTATACCCCATATAAGATCTGTTATGCAAGTGCACATCAATATTTCCATATAGTGCCAGAAAAAATGTCTTTTTAAGAGAGAATACAGAGTTAATAAAATAAACAATATTTGTGAATTGATCTGTTCAGTTTGTCAATGAAGAGTGCTGTTAAATTTTAGCGAAAATAGAATTACCAACAGCTGAGAAATTCTCATTCTCAATAAGATAATATTATTTTATTGGTTGAAACTAATGGAAATTCATTAACTTAAACTAATAAATTAAAAACTAATTAAGTCATTCTTTCTATTTTGTGATTTTTAATTTATTTCAACAAACAGAGGGGGCTTACATAGACCAATAATATCAAACATTGAGATTTAAACTTTCTCTTCTATTCTGCTTTCTTTGTATTTCAGGTACAACTGTGGTGTCTTTGTTTGTATTTGCTCTAGCTGTTGTTGGAATGGTTTTCCTATTTCTGTTTTATGGTGCTTACGGCTGCACTACTAATCATATATTTCTGGGCATTAACATTGGCCTGTGTGTTCTGTTAACATTCTTGACCATATTACCGTGCACAAAGAACAGTAAGTGCTGGTTTAAAAATAAATTATTTTCAGGTGCACACTACTTTTTTAAAAAATGTGCATATAATATAGTTTAAAAATATTGTTTAAATACCATTTTGTTGTATCTAACAAACATTGTTTTTGTTTGTTTTTCAACTTCGGAGCTAAGTGCGCTCTAAATAATCTCTTTTGATTGGCTGATGTAAAAGTACATACATTTGCTAGTTACAAAAAAATTTATCATACATTTCAAAACATTTGATTATAAAGCTACCATATGCAAAATTATCAGAATTGTATAATTTGTATTTGATAAAAATGAAAAAGATTTTAAACATTTACTTAAAATAAGATTTTCAAGTTTACTTGCATTACTTCAAAGTTTAGTTGGTCAAAACACACTTAATACCATCCTTTCTTTTGGTAGCTGTACTACTTGTTATAAAACTGCTAAATCCTAACTAGTAAGTTATTCAGAAAACCAAGCATCAATTGAATTACTTTCACAGGAAATCCAAATGCTGGGCTACTTCAAGCTTCAGTGATTTGTCTGTATGTGGTTTATTTGACCTGGTCAGCACTTACTAGTGAGCCAATGGAAGAAAGTGAGGGCTTCTTTTTTTTAACTAAATGTTACAGTTATAATTGTTTTAGTTCATTGTGTCACAAGCCAATATGACATTCAGAGGGCATGATCAATGACATTTTGTTTTACAGTGGATATTTCAACTAGTATGACATCATCACTCACTCAAAATTTCTAGAGTGATAAAAAAAAATAGGTCAGGTGCTTCCTGTTCATTAACATAGAGCTATTTAGAAGTATTACAAAAAGATAGATCTGGAAGATATATAGAGATATGCAAAGGTGAGATAGAAAAGATCAGGTCTGTCAATTCAAGTTTTTGTTTTATCGCTTGTGATGATGTCTTATTCATCCTTATTTATGAATTCACAATGCACACATGTAAGTAGAGAAGTCATTACAGGGACAGTTCTGAAGTCGTATCAGTTATTATTAAAACACCTCATGCAGTTGCAATTTCTTGATTGAACAAAAAAAAATATTTTTTTAAAAACTTTCTCTTAGGCAGGTGAAGTCCTTCTTTAGTAAAAAAAATAAAAATAAAGATTATCTGATATATCTATAACTTTGAAACAAAATTAACTTTTACCAATATACATATTAAAATAAATCAATCAAATTAAATAAACCTAAATACCATTACTGGGACATTGGACATTTTTGGACATCTCTTTGCCCTCCTTACTTTCAATCAGTGTTACAAGGTCATCTGTACATAGAAGCCCTCCTTACTGTGTTTCCATTAAAACAGAAAGATTTAAAAACACCTTCATCCCACTTTCAATGTGTTACAAGGTCATCTGTACATAGAAGCCCTCCTTACTGTGTTTCCATTAAAACAGAAAAATTTAAAAACACCTTCATCCCACTTTCAATCAGTGTTACAAGGTCATCTGTACATAGAAGCCCTCCTTACTGTGTTTCCATTAAAACAGAAAAATTTAAAAACACCTTCATCCCACTTTCAATCAGTGTTACAAGGTCATCTGTACATAGAAGCCCTCCTTACTGTGTTTCCATTAAAACAGAAAGATTTAAAAACACCTTCATCCCACTTTCAATGTGTTACAAGGTCATCTGTACATAGAAGCCTAATTGATAAAGTGCTGGTTGTGTGAGTGTGTATGTGTTTCGTGTGTGAATGTTGTTTATATTTCCATCTATACTGTAAATGTTATAGTAGTTGATTGTAGTGAAACTGATTCTCCATTAGTTCTGACCAATAAAATTATCTTATCATACTTCTGCTAGAAGAGCTGATAATGAAATGGTTACCAAACAAAAAGACACTGACAAAAATGTTTATGGTTTTAAACTAATTTTGGATAATTAAGCTGCATTTATGTATTGCAGTTAAGAACTTTTTAGATACACTGAAAGTCAAGGCTTCATCTGTGATTTCTGGTGACACTCAATCTTCCACAAGTCGATCAGTTCTGACCACTACAACTGACATTGCACCAAGCCTTAATTACACCACTAAATGTCGGCCTGACCCAGCATTTCCAGAGAGCGATCGTATCTCAGCCTATGTTGGCTTAGTTTTTATGTTTATCATGGCTGTTTATGGAAGGTAACCTTTACATAATATTGATAATAATTATGTAAATTTTTAGGTACAGTAATCCTCATTGTTTAATGCTAATCATGCAGTTAGTTAGCATGGAGAATTTAGTACATAGTTTGTGACATCCATATGCAAATTTTTCATGATAAATTGCTACTTAACTCTTTCATTGCAGTGTTACTCTTAGAGAGTAACTTTGCTAGCGCTGGCAAGTGTGGTTTTACTATCAGCGAGTAACTTGGTATATATTTCACTATCATTATAATGTTAAACTTTTTTATTCTTTTTTTTTATTTTCCGGATGACTTCTTAGTTTTGGTTGTAAATTGGATGCGCAACACGTTCTTACAAAAAAGACAACTTTGTGTTAGTGGTTCCTCTTTTTTTTTTTTTACTTTATTTTGAGGGAACCAAAATAATATGAAGAATGTAATTTCTTAGAGCATTTGTTCATTGTTTATGAAATTTGAAGTGAAAAAAAGTGTTAAGTTTTGTACATTCCAATATTTATGGATTAAATATATAATTATAAGGTTAAAGCTTTCAATATATTGATTTTTTTAAAGAATTTTTTTTATATTTCCTTTTTCCATACTCAGTTAAACTTAATAAAAAAAATCATTCTTGGATAATTTATTTTACTTATTTTAATTTTTTTAGCCAACTCATTTTCCTTTAAAATAAAATCAAATATATAATAAAATTTTAAAAAGTTAGGTTAGTTTTATTAACTCTATCCTCTTGTAAATTTTTGTTCTTCCCGGAAAAGATTTTTTCACTCAAAACAGTACACACTGAAAGAGTTAAATATTATAATTTTAATAATATAGTTTTTATAGGTCAGACAGACAGAGTGAGTTGATATAAGCTTTGAAATTAGTCAAATTTAATTTTAAAAAAGTTCTTTTTACTATTCTAAATTTAAATTAATTTGTTGTTATCCTTCACCGGAGACTAGTTTTACGTCATTATTGTTTGTTTTTTACAAAGCTTATAACAATTCACTCTGTCTGTCTGGTAAAAAGTGTGTACACATTATTTCTCCAACACCCATTCTCCGATCAAGCTGAAACTTTGCACAATTATTCATTGACAAGACATGAATCAATAAAAAAAAAGTAACCAATTAGACAATTAATTACTGGCAATTCATAATTTTATTAGCAACATGTGAAACTAATACTTCAGTATTCACATAAATGGCTAAAGTTGTTGGGTTAAGTCCCCTTAAATAATTGTTAACGCTATTTCTCCTATCAAATTGTATACTTTAAACAATTTTTTATTGTACCTAACAAAATATATATCAAAAAACAAAAATATTCAATTAGTTAATTAATTATTGGTAAATAATTATTTTGTTTGATATCAAATAAGGAAAATAACTTGTACATTATTGGTAGATATAGTTTTAAGGATGGAGTCCTCCCCTTTAAACAAGCCTTTTTTTAAAAAAAAAATAAAGAAGTTAAAATTTTAAATTATTAATCTCACTAATGCAAAAAGCAAAGCAAAATTAAATGATGATTAGCAAATTATCCCTTTTTTAAAATTCTCTTTCATATGCTATTCTTTAAAACATAGTTCTTTCACAGTGTGCGTACATCTGATGATGCTCATAAATTAGGAGTAACAACAGTAAGTTTGTTTTCTGTTCATCTTCTCTTATTGGTAAAATACAATTTTGACACTTTACTTAATCAATGGTTTACAAAGTGGGGCCCATAAAGTGACTTGATATAAGATTGGTGAAAACAACAACAACAAGAGCATTCATTTCATCTATTCATTTTCATTTCAAAGGGGAGGAGGGGATTACAAGCATTTGCTCCTTAAACTATTAAATTGTTTATGGTTAGTAATATCTTCATATTGTTATGACATGATTAGGAATTAGTTATTTGTTTCGGGAATAAGGGGAAAGTTTTACTTAGCGACAAGTGACGTGACAGATCTTTAAAAAACAAGAACGCTGTAAGTGACGCTACAAAGAAGACGCTTTGTGTAGAGCAGTGCAATAGAGATACGGATTTACAGACATAGCTGACATCGGACGATTCCCTTCTTGATTATTAAATATATTTGTAGGACAACATCAGCGTCGACAACATATTTTGATTGTTTCGGCCTTTAGCCGGTGTTACTGAAGTAGTTTGAGTTCAATGTTACTTCCAGTCAGACGTAGATCTACACTAGTTATATTTCAAAGAATCAACACCGCGCGGAAGCCTTAACAATATACACACAAATATAATCATTCTGTACACTTATTTTTAACTGTAATTTCAACTAAAGCTCAGCAAAATTACTTTGTCTTTAGGGATTTTGGTTAAAACCCTCGGTTTCTTTATGAAGTCTATGGTGGTTTATTTATAATAACTGGGGGTGCTATGAATGTTTGATCTTTACTAATGCAAAGAGAATATGTATAATATTATCTACACTTTCAACTGGTTAATCTTTAATGATTTTTTTTTTAATTAATAAGTAGAAGATATAGATTTCTATGTTATCTTAAGAATTGTTTACAAATTTAACAGGAAGGCAAATCATGTTTCTGCTGTCTGATTACAAAAAGTGAGTAGATCATATTGTTTGTTTTGTTTACAGTGATGATTGTGTGCTTCTGTATGTATATGTGTTTTAAAAAACACAAACATATAAATATGAAACAATGATATTTTGTGCTACTGAACTTTCCCAGGAGACAATCCATCTGAGCTTGGAGGTCAGAGGGTCATTCAGAATGAATCATCGCAGGTGGTGTATTCCTACTCCTTCTTTCACTTTGTCTTCTGTCTGGCAGCTTTAAATATCATGATGCAGTTGACCAACTGGTACAGGTAATTGATGCACCTAATTATACACACAAATACATAGTTTTAATTAAAATTTTAATAAATAAAAAAAAAACACATTGAAAACCTCCCCAAAAATGTAAGCATAAATATATATTCAATTGTAGTGATGGGCAAAAGTTAACTAAAAAGTTGGAAACTTTTAGTTTAACTAAAAAAAATTAGTTAAGGCCATTGTTTAACTAGAAAAAAAAAGTTTAGTTAAAATCGTAGTTTAATTAATTTTTTTAGTTACTAACTAAAAAGTTTAATTAAAAATTTGTAAAACTTTTCAACATGTGGTCAGGGTTGAAACGCACTCCCTGTTTTCTGGTCATGTGTTATCAATAACTTTGATTATCAAAAAAAAATGATGCAGTTAACAACTATTTAGACAGTCTGCATTTGAAGAGGGTAAAGTAAGATCCTGGTAGAAGTTATGGGAGTAAATATTTGCACTTTGAAAGTAGCAGTATTATAAAATGTTAAACATTTTTGCCAAAAGCTTCTATGCAGTATTATGAATGGGGTTGTTCCGAATATTTTTGTGATTTAGTGGTTTAATAAATTCATTTGCAGCATACAATATTTTTTTAACTGCAGGAACATCAAGTACACCCTTTTATAGTCTTAAGACTTATTATTGAGATCTATTAAGTCTAAATCAACAGCTAGGCCTATATAGATCTAAAAGCATTAGGGTAACCAACTCTAGAAAAAAAAATCTTAATCCACACCTTTCTGACCATATATATGACCAACTGATTTTAACAACCTGGTCAGCTAGACATACACATGACCACATGTAGGCCTAGTGTATAAAACTGTACGTATGTAGTCGATAATACTGTAAGACTACCCTGCATTAAGCGTTATGCAATAGTGTTTGCTTAATGTGGAGAGGTCAGACAATAAAATAACACACTGGCGTGGCTAGTCAAGCATGTTTCGTAGATATATCTTTACACTAAAATAGTTATACACCCTCCCTGCCCAGAAAGTAAATAGACAGTGTGTCCGACTGATTTTAACAATCTGGCCAGATAGACGTACACATGTAGGTCAATATAGTGTACTGAGTGTGCAGTCCATTATGACAAGATCACCCTGTTTTTTTTTCCTTTGCGCGTTTAACGTTTATACAATAGTGTTAGTTGTATTTTTAGTGATCAGACAAGAAAATAGCACATTGGCATGGTTAGTCAAGCATGTATTTTACACTATAAAATAGTTATACAAGTCAAATGTTTCTATTTCTTTGAATACTAGATCTAAAATTGAAATTCTAGATCTATGTTATTTAATGAGATTTTAAACTTTACCAGTATAAGTAAGATTTTCCGTTATAAAATAAGTTAATATAATTTAAAAAAAGAAAGAGTACCATTATTTTCTAAAGGTTTTAATTCAAGGCAAAAATACAAGCACACATATTTATTTAGACATTTTATTTTATTGTGCATTAACGTTTATGTAAGAAACATATTTCTTAATACTGATTTTATTATAGATAAATATTACTAGAATGTTAAAAGAATAAGATCGAACCGTAGGCATACGGTTGGATGATTATATCTATATTATTCTATATAAGTCTAGTTCAACCCCCCCCACCCCCAAAAAAAAAGTTTGTTATAGTTTAATTAACTTTCTTTAGTTTAGTTTAACTATCTTTTAAAATTCATGATAAACTAATAGTTTAACTACTTTATTTAAGTTGAAAACTAGTTTTAGTTTAACTTTTAAAAGTTAGTTTAGTTCCCATCACTATTCAATTGTATTTACACTATGTTGTTTACATAACTTAATAATCCATGTTTTTTTTTTCTGTTCTTTATTCAATTTTATGTCTATTTATAGAAATTTTTTAATTTTTTTTTAGTCCAGCTATGTCAGATTTAGACAACTTTGGTCGGAACTGGGCAGCTGTATGGGTTAAAATAGCCTCCAGTTGGGTTTGTGTGACTATCTATATATGGAGTCTTTTTATACCCAAGGTAATTTTTTCTATCCAAAAGCAAATGATATTGCATTAACATTACAGTATAGACTTGATAGAGAAATTTAAGTTTTTTTTTTTTTTAAGAAATATGAGATGTTTAACTAAATTGAGGTTGAATTTATTAAGTAAAAAAGAAATGGAATACTGCAAGATGCATTTGATTGCCAGTAATGTGATAATTCCAAATTTACTTTTGCTACTTATTGTTTGAAAATCATTTTTGGCCGCCTTCAGTTGTAGGATAACTATGGTTCATCTCAAAGAAAACTTTTTCATTTGAAAGTGGAACCCTATTCTCTAGAGACATTCTCATCCTTATGGATCACAGGTTAAGGTGGCATTCGCTTTAGTGGTAGAGTAGCCAGCCATTTTTTTGTTTGGCATGCTTTTCTTCCAGAGCTGAAGCCAACGCTTTTTTGCTGTCCACAGCTTTCTTAGTCACCATCATCTCAATGGCTACGTCTTCCTAGTAGTCAAAATCAATGTCACTAATTTGAAATAAGTAAACCTCAGATAAATAAATACATACAATTTACTATATTATTATTATGTATCAGTTATATTGATCTTTAAATAGGCATTTGCATAATATTAAAATTTATCAATTTGACAAAAGTATAAAGAGAATGTGCTTTTGTTGGATCTATGTTAGTTATAGCTACTATTACTAAGGCATATCTCTACATATTGTGTGAATATGGACACACAAGACTATTCCTGTTACATATTTTGGATAAATTTGATTTAAATTATTGCAATTAGCAATTTTAGCCTTACCAATGATATAATTTATAAAAAAATAATTATTTAATATTTATTATTTTATAAGGTTTTTCCTACCAATGTAAAGTTAGTGATAGTAGTGGCATTTCTCGCACATCCATTCTGGAGTCAATAAGCTTAGAATATATTTACATATTTGTGAGGTCACTTAAGCTGAAATGTGATAGTTTTTTGATACACAGGAAGATTTCTTCATAAAAACAGGAATAATTTAGGTACTTTTTGGGGAATTTTTTTTTTATTTAGCTATAGCTATGGATTGTAGCCATTTGAAACTCCTTCTCACAGCAGCAAAATAAAGCTGCAGAGGCTCATTGGGCAAATTTTTTGCGTTGGCGCTTCCAATGATACATATGATCTTCCAAGCCAAACAATTTTTGGGCACTACTGAGCTGTTAGTACATTAAAATAGTTTTTATTTAAAAAAACATTATAATGATGCTAGTTTTCCATTAAGTTGGCTTACAAAAAGAATGTTATTATACAGTCTAAACTCTGAAAATGATGAAAACATTTTTGTGTTTTTATTTTACTTGTGATTTATACATTATTATTATTATTTTTTTTTAGTTTTGTTTTGGAAGAAACCTTTCCTTTCCTGTGGATGAAACAGTTGAGGTGGATGGAAAAAGAGATGTTGAAGTAGCTGTTAAAGAGGATTATTCTCAAAGAAAACAAAGAGTGAGATCAATGTCCGAGCAGTCTGATAGGTCAGCATCTCATGGTGCTCTGAAGGATTTTGGTGGCAGCAGTCAAGCTCTTTCAAAGGGTTCAAAAGAAAATATTGCAATGAAAAATGTCAAGAAATCTCAAGAAAATATTTCTGGGATAAAGGGATCAAAAGAAAACCTGTCCAGAATGGCATTGTTAAAAAGTTCAGAAGAAAACTTATCAAGAATGGCATTATTAAAAGGTTCAGAAGAAAACCTGTCTCGGGCAGTTTTGTTGAAAGGATCACAGGAAAACTTGAAAAGAAATGCTAAAACTCCTTCACGTGAAAAACTACACAATCTTGATGAAGCTAATGAAAGAATTGAAGAACTTGGGGGCAGACGGTTGACTGGTGGAGCCAAAGAAATTATTCTAAATAAAAAACTTGCCAGTAAAGACAGGAGTCAGTCTCAGGAAAAACTGGCAAGCAGCAAAGGTAAATCTCTCTCACAATCATCTCTATCTGGTCAACAATCAAAAGCCCGGTCTCAAGTTGTATAAAGCAACAATGCAATTTAGGTGTTTGATGTTTTTCTTTCTTGTAAAAGTTTGTACAACCTTCTAGTCTATAAGCTGTGAACTATTTATCTGTGTATTCCTCTACACTGTGTATTCTATTTTGTCATGATCCTTTTGATGTGTTATTTTATACCTCCACACTGTTTAACAAAGTAGCCCTGTACATTTTAGAATCACGATAGAAGTCTTTGATGAAGTCTCCTACAAAGGAACATGATGATCATAATTCAGTGCTCAAATTAAATTCCTGCTACTATAAATGGGAACAAAGTTAACAAAGGCACTCTATTATTAATAGCATTGTAAATATTATTGTAAATTGTGTTTATATTTGATGATACTAGAAAACTTGTTATGATTGAAATTACTGAAATGTAATATTTTAGATGAAGTCCAAGATAAACTCTTTCTTCTTTGAGTTACAAGTTAATACTACCAATAACATTTCGGAAAAACTATATTTAACTAATGCAGATATAAATAATGTTTTAACAAAAATAAATTATATTATTATAGTTTATAAATTACATATATTATAGTAATGTATAAAATCTATGATCTTGTTTAAACTACCCAGCAAGAGAAGCACTGTGTTTATAGATACTTAGATAACAGAATTAGCAGTGCAGGTACATATTGAATTCTCTATAAAGACTCATTATTTTTAAAGCAAGGCTTCACCATTAAATTGATCACAAGATCCACTCTTGCACATATAAATTACACATGGCACCCTAGTTTTTAAATGCATAAACTATAATAATAACATAACTCACTTTGTGTTTTTCTGATTTATCTTTGTCTTTTGATAAGACTGTTCAAAATAATCTATATAACTAAACTTTGATACTTCAAATATATTTATTCCTTTGTCCTAATCAATTCAATATGCACTCAGGCAACTTGTTTGGCAATAAATATTCCTTCCTAAAAGCATTAGTTTATGCATTTTTTTACCTATAGGTTTTGAAGTGTAAATATATTCCTATATTGCTCTGTTTTGTTAATTAGGAATATTATGTCTGATTTATTGATCATTCTTTGGAGCTATTTAAAATTGTGTGCCAATGTGCAAGTTTTATATTTTCTTTTATAGCATATTATATTTCATTGCAATTTGTACAATGTTATTTCTACAGTACGGTTTCAAGAATGGATTAGTTATTTTAAATAGTTTCTATTCTTGTACAAATAATTTTCATGTGGAAACATTTTTCATCTTATTTGGAATCTTTTTTTTTATTCAAATAGAATTGTACAATTATCATTTTATTGTAAACATTGAATAAGTGTTTGTATCTATACTATAGATAAAAATGCAACTTTTTATTTTCTATATTTCAGCCTTTGAACCATGCTGCCTTTTTTTTTAAAAATAATTTTTACATATTTTTTTTTTGTTAACTTGCTTTTTTTGTGTGTGTATATTTTCACTTTGTTACAGCCTTGATATGAATGGGAAAACTTGTTGACATTTAGCCCATGTTCTCACATTAAAAAAAAAAAAAATTGGTTCAAAATTTCATCATGATCTGAGTTCCTTGTGTAAAATTGTCTTGCAGTTCTTTTGTACCTTTTGCCTATTAGATCAGTCCAACTCTTGATTTCTCATTCCATTCAACAAACTGACTCTTTTTTTTTTTACACTTTGGTCTTTCTCTCTTCAATGCATAATGACAAAAAAAAGAGAAAGGGGTTTTGTTATGTATCCTATGTAGACATGTTGTTAGTACGATTTGTATACATTCTTGGGGATGATCTCTTATTTCTACAGCATAATCATCAATAAGCTGTTTTGACTTTATCATCACACTTATACATAAGTTGCTCAAGTAGTTCTAATACCAATATAGATTATCTGTGCTGGGGCTTCCATTAAAGTAGAAGGAAACAAAATGCATTAGCCTTAGTATTTATTGAGTAAGATTGTGTGACTTTTTCTGCTTGTGCTGGTAATGTTTCCATTCAAAATTATATTCTAGAAAAAAAAAGGAACCTTGTCCATAAATGAACAAATAAAAAAGAAGAAATACTTTTGTTCTATAAAGAATGATTGGTTATCAGCACTTCATGGCAAATAGTGATAATTAGCCTTTATTTATTTCACAATGTGGCTATATTTCAGTGTACAATACATACCAGTATATACATGTACTGTATACAAGTATTATGTTGAGGAATCAGATCAGGATTTAAATCCATTGTATATCTGTATCTACAATTATTACCTTGAACCTTTCAGGCTTTGCGTCAATTCCTCTGGTCTTGGGAGCTGAATTAATTCATTCTATGTACCAGTAAGGCTTTACGTCAGCTGAATACATTTCTTTTTTTAATGTTGTAATTTGTATTAATTAATAGAATTATGATTCAAATAGTTTGCATAAATCCAAAAAATTAAACAATTAGGTAATAAATTGTTGTAAAATGTTTTACATGTTTTGAATGTTCCTTCAGAGTTAAAGATAATTTACTTCCTAGTCCAAACCTCCTGCAGGATGACTGGGGATGGCAGCGGGCAGGGTATGAAATCGAATGATAGTCCAGCATGCATACCACACGACCAGGCAGAAATCCATGTTGGTGATAAATTATTTTGTCTGATTTCAAAATAAGGGGAACAAATGCTACGAGAGATGTGTATATATATATATATATATATGGATTTAGTACCCTTATTACATTTTTCCTCCCATTCTTTGATCAAGTTGAAATTTTGCATAATTATTCATAGTCGATAACAATACACAAATCAATACAAAAATTAAACCAGTTATTTAATCATTTAGTACTAATACATTAATTTTGTTTTATATAACAGAAATGGAGCTAAACCCTGTCATTTTCAGATAAATAGCAGTAATTAGCATTTATATCCCCTTAGATAAGCTTTGAAGTATTCTTTGTTTCTAATACTTTTTTTTCTCAACATTAAAGTTATACTTTTATACATATTTTTCTGTATTTGACCTTGTTCTTGAACCAAAGTTTGCTCTAACTTCATTGTTTATATTCTGATCTCAAATTTTTTTCTAAGTTGAGCCAAGTCTAAGTTGTTTACCAGAACTTACATTGAATACATACCTTGTAACTATGGCCAGCATTATAACTGCAATTTTGTTCTCATTTCTTTTCTAAAATAACTGATAGTGGTTTCACTACATCATTGTTATATAAATCAGTTTCTTTCTATTTTCAGAAATCTCTATTACAAATATTCTGTTTATCTTTTGCTTAAGTCCTAGTGCCTTGATTCAGCAGAATTAATTACAAAATAATTGAAATTGAAATAACATTTTAGAGACAAAATGGAGAATGAGAGAAAGTAATTGATAGCAAAATGTGGTATGAAAATAAACTTTACTGTCACCAACTAAATATTGACTTTAAAAAAAGACAGTATTATTAATGTAACAAAGTCCAATCACTTTTACTTTTTGTGGGAGAAAAAAATGTATGTACACTAAAAAGTGCATAACTATCAAAGATGAAGAATGATTAATTTGTAAAATAAGTAACTACTTTACACATTCTTTGTGCCTAAAAAAACAATCTTTATGTTGTCTCGGAAGACAATGGATGTGCCCAGATGAGTCACTGGTTTTGGTTTCGACTTGAGATGGGGCAGAATCTGGTGTGGCTAAGCGGCTGAATTTACCACAGCTTTGTGCGAGTGTATGCATTGGTTTTTGGGCTAGGAGAGTTTTCTTTTCCTTTCTCTTAAATAAGGCAGCTTTGTTTCTTTTTCTCTTAGCGAGGTTTGTACCAGCATGCAGTCTGTATCCATGCATGTCTTTGGCAATTTCCTCCCACATACTTTCATTGATATCCGTGGTTCTCATGTCTCGCTTGCAGACATATCTATAGGCCAGTCTTGGGCGGCCCTTGGGTCTGACTCACTCCACAAGCTCAGCATATAAGATATCTTTCAGGATTCTACCATCTGGCAAGCGGGTGACATGTCTGAGCAAGCGTAGTCTTCACTGTCTTGGGGGAGCATAGATGCTGTGATAAAAGGCATATTTCAAAACATCCTGATTGGAGACATGATCCCTCCATGAGATGCACATTATGTGTCTCCGGCAGCGCAAGTGGAAACTTTTAACTGTATTTAAATCAGATTAAATTGTTTTTCTTAAATTTTGGAATAGCATCATAATATTGTGGCTGTGTTAGTTTTATTTTTTAAAAGAAAGATTTTTTTACTTAAATGTACTCCACTATGTTTAGTGATTGGATCGACATTACAAATATTTCCCAAATTTCTCAGTGTAACTAAAATAAAATTTACGGTCCATTTATAAACCATTTCAACTTTGAGTTTTGCAGTTTTATTTTGTTTTACTATAGAAATTAAAATGTTTTTAAACCTTTATGGTATAAATTATTTTGTATAGCAATCTTTTGATAAAACTAATTTTATTGCAGTATTTAAAAAAAAGTTTAAATAAAAAATAACAAATTGTTTCAAGTCTTTTTTATATAAATAGAAAATAGAAGCTTGAAACTTTAGAATTATATTCTGAAACAATAAGAAAAAATAATTTGTCTTTTGCACAGAGAGACAATTACAGCATCGAGTGTCAAAGATTTAATATGTACATGGACAATTAACATCAACATACTGACTATATACACTGTACAAAATATTTACAAATTTGCTTCATATGTCATTCTATTGCTACAAACAATCACATTTCATTTGTTCACAGAAATGTGTATGATGAGAATTTTGTGCAAATTAAAAAAAAAAAGGATTTCCTTCTAAATATAAAACGCTGCTACAAAATTAATATCAGTAACATCAAATTCTCCAAATATGCATTTAAAATGTAAAGTACTTAATAGTGTTTAAAAACATTTCTTTTAACAAAATGTACAATTTATGGCACTGAATATAGCTATTTACAACTCAAGGGATAGTGATCATAAAAAATAATAAAAAAACTTAAATAACACAGAAATCATTGTCTAACTTCACAGAAACATTAACATCACAAAATTATTTTCCTATCACAATTCAGTATATTGTTACTTGTGAGCATACAATAACTTTGGTTCTGCTTCATGTTACAAAATCTAAATGTTTAGGAAAAGTTGCATAAACAATTAAATAGTTAAATTTTATTATAATATAAAAGGTCTTCATTGTACTGATAACAAAATCAAATAATAAATTTACTGATAAAAATTAATTCTGTAGTTTACTTTTTAAAGAACAAATGTATTATACATGCTGAAAATCTACAAATATGGTATGACAACATATTACACCACTAATAATGCATTTAAATAATAAACTTTTGAGTTTAATTGTTTACTCATGAACATCAGTTTTCCTGCTGTTTTGAAAAGAAAACGTCATTGCTCATAGAATAATCATTAATTTTCTGATAAAAAGAGATATTTTCAATATTATTAATGATGACAGAACCTAAAGGTAAAATAATTAATTACAACGATGAGAGATAAATAAAGGATCAAATCTTCACATTAGAGACGATAGAAAACAGCTGAAAGTGAAGCAGAAGCAGGACATGTAAATAAAATTTTTATATCAATGGTGATGACTCACATTTAAAATTTTACATCTGTATCTTTTTGATTTTCTGTGGAGTTAGTTTCTTTTTTAAGTAAAATATTACCACTGTCTGAATCCACAGATACTAGTAAAGGATCAGCCAGCTTTACTTCCAGTGCTAATTCAGACTTTACATTTGCAGTGATTTCTAAGTTCTCTGACTTGATGGATTCCTGAACATGGTCTTCTTGTTTTGGTGTTGACATCTGGACCTGTCCTACTTTTTCTAATAGTACATTTGGGCGATGGCTTACTCCATAAGGATCTTCATCACTTTCTGATATTCCAGGCATTTCATGCTCAAGCAAACTTCGAGCTTTACCTGCAGGAAAGTTGACATGCAAATGTAGTAACAAGTTGGGTTATTAGTTGAGAAAAATGTGACAATAGCCCATAAAATGACAATGTAATTATTGACTTAAAAGTATCATTAAAGTTGTTTCATTTTTTTTCTAAATTGCTGAAATATACTATAATCAAATAATTATACAATTTTTAAATAAGGTATTATCAAGCTTCTGAGAAAATTGATATGATTGTTAATAAATTTTGAAAAAAATAATATATTTATAATATATATATTACAACATACATAAGTAAGTGAAAATTTTAAATTAGTAAAAAACTTTGATAGCTAGACATCTGTCGTGTTTGCCTATGCTTACCTCTAACAGATGATTTAGAGGCAGATGCAGGAGATAATCCATCCTCATTATTTCCAAATGGATTAAGTGTGGGCACAACAAATAAGGCAAATGACAATAGTAACACCTGGGAAAAAAAAAAAATACACATAGAAATTAAATCATATTATCTAGATTATCTCATATACATAAATATTATTGAAAATTTTTTTAAATTATCAGTTAAAACCATCTTTATTTTACAATTATTTACAAGATTCAGGATTATGTCATCATTATTTTTTCACCAAAGGTTTATATCAATCCCAATATTTGTTTTTTATCAATAAAATATAAGTATATACACATACCATAATACATGTTGAAGCTTGTGGGGACATTTTTGATTTGCCCACTAGAGTCTGCAAACGTTTGAGCTGTGCTATTAGAGATCTGTAGAATACATTTCATATGCAGGAATTGATAAGCAGAGTAGGGAAAATACAAAATTATAGCCCTTAACTAAGCAAAAATGCATTTATGGTGAATCATTGTTAATTGTTCAAATTATTAGCTTCTATTTATAGTTAAAACTAGTTAAACTGAATAAAACTGTATGAAAACCCACTCTGTCAGTAAGGACAAGTAAGTTTTATCTTGAAATAACAGGGTTTCTGATATACATAATTATGATATTACTGGCTTTGAAATAATCATCTATATATCTATCTGAACTTACACATTCTGTTTCTCCAAATTATCTACTTTTTTCAAAAGTTCTCGATTCTCTGCAGTGCATAATTTAACTCTTTGTTCAAGGCCGTCGACATAACCTTGTTTTCTTTTACGACTTTCTTTGGCTGAAATCTGCAAGACATTAAAATAAGTTTTCGAACTGGTTAGCTAAATATGACTACTTCATTGTTTATCAGAATTTGGAAATTTTGTATTAAATTTAATTAATCAATGTAATGCTGGTAATTTTTAAAAAAATGTTCAAAATGGTTTAACAGAAATAATTTTACAATTATTTGAGTTACTTTGTTTCTGATTTTCCTCCTAACAGCTTTGAGTACTCTCTCTTCATCTCGTGTTAAAGGAAGATTTGTAGGTAAACTAACTCCTTCCCTGGCCAGTAATTCTTTTTCCTCATCCGTCAGTCTCAATTCAGGAAACTAAGAATAGTAACATTAGTTTTTTTACCAACATAATTCTTTAAAACTTTTGAAAAAATCAAGGTTATGTTTACAAAGAGAAATGCTCATAGTTTCCATAAATTAATACTGCTACTTGTTTACATTTTTTATTCTTACAATCCTATTGATATTCAGAAGATAACTCTTCAAGAAATAAAATACAGTAAGAAAGAAAAACAAAAGAAAAGACTATAGAGAAAGGTGTTGTAGACATAATGGAACATAAAGAAAACCAGAAGAAATTTAAAAGAAGATAGAGGGACAATGTGAAATAATCATAGAAACTTTACACAACCTAAGTTTAGATCAAATCATTAAAAAGCCAACTAGATTAAACAACACATTAGATCTCTTCTTAACCAACAGACCTGGATTAGTAGTTGATTATGATATTATCCCTGGTCTATCAGACCATGAGATCATAAAAATACACAGTCAGATAAAAGCAGTAGCCAATACAAAACCCAAAAGAAAAATCTTACTCTGGAATAAATGTAACCTTACACAACTACACCAAGCTGCATTAAACTTTCAACAAACATTCTTATTAGAAAAAGACATTAACCAACCAGTCGATGACCTCTGGAATTTCATTAAAAACCATCTTTAAAGCATTATAGAAAATCATATACCAACTAAATACACATCAAACAAAATAAATAAATGCTGGTTTAATAATAGACTAAAGAAGCTTTGTAAACAGAAGGAAAACCTATATAGAAAATTTAAAGAAACCAAGGCAGAAAGAGTTTACAAAAAGTATATAAAAATTAAACACCTAACCCAAAAAGTAAGCAGACAGCTGCAGAGTGAATACATAAACAATATAATATCTAAAGATAACAACAAAAACCTATGGTCATACATTAAGTCTAAGAAAATGGAAACAAGAGGCATAGCGCCATTAAAAGATGAACATAACATAATACATAATGATAATGAAACTAAAGCAAACATCCTAAACAAATACTTTGCATCAGCATTCTCAGCCCCAGGAGACAAAGACATATTTCTTAATTTGAACCAAGTAGACAACATAGAAGATATAGTAGTACAAGAAAATGGAATTCAAAAACTATTATCCAACACCAAACCAAATAAAGCGTCTGGACCTGATGGTATTCCAGCTAGATTACTCAAAGAACTAAGCAATGAGCTAGCCCCAGTGTTCAAAATACTCTTTCAGGCATCGCTTAACCAGGGCAGAGTACCAAAGGACTGGAAAGAAGCTAATGTGACCCCCCTATTCAAAAAAGGAGAAAAATCTGATTCAGAAAACTACAGACCAGTATCACTTACCAGCATCACATGTAAAATCCTAGAACACATAATATGTAGCAACATCATAAACGACTTAGACAAACAAAATGTCCTCACCCCATACCAACATGGCTTTAGGAAATATAGATCATGTGAAACACAACTAATAGGACTAATTGATGATTTTTCAAAAGGTTTAGATAATAGTGAACAAATAGATGCTATCTTACTAGATTTTTCCAAGGCTTTTGACAAAGTTCACCACCATAGTTTGCTTAAAAAATTAAAATATTTCTGATAGGGAGAGAACAAACTGTAATAATAAATGGCTCTAAATCAACACCAATAACAGTAAACTCAGGTGTACCTCAAGGAACAGTCTTGGGTCCACTACTATTTTTAATTTACATAAATGATTTACCAAATTGCATTAGTTCAGGAACAAAAGTCAGATTATTTGCAGATGATTGCATAATATATAGAACAATAAAATCAACACAAGACACAGATATATTACAAAGAGAATTAGATGAATTACAGAAATGGGAATCAAATTGGAGCATGTCTTTCCACCCAGAAAAATGTCAGTTGTTAAGAGTAACAAAAAAACTAAAACAAATTAATTCCACTTATCTTATTCATGGCAAACCAGTAACACAGACTAAAAACGCAAAATACCTAGGTGTTATAATAAATGAAAAACTGTCATGGAATCCACATATTGATGAAACTATAAAAAAATCAAACAAAGCATTAGGGTTTATTAAAAGAAATTTCTATAAATCAAACAAGAACATAAAACTAAAATGTTATTTAACCTTGGTTAGGCCAATAATAGAATATGCATCCACCGTTTGGGACCCCTCAACTCAAGAAAACACTAAGAAACTGGAACAAACACAAAATAGAGCAGTGAGATTCATAACAAATGAATATTCACATTTGACTAGAGTAACACCATTAGTAAAATCACTAAATTTAGAAAGCCTTCAGGACAGAAGACTCAAAGGTAAAGTAGCAATATACATAAAACACTGAACCATAATCTTCAAATACAAAAACAAAATTTAATAAAATACTCTGAAAGACACAAAGATAAAGGCACATTCCTCGTCCCATATGCTAGGACAAATTTGTACAAATACTCTTTCTTCCCTAGTGCTATTGGAGCATGGAATGGGTTGCCTGAGCTAGCCAGAAAAAACAGTGACTTGGTAGAATTTAAGTCATTGGTTAATATGCATGACTAAATGCATGATGCGTAGGACGTAATCATATTCTTTTTTAAAGTAACGTCTGTATTATATAAGATAAGATAAGATAAATAAAAGAAACTAACAATGTCTAAAGCACTTTAGTCTAAGTACTGTCTTAAAAATCACTATTGCCAACTAAGTCATAATAATTGCTTAAATTGCAACAATAAAAAGAGGTTAGAAATTATTATCAAAATTTTCTTTTTATACAAAGCTTACCTATACTTCCTATATACACTAAAAACTATCTATTTATGGGTTTTCCTTCATTTATAAAAAAGATTACTAAAGAAAAGTAACTAGCAAATGCTTACATTTGTTGTAGTGCTAGAAACATGTGGGTCAATATCTTTGACAGTGAATGGCAATGAACCTTCTTTCTTACTGGTCTTCTGGATTGGTATAACTCGTTTATTAGAGCCATTCACAATGTAAACTGATGGTGTTCCTTTACTTTGACTATCTGAAGATGGACTTAGGTCATTGATACCTGTTGTGACAAAAATATATTTAGGAGAAATTATATTTTAAATGCTTTCTTCTGGATACAAATTTCTTGAATACACTGTAAGATACCATTAAATAAAAATGTTTTAACAGGAAATTAGATGAACACTGATACATCTCACATTAAGAGAAAAGAAAGAAAAAAGGTGAAAGATTTATAATATAGATGACAAATTTCTGGTATTTCATACTAAGGGATTCCAGCACCCTTCACATAATAGAAATATGAAGGAATTCCCAGAGGTGTGAAGCCTTTGATTTCTTAATTCAAGAGCAAAAGTGTCAGAAAATTAACAGTGCACAATATGGTGTGACCCAAGTCAGTGATTGTCTCATTAATAAAGGAACCTTCAAACAGAACGGGGGGTCAAAGAGTCTTTCCACTGAAAGAAATCCTTCTCATTTGCCAAAGGGTCTCATAGATAGTCTGTCACTCTAACCCATAATGAACTTTATCCATGGTATTTTATACAAATTTTTTATGTCAATTAAGATATATATAACAGGTATATTATTACAGTTTTTCATTTTAAAAAAAGATATAAAAAGGCTTTAACTCAACCACCCATTAAGGTAGGGAATAGTGGCATGTAGGTATAGAATCTTATAAACTACACTTTAACAGTTCATTTCACTAAGTTTCATTTTGAAAATGAGAATGTAAACAAATATTCAAATAAATTCAACTTAATTTTCTAAGCATGAAAACAATATCAACTAAGGTAGAATGGCTAAAAGTTAACAATGGTGTTATGTGGTCAACCCAAAAAACCAACTACTCTGAATGTCAAGTACAAATTGAATTTCTTTTTAAATAGTTTGTAAACACACAGGTGCCAACTTTGGTGCTGTGTGCACATTTATATTTTTGACATATATAGAAATTGCTATTTTTTAAAAGTTGCAATTGATTATGAAATTTAAATAGGAATATCATACCAAAGTCAATAGATATGTCATCATCATATCCATAAGACAAATTGTAATCTTCTAAATCAGATGTGGTTGTGTTGACACTATGAGAGTCATGCAAGTATCCTTCCTTTAGTGGGCTTATATCATCTGCCATACGCATATCATATGTGTTTGATTCTGAGTATGTTGAGGGACTCAGACCTTTGATGTTATCAGGAGAACCTGTTGAGAACATCTCCAACTGATCATCTGTCATGTTGCTTTCTAAATTGTGGTTAAAATGTGAGATTGAGACTGACTCTTCAGAAATAACTGATATGCCACTGTCACTATGCTCACTGGGAGATTTGTGGGCTATGTAATCATGATCAGAATGAAAAATCTGTCTTTTGGTTGGGGGCTCTCCTTCAAGAAATGAATCAGGCTCAGCAGAATTAATTAAGCTTTCAAATAAGTTGTCACTTAACAGGTCCAGATCACACTATTAAAAAGAAAGACAAAATTCAACTGATTAATTTTATATATACAAACACATGTATATACATATACATACATACATATATAAATATACAGTGCTTTTTTTTTTGTGATGGTATGCACTGGTACGGTGTACCAGCGACTTTTTTAATGTGGGGAAAAAATATTACTTTTCTTGCATTTTAACGTATATATTATTAATTTATTAATAGTTAAAAGTTAGGGGATCCATCACTGAGTACTGCACCTATTTTTTTACCAAAAAAGCACTGTATATATACATACACATTATATATACACAATATAATTGAACTACTTAGACATATACTTTTTTAAAAGTAAAATAAAAAGTTTATTTCAATATTTAAAAAAAAAATTAACTATTAGATCTTTTGATAAGGCTTGCTATGAAAATCCATCACTAGGAATGACTAGGAACTCATCTCATTGGATTCAAGTTATTATCTTGACTATAGAGTCTAGATCTGATAAACTTTTAAAATTGAACTTTGTTTTTAGTCAAGAGTATGTTGATGTAGAATCTAGATCTAACAGTATTTTCTTCTTTTTTTTTTCAAGAAAACACTTTAAATATTTCTAGATCTTAATTTAATAAATAATGAAAGATTAGATAAACCAGTATCCTTGTCTACTGAAATTATGAAATCTATCTAAAGTTGTTTTTTTTTCATATTTATATCGATAAGAAAGATAGTATTAATAATATAATATAATCTAAATAAAACCTAATCATAATGATATATCAAACTAATCATAGATAATGTATAAACTAATCTAATTTATTATATTATAAACTCACAAAATCATGGTCTGTAAAGCTTGGTTCTATGTTACTATCCATAAAGTTCTGTTTTCCTATTCCATAGCCAACTGGCGTCAAATCTTTTAGAAGACCACTGTTGTCATTGAATAACAAATCCAGAACGTCAGACGATGGACTACCGTAGTCCATGATGATGATTGATGGTGTTCAAATAATAATTATAATTTTTTTATTACTAGTTCATAAATGATAAAAGCGTCTTAATTCGAAAATATTAGAGTATTGATGTTTTACGAATATTTTAATTTATCTTCCAACACAATTTCGAACACGTCATCATAACTCTCGTCAATTTATTAAACGGGGATGTCCCTGAAAAAAGAGTCAAGTGGCAGAGTGAGAGTCTAAGAGTAATAAGACGGACTAAGTCTAAGCCGAGATCCTTTTTTTAAAGCTTAGGCTTAGAATTAAGTAACGAATTAAGAGATAAACAAGAAAATGTATTTTCGTTTTTTTTTCAATGCATTAACTGAAATATTTCCACACTATTAGTTATAGATCCAATACACTAATAAACGCTAGTTTTTGATATTGCTTGTTGGTCTTAGATCCATAGACTACTAAATAGGGAGGGGTTACGGAGTTACTATGTTTAGTACAGAGTGTAAACTTCCGGTTTATCCTCTCTACGTGGAAGTCTACCAAAGCTAAGTTTCTTTTTGGTTTCGAACTCGTATTAGACCCACATCATTTGCTATAAATAGACAAATAGCTAGAGATCTAATTTTATCATAGGGTAAACCCAAAACATGTTAAAACGACAGGATATTCTTTTTGTACATATTATTATGTTGGAGATTCATTTCGTCCATTTGAGATGGTCACACGAGCTACTTCAATGTTTTTTGTTTTTTTTTAAAGCAAAAGGGATTTGTTTGATTTATTAAAAATAATAATCTTAATAATATAAATAGATCTATAACAAAAATATTTAGAAAAAAGTCAATGGGGCTGAGGTCAGGTACGTGAATAGGGAGAGGAGGGGGGAGGCAACCAATATGGAATGCCTCATGAGGGTAAAAAATTATGACGAACTGGCAGTGTATCAACTCATTTCTGATTTTTAAAAAATAAGGACAAACTGTCAACCAAGGTTGTTTTTTTTTAAATATAAAGATGTCTCTGAAAGGCTAATAAAAAAGATTATTCGCGTGAGACTAGGCATCGCAGACAACTGGAGGCTCCATCATGTGAGGCACTAGCAGATCCAAAACTTTGAAGTAGGAGGGGGGAGGGCAATTTTTTCCAAACTCTACCCTAACCCCCAGTAGACCCTATCCTATGCATAAACCGGCGCCTTCGACATTGGACAAGGAGGTCACGCATAAACACACACACACACACATACATATATATATATATAAGTGATGCCCGACCTAATTTGACCTGCGGGCCATTTTAATTTCTGACATTTGTATTGCGGACCATACGAACGAAGGGTTTCAGAAGCGAAATGAAATTGTCCTGAAACTATTTGATTAGAAGCCCGTGGATCTAATACTTACATTTATTAATGGGACATTTTACGTTCATCTTGTTTTTTAAGCGCCAGAAAATGGCTTCATTTATCTACTTCAAAAATGAACAACATTGTAGGTAGCTATAGGCCTATTATACCACCGACTCATTTTTCTTGTTTCTTTTGGGTAAATATTCCCATCTATCCTCCAATCTCTAGGCGTAATTTAGCCATTTTTTTTCGCTGTTCAAATAAAAAATCACCGTTCAAGATACAGAAGTAATAAAATAACAAAGAAAGCTATATGAACATCTTGAGGTGATAAGTCTTCTTTACAGCAGAAACGCATTCTCCTGAAATCTACAGCTCATTATTCAACCTGTTCAAAAAGGACCTTTTGAAAATGTTTTACTTGAAAAATATTCTAATATGAATTTACAGGCCCTTACTACATTGCAAATACAACCAATTCGTTCCTTGGAAAGATATTTAGATTAAAGCTTTGAGATCGCCGCCAAAAAAAAAAAAATCGAAAAAAAACCCAGACATGTTGAGGATGTTGATGCCTTTCTCTTAACAGCTAGGTGGTCTGGGGACGCACTATAAGCTCCCCCAGTGGGGTCCGGGACGGAGCCCCGACGCCAAAAGCGTTTTCTTGCATTCTTCACTGCAGAAACGCATTCTCCTGATACCCCACATATTTAGATTGAGACTTTGGGGATCGCCGCCGGAAAAAAAAGTATTCGAAAAATAATATTTTTTTAAAAAAGCTAATTTGTAAGTGATACATTTTGTTCAATAGGCATGTCTGTAACTTTGTTTTGTTACAGATTTATAATTCAAAGCTCTGAACAAAAAATTTCAGAAGTGGGAGGAGAAATTAAGTGGGCCAATTAAACTCTAGATTTTTTGCACTTTTAGGATTTAAGCGTATATTGTGAGTTATAGTCTCAAAATACAATAGAAAAATATCAGTATGAGTAAAGGTTGGGTAAAGGTGACAAGGAAAATAATATTTGGGGTCAGAACTCATCTCAATTGTTACTCTTATAATGAACAATTTCGTATGAATTCTACATTTTCCAAAACAAAGTCTTTCTTAAAAAAACTAAGATAAATTCGTGTGCAATTACATAAACTCTGCCGCCATATTTGACTATTCTGTTTTAAAACGTCATGTTTTCGTCTGGAAAGAGGAGAGGGAGGTAGAGTGAAAACGTTAATCATCGCTGCTTTTTATAATTTTGTGCTAAAAATTGCATTTGACACTAAAGAATAAGGGGTGGGGGCGACAAGATATAAGAATTTAATTTATAGCTCTATAGCTCTTATATATATATATATTCATATACGAATTGTGGGATTTCTTTACTAAAATTCGTCTGGGGGGGGGGATCGGCCAGGTGTGTGTGTGGGGTCGCCCCTATATACCGTCCCCCCCCCCCTGGATCCGCCAGTGGCCTAGGGGTTCATAACCAGTTCTCTTTACTTTTCCCAGTTTTTTTTTGGAGGTCCCTTCCTTGTTCTTCCACTTCTGTACCTTGAAGGGTTACTTTTGAAAGTGAGTCATAAACTATGTCTTACAATATGACCGAACTGAACTGCCTAGCTTTCGTCTCTTCGCTGGATAGAGTAGTTTCTCCTTTTTGCCATCCTGTGAGTGCTGACTTGTAAGAGTACAAACTCATTTGTCTTCTTTTCCTGGTATCTAATACCCAGAAATTTTCTGTAGTATTTACTCTCAAAGGCTTCAACTCTTCTTTCACCTTTATAAATCACTGGCTTCAGTGTCCAACTTTCACAACCATAGGTCTATATAAAAGTAGCCAAGCATACGGTTCACAGAGACCGCATAAACCAGGGGTCTCAAACTCGTATCAGCATGTGGGCAGCAGTGGAAAGTAACAACCAGTCAGCAGGCCGCACCACGAAAAAGAGAATGTTTTTTTATTAAATTTTACGAACACTACTGTCACTGCAGTTAAATGCTAAAATACAGGCAGTTTAGTTTACTAAAATTAATTGACGTTGTCTTTGTCACTAATAAAAAAAAAAAGCAGAAACTGTAGTTCCCAAAAAAAACAAAAAAAACAACAACAACAACTATAATTACTAGGCCTACTGAAGAAGGCTCGTCACTCATGCTTCTGTCCACTGAGCTGAGAGCGTTTGGCAGAGACCAGACCATCGACGTTAGGCCTGAAGTCGCGTGTAGTGGCAAGCCGCAAGGTTGCTCTCAGATGCTCATCAGTCAGTCTTGATCGTAATGCTGTTTTGTTGATCTTCATTCTGGAGAAAAACTGTTCGCAAACGTACGTACTCCCAAACATCGCAAGAATTCTAGCAGCTGCGCAGAATAAGTTTGAAAACTTCTCTCTGGGAAGAAACTGGTAGAAATCTGGAACGCCAACATCAGCTTATTTTTGCTTCAGAACAGTGTAACACTGCAGGTTCAGTAGTTCCATCTGGACTTCCTCTGGGACGTTTTTTCAAGTCAACTGCGAACGGAGTGGCAACAAGGAAAAACTGTGGTTTGAGAGCAGTGAATTGCTGAAAGCGGTGTTCAAAATCTTCCAGTAGTCTGGAGAGAATGTCTACGTAGTCTTTCAGTCTCGCTGTGGTTCAACCGTTATGCTCTGTAGAAAAGAGAAATGAGCCAGGTTTCCATCTGCTAGCTGAGTGGCCCACAATGTCAGCTTGCATCTGAATGATTTGATGCGGTCAAACATCACGGTAATCAGCTGCTTTGTGCCCTGTAGTTGTGAATTGAGTGCATTGAGATGTTGCGTTATGTCAGTAAGAAAAGCATGATCCGACAAAAACATTGGGTCTCTGCTCTGTCTTTCATTGCCATGCTATTTCCCGCCTCAGTTCAAAAAATCTCTGCAGCAATTTTCCACGACTCAACCATCTGATTTCCGTATGATACAGCAACTCTCCGTATTCCGTTTCTAAATCAGCTAGAAATGACACACACTGTCTTTGCCTGTGCACTTATGAAGTTTACCGTCTTCACGACAACATTCATCACGTTCTTCTTTGTAGACTTTTGCTACAGAGTGCTTCTTGGTGCAGAATGCAGTGTATGGCTGCAAAAGGTTCCGCCAAGCTGAGCTGATTCTGTTTCTCTACCATTAATCCAACAACACCAACCTTCTCTGAACACATTGCTGATGCACCGTCCGAAGCCACTGAAACAAGTTTTTCCCACGGTAGCCCACATCTGTCAATACAAGCTTCCAGTTCTTGAAACACGTCGCGTCCAGTCGTCAACAACCCATCAAGTTTTCGTCGACCCCACGAATGAATACGGCACAGTATGCGGTGTCTGTTATACCAGTAGACTCGTCCAGTGCAATGGAATATGCTACAAAGTCTTTTGCAGAGGCAATCAGTTGCTGTTGAACATTTGTCGCTGCCTCGGTGATCCTGCTTGCCACTGTGTTCGCAGACAAACTTACGCCTTCGAAGAGCTTTTTTCTCGGGCAGATAATTTCACACGCCTGTAGCATACACTCTTTTACAAACTGGCCTTCATTGAATGGTCGTGATGCCTTTGCTATCATCTCGCTAACAACAAAGCTTGCTTTCAGTGAATGGTCGTGATGCCTTTGCTATCATCTCGCTAACAACAAAGCTTGCCTTCAGTAAATGGTCGTGATGCCTTTTGCTATCATCTCGCTAACAACAAAGCTTTCCTTCACAGAATCTTCGCTGGCAGTGTTGATGCGTGTAAAAAAGTTTTCTTGTTTGCTGAAAGATGCATTCAAGTGATGGACTTTTTCCTCGCGCAGTTTGCCGGACAGTCCAGCATACTGTTCTCGATGCAATGTTTCATAATGTCTACGTAGTTTGTAATCCTACAAGCAAACCATACAGCGGAGTTTCTCTCCCACTTGTGTGACAAAATATACATTTTCCCACTTCTCCCGGAACAGCCTTTTTTCATCCGCAATCTTTCGCTTTTTGGACGACGATGCAATTTTTAGGGCTTCTACGACTACTACAGTAAAGTTGAGTAAACAATGACAAACCTGATGACATAGCAGAAACAAGAATATTATATGTATCTTTAATCACCAAGCACAACATACATATACACTGTTCTAGCCGCTCGCCTGAGCGATGCCCGCCTGACACATGTACCCCATCCCTCCCCGGCTTATATGTGGTCATTGTAAATTTTATCTAATTTTTTAAAATTAGCGGACGTGGCCGCGGGCCGCACAAAATAGTTTCGCGGGTCGGGTGTTTGAAACCCCTGGCATAAACGAAGCTGGAAACTGGTGTTACTATTCCATATTTTCACTATTTCCTCACGATGGCGGATGCCAAGCTTAAACGGTTATAGAGATATTTAAACTCGTTCTATTTTTATCCATATTAAGTTTTCGGAAAAAAGTAAACGAAATCTAGACGTGACCTAGAATCTTGATTTTCTCTAATATTAGAATATTTGTTTCGCTCAGTGAGGCTGGTGTTTTAATAGCCTGTATGTGTGTGGAAATTGCATGCTGGGAAATTTATATAGGCCTACTTTTAGTTCCGCTTATTCCTTAACCACAACAATTGGCGTATGCCAACAATATCTTTGTTCTTTTATTATTAAAAAGCTACATTAAAATAAATAGAATATATAGAGACTTATTATCTTTAAGATCTAGATCTAGTCTGTTTGCAAAGAGTAAAGACTAGATTTTACGCTATGGCCACCGTAACATTGTCACCTGGGCCATCGGGGTCGGGTAAGTTTTTTTTATTTATTTTTTTCAATCATAATTTCAAAGATAGTCAATCTCATTAATAATGATTAATTATCATTTCTTCTTCTTCATATTATTAGATCTATAATCATTATTATATTGTCTTGTTAATTTCAGAATTATTATTAACTGTACAATGACTCGAATAATAAACACTGATCTCGACCTATCTTTAAATCATGTCAGCTTTGAATTGATTCACTGGGGGGGGGGGGGGGGGGTCGGGGGTCATTATTTTATTTTTTTGAAGTTCAATGAAGTTTGAAGTAATGATTATAGATCTAGATCTAAATTTAATACTTTAATGAAAGAATGTCTTACTAAATTGGTGATTTAGTGTTTTAATTTTATTGAAGCAAGTGAACACTGAAAGTGTTTACAGAATTTACTGTCAAATGAGTTATGAGGTAGTTCCAAATCTCTGACCTACTTTATAAAAAGTCTGTGGTCTTATACATGGCAATAATGGCAATATCTTCCTATAAGATGTAGATCTAGATTTAGTGATCTAGTCTATTTTCATGTTTAAATAGCAATGAAATCACTGAGGTCATTAATGTAAACAACACACCCACGTGACAGAGAAGAGATCCGGAACTACCCCATTAATGATAAATATAGAGATCTAGAATAGATCCAGACTATTTCTAGAGTATTCTAGAGCTAGACTCTCACTCTATACAAGATAAGAAATATTTAGATATCTATCAGATCTAAATCTAGATTCTATCCTAATCTGGTTCTGATCTAGACTCTAGACTACAAAGACTACACTACATCTATTCTAGAATGTCTAGATACTGAGCAGAGGTCTCTAGATTTGATTTAAATTTAACCTATTCTAATATTCAATGTAGAGTCTAGATATAGTCTAGTTGTCTAGATATCTTAAAGTTAAGAGAGTAACTTACATTGAATTCAATGAAAATAAACCCAGTCGCTGACATTTTTTATGTTTCAATTTTATATATCTCCCTGATGGCATTGTTAGACCTAGGAAAACACTGATAGTAATATTATCATAGTATCTTATGAATTCCTCATGCCTTATTAATTTCCCTCAAAGACACACACATTTATTAATAAATTACTACTCATATCTATATATATATATATATATATAAAATTAGATTTGATGTCAAAGTGGGTCGGATCTATCATCTAGTGTTCAAGTACTGAAAATCTCAAAATTAAATAAAAAATCTTTCTTTAAGAATCAAACATCTTAATAAACTCTCAAACGCATGAGAGGAATGGTATAAAACAAGATGTTTTAATCTTTAAATTTTGTTATTTAAATCTCTTTTTTTTTTTATATGCCATGTCAAGACAGACAAGTCATACATTGTCATTTCCTCACTTTCCATATAGCCATGGTCTATAAGCATGTGAAATGTTTTGCCTATAGATAAATACCCAAGCTATTGGAGGGCACAGCAGTATTTATAAATCTATTTGGTTGATACAAAATAATTTCCATGATTTATCTTTGATTTTCAGTGTTGATTACCTCTTCTCCACCTCACTCAGAATTGGTCACCTAATTCACATGTTTTTGGACTGTATACACCTGTCATTCAATTGTTTCTGTGTTGGTCTGATGGCTGTTGGGTTGAATCCTCAAATTTTTCTCATTGTTACTTTGAACTGAAAACGTGTGAATGTTGGAAAGAAGAATTGTGTATGGAGAAAAGGGAGGAGAGGGATATAGACAGAATAAGAAAAGGATGTAGTGTGTGAATAACAGTCTTTATAAATGTTATTGTTATTAATTTTATCATTTGCTATTACATTATTATCTGTTTGAAAGGACTGTCTTTGTAGCGCTTTGAGCTTTGTGGCAAAATAGTAAAAAAAAAAGGGTAAATTGTATAGATCTGCTATTGGGTCTAATGAGTCTGTATTTGTGGATGATACCACAATTTAATGGTTAATCAATAATTGCTGATCTCAGCATTTTTTATACAATATCTTCACTGTCTCCCCTCCCCCGATAACATTTTAAATTTAAATTAACATTTTCATCACTGCATGCAACATCCCACATCAAGTTAAGCTCATGATTTTTTTTCAACTTTCTTGTGATTCAATGGTCAAAATTCTCCCAACTGTTTCTTAAATTGTTATCATGACAAAAAAAAAGACATCTTACTTAATACTGAGAGGATCATACGACACTCACGTCCATCACAGGCATGTGTGTGCTATATGGTTTTTAACACATACTACAGAGCTAGATAGAATGGCACATCTGGAAGTAAAAAAAACTAATTGGGAAGGGATACCTTCTTTTAGAGCTATACACTCATCCAGTATTTACTGACAAAAGACCTATATTTATTGACACATCTAATCAACTGGGTCAATTTGTCATTATATTATGATTTTAAAATGGTCTCAATTTGTGCATAGGTTGTATTTACTTAAAAAAAAAGCACTTTTACAGTAAACCACAAGTATCTGATTTACATAATTTATATCCTTATTTTGCACTACTGATTACTAATACTAAACATTATTTTGAAAATAACTGTAAAAAAATAAATAAATAATATTTCTTCTTCTTTGAGTTAAAACCCTTTGATGTGTTTTTTTTCAACATTAAAAATAGTGTTTGATTCTTCCAAAAGCTGAAATTAGGACTATTTGAGTACTGTCAGCTATTTAACCTCAATTTCCATGTATAGATAGAAAGGAACAGCATAAGCAATTAACTGCACATGTTTCCCTGCTTAATTAGAAACATAATATAGGTTTTGTTTAGCCGATGGATCATTGGTAAAAACAATACTCTTAACCCATGACCTACTTCATTCTTACCATGAGGTAAACATGAGTGACGTTATAATACCATGGCTCTTTCTTTCTATGTAAAAATATTTTCTTCAGATGTAAATGAAACTAAATGTGCCTAAACTATAAAGAAATGAAGGATGCACAGTAGGAATAAATTTGTTTCTTCACAACCATCTAAATAAATGCGCATTTTAAAAATGCTGTGGGGTGTTAGATATTTACAGAGTTGTTTTTTGCACCTAGCTAGCTATTAGGACACTAGGTATTAATTATGTAAATCTAGAATTAGAAGTAGACTAGTACATGTTGTAGATCTAGAATCTTAATTTTGATAATACTTAGTAGTAGATCTAAATTAATTATACTAAAATAAATTTAAATATAACTAATATTTGAGATTACATTACAACTATATTATTACAACTTGTACATTACAACTTGTAGTAGCAAAAAAGTAAATGTTCCATTGTCACCAAACACTAAGATGAGTTGGGGTGGGCGGGTTTGACGTTCAGACTTTCTCCAAATAAAACATTGTACAAATTGACTTGTTGTCCTACCAGTTATAGGGCTCCATTAATTAAGTGCATTAAATAGTAATAGAACTTTTGTTTTTCAAGTGTAAGGTTTTAGGCCTTGGAATGGTTTTAAAAGCTTTAATTAGATCTACCTCATAAAAGGTTGGTCTTAAATTTAGACACGGTTTTATTGCTTTGCTTATTTGGAATCTTATGTTTAGATTTAAGGAAGTGTATTAGTTATTGAGGTTTAAGGAAGTGTATTAGAATTCATCTATTCTTAATGCTAATTAAGTTTGAAGATAACTAAATGTTGATAGTAGTGTGTACATCAATTAGTTTTCCTATTTGTAAGAAAAACATTTATTATATTAAATTACATCTGTTAGTGGTGGTTGATGCATTTTATACAAAACAAACTTCTGACTTAATAATAATAGTAATTATTAGTTTAGTTATCCTGAAGTAAATTTCTTTTTTTTTTTTTTAATTCAACAATTACAGTCACACATTTCAAAAGCTAGTTTTTGTTCGATACTTCAATTGTGATGGCAATGATTTTTTGTATTATTTTTTTTTTTTTATAATCCATTCAAAAACTGTCATTTATGGAATACTTTTATCTTTGGTTGAGCCTTTTCTAACTATTGGTTCTTGTTGATGAGCTCATGAAGCATACAAGTTTTGGCTTGGCAGTAGTATAAATTGATACCTACACATGAGTGTTGTTATCTACTTTAATTAATACCATTATCATTGCCCTATTTCTCACACGATTTCAGCATATTCATATTTAAATTAACATTTCATGTTTCATGTCAGACGGACCAAATCTACCCAAGCAAAATTTTTATTGGAAATAGAAAAATAAGAATAATAAGACTTTAAGAGAGATTTTTTAACATTTGACTTATATCTTTTTTTTTTGTCAGATGGGAAACAAAGAAAAAGAAAAAATGGTCAAGAGTAAGTACACAGATTTGTTTCAAGTTAAAAGTAGAGGTTTTAAGTTTGGACTTCATTTAGCTTTACTTAACTGTTTATGTATAATTGATTTTTTTTTTCAGATCTGATGATGAAGACAGCCAGGGAGGATCTTTTCCTGAGAGTGCTGATAAAGAGAGGTTTGCCAGGTATTTATACAATCTAAGGCACAGGAGGCTAAGTATATTTATTTGTTTATTTACTACGTTTAGAAAAGTTGGATGTAAAATCTCAACTTTTGCTACTAAGATTCAGAGAAAAGTGAAAGTGAGACTGAATTTGTTGGAAGTCAAATTTGAGTTTAACTAGAAATAAAAAAACATTTTAAGTAGGATCGTCAAAATTATTTTGTTTTGACTATTTTAATGTTGCTTAAGAGAGAGAACAAATTGAATACACTTGAAATAAATTGTTTTACCTTTTGTTATGGATTTCTGTCTATACATATTTTGTTCTAAGGGAAAGCCATTGTGAAATTGAAAGAAGGCGCAGAAACAAAATGACAGCTTACATAAATGAACTTTGTGATATGGTGCCTACCTGCAGCACATTAGCCAGAAAACCAGATAAACTGACTATCTTACGAATGGCTGTTTCACACATGAAAACTTTGAGAGGTGAGCAACACATACTAAAAAAAATAATTTTCTTAACACAATTTTAGGCCTGGTGTTTCCTGAAAATACTCATGCATTTGTAAAAAGTATTACTATGTTTTTAAATTTAATTTTTTATATTGCTCTAGTAGTAATATAGCTTATGTTAATCAAATAAATTAGAAGTCTCTTTATAAAACAATGCTGGATCAATGGATCAGGAGTTGGTAATTAAAACTACTTCTAATTTGGTAGTTGTGCAAAATGTACTCATAAAGTAATAAAGAATTAAATTATTCAGATCACTTTTTTTTCCCATAGGCACAGGCAACACCAATAATGATGGATCCTACAGGCCTTCTTTTTTAACAGATCAGGAACTTAAGCATCTCATTCTAGAGGTAGTAAATTAAAATTGTGTTAGAAAGCTGCAAAAAATTATCTCAGTGCATCTACTCAGGGCTGGGCCCCGATTGTCTGGAGGTCCAACAAAAATGGTTCCAGAGATATTTTCAATCTTTTGAAGAAAGATCAAAGTGAATTACAAAGGTCCCCATATAGTTTAGAGCTTATCACATCTAAATTTAGAAAATACAACATTGACTTTCTCAAGCTAAAGCTAAGAAAGCATTTTGACTTGATTGAACTCAAATCCTGTGTAAAAATCACATGATTGCATAAAGAGATCCAGAGATTTTTGTTTGTTTGCATTAAGTACATCGAACCACCCACCCAGTTCCATTTAAAACTAAAGATAATTGATATCTATTTTATAAATATATTCTTCACTTTGGTAAACTGAATAACATTTATATTTTTTTAAGAAATTGTTCATATATATAAATGCCCAGATAGAAGCTAATTTTATAATTAAATTTAGAAAAAATTGTTATTTCTAATTACTAAAGGCTGCAGATGGGTTTTTGTTTGTGGTTCAATGTGATACTGGAAGAATAGTGTATGTGTCAGATTCAATTACACCTGTGTTAAACCAAAGTCAGGTGAGTGATCATGAAACAGTCGTGTTATTTTTTTTTTTAAATAAGAGGTAAAGATTTGAGAGTGGATGTCCTGCCCAAGCCTACTGTCACCTAGCATGTATCATAGATGAAATTTAGGGTATAATAAGAGTATAAATGTTAATTACCACATGATGTAAAATCCAATGTAATACAAAATGTATTCGTGTAATAATAGATCTTGGCTGATGTTTCAATTTTAATAATTGAGTTTATCCGATCTAAAAAATTACTGAACTCTCCTTTTTATATTATTGGCACTTGCAGTGTTTCCAGAGTAGTCCATTCTATACACTGTAATTTTTGCTAAATTTAAATATATTAGTAATGCACATTAGCTTCATGTATTCTGCATCATGAAATGTGATACCTACATTGTTTGCTCCTTGATAAGCCCAAATTTTACATAGTGATATGTAGGTTGAAGGTGAAAACAATTCCAGGGAATATCTGCATAGGACAGAGATGAGATAAAGACAAATGGGAAGTAGATATTAAAAATAAAGGCATCATAAAAACTATCCACTGTTGAAACTAAATTAAAAACCTTCATGTAAAAAAAAAATGCAGTGAAAAAAAAAAAGTTTTTTTTTTTTTTAGATATAACTGCTTAGTTTTATTTACTTATTTTAATTTTAAAAAAATAATTCTATTGAAAGATTAAAAAAAATAATATTATTTTTTTACTTTTGCAGGGTGACTTATTTGGCACAACTTTGTATGATTTGACCCATCCAGATGATGTGGAGAAAGTTCAAGAGCAACTTTCAACCTCAGAGTCTCAAAACACTGGCAGGATTTTAGATCTTAAAAGTAAGTTACTTTTGAGAAATGAGCAGTTTCTAATAAGTTTTTTTAAAAAGTAAGGTACTGATTTATTACGTTAAATTTATCAATGCGAAATTGCTTAGAACTATTATTATATTATTTAATTGGTTTATAATGTTATGCCCAATCTAATGGGGTTGCATTTATATGATTTCAGTTATCTATTTTGTTATTTTTTCATGTTGATGTGCATTCCTATTAAACTCTGAATTCTTTCTTCCTAGCTGGAACAGTGAAAAAAGAAGGACATCAGTGTAAGTTGATCTGAGAATGTTGTAATGAAATAAACATATCTAGATTATATTGCAATATTGGTATTTAGTGAATTTAAAGAGTTACATGTAAATCTCTATATAATGTTTAGTTTAAAAAAATTATGCCATTGAAAAAAATTGTTTTGTAATATATTTCCAAACGTTTTTTTTTTTTATTAGCGTCTATACGTCTATGCATGGGATCTCGAAGAGGCTTTATATGTAGGTTAAGAATGGGAAATGTACAGTCTGACCCAATGACAGCAAATCACACTGTCCGCATGCGTCAAAGGAATACACTAGGACCTGCTTCTGATGGCAACCATTATGCAGTTGTTCATGTCACAGGATATATAAAAAATTGGCCCCCTTCAGGTTCTTATTTTCATGTATACGAAAATTACAGAAATAATGAGATTTGTACTATTAAGTATTTCACTGCAAATATGTCATAAAGATTTTAACACTTTTTCTATAACCTTTTGTTTTAATGTGAAATTAAGAATCTTTAGTTTTACTTTAAATGTGATGTATTTCAACATTTCATAGTTTTGATGTCCTTGTGCTTTGTATTCATTTAGCTGGTGTACAGCTGGACAGAACAGATACAGATGAACATGGTGGCAGTCACTGTTGCCTTGTGGCTATTGGTCGTCTGCAGGTCACTAATACGCCAAACTGTAGTGATATCATGGGACCAAATCCTCCAACTGAATTCATCTCACGGCACAGCATGGATGGAAAATTCACTTTTGTAGATCAGAGGTACAGTTTTTTATTTCAATAAATTTACACCAGAAATTAAAAAACTAGAAATCATTTTATGTTTACTTTTATGTATTTACAATATGTTATGCTTTCACAGGGTAACGGCTGTTCTTGGCTACCAGCCACAAGAACTCTTGGGTAAACTAGCATTTGAATTTTATCACCCAGAAGATCAAACTCATATGAAAGAAACATTTGAGCAAGGTAGATTTCAACATTGACTAAGAAAACTTTTAAGGCAAACACTTTTCACATTGTCTGAGAAGAGCAGAAACTTTTTGAATAAGATTAATTTGGAGCATTTGCCATTTTCTATAGAGTATAATTAATTGTTATTATTTCCCAACGAACAATAAAGATTATTATTATTATTTTATTGTCTTTTGAACCTTACTACTATAAAGTGATTCTTGTCCAAGTTGTGTCATTAAAAAAATATATATTTATCACTTATAGTCCTATTATTGTTTTCTCAAAATGGGTTTCTTTTACTTTCTTTCAATTTTATTCTCTGGCATTGTCTTTTTTGTTTTGTTTTTCCAGTTCTGAAATTAAAGGGTCAGGTGATGTCTATAATGTATAGATTTAGAGCATCTAACAGAGAATGGGTTTGGTTGAGGACCAGCAGTTTTAGTTTCCAGAACCCATACACAGATGAAGTTGAGTACATTGTGTGTACAAACACTCTAGTCAAGTAAGGAATTTATGGACATTTTCACTTTTTTTTTCTCCCAATGTCACAATATAAGAAACCTTAAAACATTGATAGTGTAACAAATCTAAGGGAGGCAACTCAACAATGGGTCATGGTAACGGATGGTTATTATGGGTAATAAAATGTGTGAGATGATCACAATCAACATAAGCATCTGTCTTGACTATCAAGTCTTCTGACTCTGTGTCTTCACATTCTTACAGGCTTTGCTATCTCACCATTAACACAGTCCGTGCTGCTCTCTATTCTAGTTGTCTCATGAATGGTACTCCAATGAGCAGAAATGTCTTAGTCACAGGAACCACCCTTTCACAGTTTGACAAAACAACTTCATGACCAGTAAAACCACACAGAGAACCTGCACTTCTTCTCACCTACTGGTCTGTTCCCTGGCGGTGATCCTATTTACAACTCTAGTATCAAACTAAGCTCTAGTTCTGTTTCTCAATTCACTTAAGCTGGAATCACCTGTTTCTTTTTTCTCGTATCAACATGTTGTCTTGAACCAGTCTTGAACCGTACACTGTTGTGCACAAGACGGTTGGCACTGGAGCAGAGTTATTAAAATATTTTAATTAGGTCACAAAATAATTTTGAAACCTCTTTTTGTCTCACTGACTAAATTTACAGATTTATTATATAATTGTTCTAACTCCTACAAATATTTAGTATTTATACAAAATGATATTGAAAAAAATGTTTATATTCTTCAGAAGTTCTCAACAAGGACAGATAACTCCTATCCATAATCCGGCAGAGCAGACTTCTGATGGAACCATGCCAAGCATTCCTTCTTATGCAGGTGGTGCTAGAATAATACATTCAGATCCTATGGGTTTAGGTATAAACTCAATCATGAATGACATTAAATAGATCGTGCATGATTTTTCATACATAATCCCATTTAGAGAAATTAGTTAGTTTATAGTGTTTCAGCTTCAAACATTATTCCGATTTTTAGTCAACAATCCAGTTTTAAGTATATGGATTAATGTTTCTTTTCCCTTTACATATAAATTCAAATAAAATTAAGCAGTTTTTATTAATTACTCCTAATATAGTTAGACAATTAATTTAAACCTATTTCAGCGTCCACTGGCGCTGCTAAGCCTGACTACCCTACAGATCTTTATCACATGAACCAACGGCCGCCCATGCAACAGGAAGTTTATCCAGGATATCAAACAACAGGGACAATGAAGTATCCTGTCCACCCTTCGGCCACTCCTCCTCAAGCCATGGCAGCAGGTATGGGAATGAGGCGCAGTCCTGCTCAGACCACGCCTGGAGGCTGGACTCACCAAGGAGCCTTTGCCAGAACTGATGTGAGTCAAATCTTTCATTATCAGGTTAAACTAACCATTAAAGCACATTCAATGTCAAGACAATAACACACGGTGGAAAGACTTTATTATAGGAATCAATAGGAATGGATAGCTAGACATTACTTACTGTCACAATCATCAATTGTGGATGTCAGATGTCAAGATCTATGAAGATGCTATGATTGATGTCATGTTGAAAATTATCTTGATCTATATCACACCATCAATGATCGTGATTGCCGAGGATCTTGAAATCGCCTTTTAATAAGATGATCGTATAGAAGTAGCTAGATCTAGTTGATAATACGATCATTCAGAATGTTGCCAGTTGATAAGAGGATCATCTAGAAGTTGCCAATCGCTAAATCGATCTAAGTATGTTACTATGTTCAATGAAGAAACTTCTCTTCGTCTAAAACAATTACTTTAATTCAGAACTTGAAAAAGCTATTCACAAATAATTACAATGGTTAAATGTATTTGAACAAAATAACAGATCTACACAATAATATAATTGAGTTCTAATACAAAACTCTAGTACATGTTCTCACTAACACGTTCCATACAAGGCTGACTAAAAATCTAGAACCTTTCCCCGGGTATAGCATTGTCACGTGTCTAACGCACCTTGTTGCAATGCTAACCAATAAATGCAGCTCAATGTACAAAAATTAATATTTCAAAACCCATCACATTTATTCTGACACATAGCCCTCCGCGTGATGGAATTTCCCGAGGTCACTGACGAGCTAAATATAGATACTGTGTACGTGACACTTACATTTTCAAATTGTTTTGAAATTCATAAAAAATATTTATTATATTAAATGTTAGCAAATTGGAGCATGTCTTTCCTCCCAGAAAAATGTCAGTTGTTAAGAGTAACAAAAAAAACTAAAACAAATTAATTCCAACTATCTTATTCATGGCAAACCAGTAACACAGACTGAAAACGCAAAATACCTAGGTGTTATAATAAATGAAAAACTGTCATGGAATCCACATATTGATGAAACTATAAAAAAATCAAACAAAGCATTAGGGTTTATTCAAAGAAATTTCTATAAATCTAATAAGAACATAAAACTAAAATGTTATTAAACCTTGGTTAGGCCATTAATAGAATATGCATCCTCTGTAGTGATGGGAACTAAACTAAATTTTTTAAGTTAAACTAAAACTAAGTTTGAACTTAAAAAAAGTAATTAAACTTTTAGTTAATCACAAATTGAAAAAATTAGTTAAACTAAACTAAGAAACTTTAGTTAAACTTTTACTAACTATTTTGACCTTTTTTAAGGACAAAACAGCCAAACATGAAAAATGCCATATAAAGTATAAAGCACAACCAATCTCTTTAGCAAAATGTAATAAACATTTATTTGTGCACATGAAAAAAGATTAAATGTCTTTATGGGATAGATGTAGATCTTAATAGAATCACTAGAATGATACTATAATAGAAAAAAATTAGAAGTAATTGTCCAAGTTCTTATATAAGTTACTTTTAGAAGTAATGATAAAACTGCATGTTGACTCTCTAACTCTAGATTTTAGAATATTTTGGATCTAATATCTTATACAAACGAAATGATTAGAAATATAATCTGGATCTAGAATTAGATCTAGCTACTAGACCTAGATCATATAATTAATATTTTAATCTAAAAATAATCTAAGAAATAGTAATTACTACTACTACTAGATCTAAAATCTAGATAGAGTCTAGTCTAGTAGATATCTTAGTAACTCTAGATCTAGAGATTTTAGATTATTATAATTATGAATTTATCATTATAACTAGATATTGGTCTTTAGATTTATTATAGGCCAACTCTGGTAGATAATACTAGATCTAGATCTAATAGATCTAGATAGTAGATATAAGTATAATTATAATAGAAGTAGATGTAGATCTAGTCTAGATAATAGTACATTTAGTTAATTTAGTATTAGATTATTAGATCTAGTATAGTGACGACGATTATTAGTATTATAGTCATAGATCTATCATTATCATCTATGCATCTTAGGTCTTAGTCTTAGTATAATAAGTAATCTAGATGTATCTAGATCTAATCTAGACTCTAATTCTAGAATAGTAGAATCTCTAAACTAATAGATCTAGTCTAATAAAGTAAAGTAATATATTATAATAGATCTATATTATTGACTTAAAATTTTAAATTGACATCTAGATCTAAGACTAAGGCTACTAAGAGTTAGACTCTACTTAAGACTAAGAGACTAAAATAATTAAATATAGACTATCAGTCTATTATAACTATAGATCTAATAGTAGTAAAAGACTAATAGTAATACTAATAGACTAGACGTCACTAGACTCTAACTCTAGATTTAGATCTAGTAAAAAGTTTTAAAATAAAAAGAGTACATTTCTTTTAGATCTATAGTAAAGCAAAACACACTGGTGTGAAATAAAAAGCAGCAACATGTAGATCTATAGAAGCAAGGAATTATCAGAATTTATCAAGCAGCGAAACTTGCTAGAAATATAATGAACACGTTTATTTTTCTCGCCTTTCAAATACCTTGAATTATCGGGAATAGCGACCATTATAGGGTAAAGGTCAAAAGGCTTTCTAGTGACCTGTACACCCTCTTGTTTATTCTCCTCTCTATTATTCATTATATATATTCTCCAAATTACATGGATCTAAATATTTATTGGTATGTATGTTAAAAAAGTTTGTAAAATTTGCAATTAAACTTTTTAATTTGTAACTAAAACAAAAAAATTAAACTAGGATTTTAACTAAACTTTTTTTTTTAGTTAAACTTTGGCCTTAACTAATTTTTTTTAGTTAAACTAAAAGTTAGCAACTTTTTAGTTAACTTTTGCCCATCACTAATCCTCCGTTTGGGACCCCTCAACTCAAGAAAACATTAAGAAACTGGAACATACACAAAATAGAGCAGTGAGATTCATAACAAATGAATATTCACATTTGACTAGAGTAACACCCTTAGTAAAATCACTAAATTTAGAAAGCCTTCAGGACAGAAGACTCAAAAGTAAAGTAGCAATTATACATAAAACACTGAACCATAATCTTCAAATACAAAAACAAAATTTAATAAAATACTCTGAAAGACACAAAGATAAAGGCAAATTCCTCGTCCCATATGCTAGGACAAATTAGTAGAAATACTCCTTCTTCCCTAGTGCTATTAGAGCATGGAATGGGTTGCCTGAGCTAGCCAGGAAAACCAGTGACTTGGCAGAATTTAAGTCATTGGTTAATATGCATGACTAAATGCATGACGCGTAGGACATAATCATCTTCTTTTTTTGAAGTAGCGTCTGTATTATATAAGAAGATAAGATTATCCAACTTATCAGGAAAGTCAAGGAAAAAATTGGAAAATGAACTGCAATATAGATCAACTTATTTCAAAATGTTTCTTTTACAACTTGGTTATGCTTGCGATTTTTTATTTTTTTTATTATTCAGACTTATATTTTTGTTTTGTTCAGGTTAGCACTGATTATGGAGCATCAGCTGGTCACTACAATACTATTAGTCCTGCTAGTAATTCAGCAGGTAAACATTCACATTTTAAAAAAATGTGATTTTGCAATAATCCTTTTTGGCCTATAATATTATAGTCAATAAAAAAAATAAGTTATCTTAAAATAGATAAGTTAAAACTGATTGGTTGAGAGATAGAGTATAAATTGTATTTCGATTGTATTTCTATCAAGATTTAATTTACAAGGCTCAAGTAAGAAATGGAGGTGCGGTGGCTGAGCGGTAAAGAGCTTGGCTTCTGAACCGAGGGTCCCGGGTTCGAATCCAGGTGAAGACTGGGAATTTTATCTCGGGATCCTTGGGTGCCTCTGAGTCTACCAAGCACTAATGAGTACCTGACATTAGTTGGGGAAAAGTAAAGGTGGTTGGTTATTGTGCTGGCCACATGACACCCTCGTTAACCGTAGGCCACAGAATCAGATGACCTTTACATCATCTGCCCTATAGACCACAAGGTCTGAAAGGGGAACTTTACTTTTTTTCTTTTTTAAGTAAGAAATATTAACTTTTTTTCTTTGTGTATGTGTGTTTGCGGAATTATACCTGAAACAAGAGAAAGCATAATAAAATTTAAAAAAATCAGAGGTTTTAAATTTAGTGAGAAGGTTTAGCTTGCAAAAATAGCATGTAAAATATTTAGTGGCATAAGTTTTTTAGGGAGGTTTGAAAAATGGAATAAAAATTCAAAATAAAAAAAAAACACTATAATTTGTTGACATTTCAGGTTCCATGTGGCCTCAACAGTGGCAGCCTACTGAAGCCACAGGACAACAGCAGCAGCATACATCTCAGTCTCAGGAGGAATTTACAGAAATGTTTGGCATGCTTGGAGGCCCACCAAGTGAGTTTAGTGAACTGTCTGGGATGTTCCCCAACTTTCCAGAATAGATTCTTTCACTTGGAGAAAGATAGATTCTTTCACTTGGAGAAAGATAGATTCTTTCACTAGGAGAAAGACTTTTTACACAGTTGCTACACATCCCACCTGGAGGCAATCTCCATCATATGAACTTGTTGCCTGGCAGCAGAGTCCCACATTTGTAGTATGGCTTTACATTATGTTTGACATTTAAACAAACAGTTCTTAGGGAAATGTGAACCATGGTTGCGACAGTGTCAAGACGTCTCCAGGGTCACTGTCATTTTCAACATTGTGCTTCACATATGAACCAAATTTAATGGGAGCTCTACAATGTTAGTCTATATTAAACTCAACGTGTACAGTTTTTGGCAGAAATGCATGCAGCTTCTACATTTGGCCTTGATGTTCACACCAATATAGCTCATAAGCTCTATATCTTGTAGTTCATGCATTTTGAGGCTGAATTTCCAGAATTACAATTTGGAGAGTAGTTAACACACTGAAAGCCATAATGAATCATTGTTCTACAACTTTGTGTTGATGCCATCTCCTTTGTGTGTACATACATGTTGTCTCTATGGCACTCATGTTTATGGAAGAAAATTTTTTTTTTCCTGTGCTTTTATGTAATTAAACAAAAAGATTTTTTTAAAACTATTGACTAGAATGTGATGGATCTTATTATTATTATTATTGTTATTTATGTTTTTTCCAAAATTATGTTTTTATTACAATCGCTATTAAAGGAAATTGGTTAAAGGGATGGTAGGGCTTTGTTGATCGTACCATTTACTTAAGATGTTGAGATTATTTTCTATTTACACTTTAATGTAAGAAAAGTTTTTATATCTTGTCTAATACTAAAGGCATTTCTAACATCTATGTATTCTAAGCAGTGCTAGAATATTATTTCATGTAGTGTATTGTATACTATGCTATTAGGAATACAATTATTCAAATATGATTTGGGTTTATTAATTATTGTAGGATTTCGAAAGCTTAATCTAATTTCACTAACTTTAATTGTTATTTTCCTCTAACCAAATAGATTTAGGAAATAATTTCACTTTCCTTCCTATGCTGTGGAATGATAAACTTTGATGTTTTTGTTTTTGTAATTATTTATTGTTGAACTAAACAGATTTTTTGTGATCTGCAGAAACAACTACATCTCCCCAGTCTCCCTTTGATAAAACTTGTTACACAGTGCTAAACTGATGAATATATTTAGAAAGAAAAAGAAAGATATTCTTTTCTGGCAAATGATGTTATTTTGACTTTTGAAGGTCTTGGTCAATATTCGCTGGTCCTATAGAAAATAGACTAGTTTAGTATAAATATTGCCTGTAACTAAGCCTTACACCCAACTATGAATATCAAGCTCTAGAATATTCCATTGGGGATTATAGCACTTTCAAATAATTAATAAAAAATGTAATGAACATTTAGCATTGTCAAATCTGTGGACTTTTACTATTAATTATTTCTATTATAATAGCAACAGCAGCTGGCCTGTAACTCTGAATTTAATGATTGTATTAAAACTGTAATTCTTCCATGTGTAATGCACTTCCCCTCCTGTGTTGATCATGTGACTGGCTACTGTTGATCATGTGATTGGAGAGAACATAATGCAGGTGTTTTCCTTTATTCAGAGTTCACAACATTGATAGCTTCGCCTTAAAAGTCATGTTGAAGTCTGGCACACTATACATACTATATATCGATATATTTATATCTTTGAATGAACATAATTTTTCTTCTTTGCTAAATTCTGTGTCTCCAATCAAGTCATCATGTTGTTTGTCCTGAAATGATCCTTGTCACTTTGCTCTGTGGGGAGTTGTTTTATTTTTTTTTTCTCTTGTTTTGATTACCAATGTTTGTTGTCATAATGTAAGACTTGGAAGAACTGAAACCAAATGATAAGAACATTCAATAAAACATTGAAGGCCTCAACTTTTTGTGTTGTTTTTAATCTTTGGTTTCGGATTTGTGTTTCTGTTTTGATTTGTGTCAAGAAAGAGTGAACTCATTTAAGAATGTCTACTTTATTGTGTAATTAACACTTTGAAATATGTGACCAATAAATATTTAATGAAGGTACTCTTTCATTGTAATTACAATCTATTTATCATTTGCTGTATGTAGAGATGATACATACATACATAACTAGTGCAGGATAAGGTTGATAAACACAGCCCAAATCAAGTACCGTATCAAACATTGACTTAAGAATCTTTTGTTCCATTAAGTGTGAATACATTTGGTATCATGCCAGAAATACGCCAGCTTATAGACATTCTGCATTGAATTCTAAAAGTAAGTTTCTGACTAGAGTTAGTATTTAAGTTTACTTCTTTTGGACATTTTCTTTTTCTGTCTTGGTGGAGAATGAAGGCTGTTTCTCTCTGGGCCACAGTTGTAAGGAACATGACTTCATTGTACCTCTCTCAGACTTGTAGACCTAACCTAAATGCTATGAACAAGAAAAGGGCAAACAATTTACAAACTACACCAGTAATTGTCACTAAAATATCTATTACTTTCGCTTTTCTGTATTTTTGTGTGTGTTCAATCTTATATTCTCACCCCCTCCCCTTTTAAAAAATACTGAAATATTTTGTACTTAAAAAATAGAAATTTGTTTTCTTGTCCATTGTCAACAACATTGATCAAAGTGGCATTTTCAGACGCTCTTCGGTGACAAGAGAAGCAACCGATGGAATCCCCAGGTGACGTATCGTGTTATGATAAGACGGATTCGACCAATACTCTTTGGGTCTGTCACTGTTCAATTCTCTGGTGGTTTCAATGTTGGTTTCTTCCACAACAGACATTGTCCTTGTGTTTACTAATGACAGATTTTTAGTCCATTAGTCTCCTTGGAATCGTCATTTGGCAATAAAAACAATATTTAGATCTAGCTCTTTCTCTCCTAACTGACGATACCAACGTTGATTCCACCAGAATGTGGTAAATAATTACGGAGAGAAAGAGCTAGTTCTGTAGCAAAGTTCAAAATAATATTTAACTATCGTATTCGTTTTCGGGTATTTGATTTTACGAGAACTGCTCAAATATACTACTGGAACCCACGCGTTCACTTGGCTCCTTACACTTTATACAAAAAGGGGTCAGAGTCATTCACTTAAAGCTATTATGATAAATCGACTCGAGTAGCTTTTTGTCTACCCAGAGTATGGCCGACAGTCCCGAACAAATAGGCATATCGTGGTTGAGAGGCTAAGTGCGCTTGAACTTGACTTGGCATTCATTTCAATGCTGATTTCGACTTCTCGACCCCGCACTCATGCAATATCTACTTCTCGGTTTCGCAGTCATGCAATATCGATCTCTCGGCTCCACAGTCATGGAATATCGAGCTCTTTGCATGGGGACATTTAATTAATTCGAAACGTATCTTTCATATCATTGCTGTACACACTATGTATATAACTGCTCGATCTCTAGATCTTAAGTAAGTCTCATGTTAGGGTTTACTTACATCGTTTAATATCTAGGTCTATACACTTTTAGCTCGACGTTTTGTACGAAACCGCGGCTAAAGCACTGCTATTGTTTAATTTTTGTGTACATGTATTGTATGTTGTACTAGTCGACCGGCGGCGTAGCATACGCCGCTATTTGCAGGGCCGGCCTTAGGTGACCGCGGTGGGCTCGGCACTTATGCGACCGCAGTGGTGTACTTATAACAGATTTCCTTCGGCCTCCTGTCCATTTACCAGGAGCTCCTGAAAATCTTCTGAAATTGTAAAATATACGTAAATGTCCTGGAAATATCCGGAAATTATTAAAATCTTTAGAAAACTCATACAAATCTCCTGAAATAAATACACAAAAATTGTCATTTTGGGGTGACATTCATTAAGGAAAATGCCAATCCTACGCGCGATAAAAAAAAAACGTCATTATCCCGTAATTTTGGAATCTTGTGAAAGAAGCTTCTCGAGCCTCAAACTAATGAAGAATTACTTTATTTCAACAATTCTCGTAGATAGATTGAAACATTTGTTAATTCTTGCTATTGAGCGTGATCTATGTAGGAAATAGAATTTTTATGATATTGCCTACTGTATGACTTCGCTACACGCAAGGCTCGTAAAGTTCGTGGGATAACTCTATCCGCAGAAATAAAAGAGTGAACTTTCCTTTACTTCTTAATTCTTCTCGTCCAAACTCTTGAGCGAAGAAGAGAATTATATATATAGATTATCCTCACCTATCACCAGCAGCAGATGGACGTCAAATATTCGAATTTCATGTAGACTCTATGTGTTATGTACTTTTTTATTACCTTGTTTTGTTTTTTTGTTATCTTGAGTAGCTATGTAGGACCAATGCAATTAAATAATAGTTCTGTCTTTGTTTTGAATTCAGTCCACGTGCATAAGTTACTTACTCAAGCTTGATGCAGAATACAGATTCAGGCCTCCCGGTTTGGTCTAATCGTTAAAGGGTTAATGATTCTTTGTATTTTCAGAAATGATATCTGATGACCAAATGTGTTAAGTACAGAGGAGATACTTATTTATGTGAAGATATAACAATTCCTTCTTCATTCTATTTTTTTTTCATTTATCAAACGCCATTTTGTTTATTTTTTATTCTCAATATAGTATCTCAATAAATATGACAATGTCATTGAGAATAATACTATATGGATTACTTCAAGTTTTATCTGTTTTCCAATGGATCAGCCATTTCAACATTTGGCCACCAGCTTATTTTTCAGTCCGATGATGGCCTAGATTGCCTAGATCTATATCTACATGAAATAAATAGTGGATTTGTTACCTTATCCAACCATTTCGCATAGTCAATGATGCGAAACTGTAAACTATGTGAAGCAGGGGCGTAGCTAGGAATTTGCCATCATTTGGGGTCCCGGGGCTTGACCTCTTTGTGGGCCCCTGCATTTTGCATAATATTTAATATTTAAAGTAAAAAATACTCATTTGGGGGCCCCCCTCAAGTTGGAGCTCTGGGGGATTTTCACATTCTCCCCCCTCCTGCCCCACCATAGCTACGCCACTGATGCGAAGTCAGTAGGCTACTTAATGTACTGATACAAGAATGTCGTCTTCGCGAAGTATGTGCTTGGTGTATTGAAGCTAGATTGTCCGCTACCATATTATATGGTGGCTAGTGTTCATCTAGCAAATGTTATTGCAGCTATATTGAATGTCAAGTTCGCTAAGGTTAGGGCAAAGGTTTAACCATAAATCAAACCCATAACCTAAGTCTAAAGTCTGCCAATGCCTTTTCAGTCTTTTCACCCTATGACTTAAGCCAATAATAATTTTCATTTTTGCAAAGTTTCCAGACAAAGCCCAAAAAATACAAAAGATCAGGCATATAGGCCTTTTGCCGTTTGGGCCGGACTCTGATTGATAACAGTGACAAATGTAAGGATTTTGTAGTAGGCCTACGCCTAACTGCTGACGAGGAACAAACAAACAAAATTTAAAAAAAAATCAAAGATGGGCCTACAATAGTTAATAAAAGGAAAAAATAAATAAAACAATAACAAAAAAAAAAAAAATAACAACTGTAATGCTCTTTAAGTCTAGTGATCATCTCGCATACTTTATCTCTGTTTTATATATTGGCGCTCCATTATTAAATATCAAGTCTTCCATTGGACTATAAAGTTTGATAACAAACTTTGCACTATTTTATATTAGGCTTACAAACACCACTTTGTCTCATTTATAATATAGCAGTTAATGGCAACAATTAATAAATAAGAAACTAATAAAGGACAGTAAGTCACGTGAATCATTCCATTTGTGTTTAATTATAAAAAAAGACCATCAAAGTTTGTTGATTTTATGCACAATATTTACAGGATAAACAACATATTCTAATAGATAGACTTACAGCTAAGAGAAAGCATATTTAGTTCAGATCATCTGGATAAAAGGAAACAAATAGCCGGTAAACTAGACTACGTATAGTTTCAGTAGTTTAAAAAATCATTAAATGGTTCCAGCAAGCAGGGGCTATTGTTTTTTTAAGCAAAAGTTGTTTATAATTGTAAGTTAAGATCAAGAGGCTTTTACTTTATGTTATTTTATATGCCTAAAACTTTTTTTTGTATCAGTATATTTGATATCTAGTAGGATATAGGCCTATGTCTAATTCAAACGACATTTAAGCATCTCGTAACAATTACTTCGTTGCTGATTTCTAAATGTTATTTATGTTATGGAAGCTTATCGGCAGAGCATCCTCAGTTATAGTCCTATTTTTATGTAGGCTAATTGTAACTTCAATTAATTTTATAATTAGATAAAACAATTTTTTTTACAAAATGCGTCTAATTTTTTGGGGGGGTCTCTTTTTCACATTGCCCGAAAATCAGCCCCATTCTGATAATTCAAGGACTGCTTCTAACAAGATTTATTAAAACTCCAGACTGTCTACATCGGGACTAATAAATGTTCAGATTTTGTGTGATTGTTGAAGAAAATGATTACCAGATTCAAAACCTAACAAGAAAAACAACAACATTGTATTTCACGCATTGTATAATAATACGTGTCTTGTACGTGTGTGTTTATTATGCTACCCAATTCCTGCATGTAGATCCAAAACCAAACGAGCCACACGTCAGTTTGTTCCCTTGATTTCCACAATAGAGTCTATACAACGAAACACTAGAATTCTTTCAAGCGAAGACTATGGCAAACAACTAAATTAATGTCACATTGCCATCACGTGTGATTACAGTTTCAGAGTTGAAAAGTAAATTGTTTCGGAAGCGCAAATGTGGATTTACTGCAATCTTCTCGATAGGCTGCATGGTTTTCTTGCTTAATACATGAATGTTTGTTCTAACCAGTGTTTTTTTTTGTAACAATATAGGTGCCGGTACTTAGTGATGGATTGTCTAACTTTTAACTACGAATAAATTCATAATAAACGTTAAAATGCAAGAATAGTAATAATTTTTCCCCTCATCGAAAAAAGTGCCGGTACGCCGTACCGGTGCGTACCGTCACAGAAAAAAAAAAGAACTGGTTCATACAACAAAAACAAAATTGATTTATGTTCACATAATCGAGTTAGCTAAACATTCCTATTTTATTTGTCATTGAACAAAATAAAGAGAAAATAAATAGGCCAATATGGAGATCGAACCCATAACCATGTTCGGTCTTTGATAATTGTAGGCCCTAAGCGAACTAGATTTGGTGGCCCATTGAAATATAAAAATAAAACATAAACAACCTAAAACTAAAATTGCTTTATTTTGTTTAAAAGCTAATGTACTAAAACACTAACACTGGGGATAAGTTTTACTATTTCTTCCATAAATCGGAGACCTTTGGAGGCTGCCTAGTTTGCCTATGCCTAAAACCGGCCCTGCCGTAACATTTGCTTGACGCTCAATTAACGTAGCTAAACAGTAAACAGCCATACTACTATTTGCAAAATTTTAGCTTGCAATAACTGATTAATTTTTTTCACTTGCGTATTTGACTTGTGCTTTTGACCATGTGACTTCTTTACCCTTTGACTATAAAGAATAGGTGTGCTATTAGTAGCACTGAGACATGTGACACCCACTTTTAGAAATATGAATTACAAGATTTAAAAAAAAATAGTTTAGAGTATAATTGGTTCTAAGTGGACATGGTTCAAGGCGAAATCAAGCGAAATCTAGCGAATCTGACTTTGCAAGTAAAAACCTTTTGAATTAAAATATCAGGTTAAAATAAGCTATTTGGAGTCTAACATCCATCTTGGTTTCAATTCTTGGTGTGGGCAGATAGTTTCACTCAAAGGAGCGAGCAAGTCTATTGTCTTTACAAAAGTTCGTGTTCTTGATTTTGGATTGATTTGAAAGAAGTTATTGCAAGCGAACGCATTCTTTTAATGGTAGGAAATATAATATCAGAGAACAGATCATATTCTACTCAACAAATATACTAGTATTAGCAAATAGTCTTCTATAGCAGTCATTTCCATACTTCTTTCTTAACGGAACACTTTGCACATTCCGAGTATACAGTGGAACAATTAGCTTTTTTTAAGAGAGAGATTAATTCACGTGGTGGCCTTCTAGTTAATTATTCCAGTAGTTCTCGGAACACATATTAAAGCCTCGCGGAACACATTTTGGGAAACACTGTTCTCTAGTAATTCTTGTCTAAATGTACATACAAAGCAAATAGTTGGAATAAACATTTATATTTTTAATATGTCTTGAGACATTTTAGTTTACTTCCTGTTACCAATTATGGCCCTTCGGCTTTCAACCCTTCTTCAATAGATAAGGTTATGTTTAAGGGATAAAACATACCTAAATGTTTACAAACAACATAGTTCATTATGAACAAGAAATAGTGATATAGACCAGATCTACTAACTTTAGGCCTTCTTAATATAAATACATATATTATATAGTGCTAATCATTTCATTTAGAAAGAACATTTTAATAGTGTATTAGTATTGTGATGACCAATCATTATACACTGGATGATGGTCATATGGACAGAAAAACAGTATGGCGATATACTACGTAAGTAAAGTAAATTGACCAGTTCATTCAGCACACACTTGTAGGATATCATGTCACCAGATCATTGAAAGTTTCTTAAATCCATACATGCCCAGAGGACATACTGCAGACTAACAATCTATAGACCTAATCGAACTTCATAAACGGCATTTAACAATAAATATTTATTCTGTCTATAGGCATTTGAACACAATGAATGTGATCCAATATGGTCCAGTCAATACAACTTACGAGTAAGCGTTACAGAACATTGTAACAAATTGTTTATAAATATCATCTACTAGAAGCTTGAATAGGCTTTTAATACCACAATAGTTCCTCCCTGCTCTTTGCACGTGCATGGCGCGTTCAGTGGGTATGCACGAGATTCTTGAAATGTTTTCTAATCTTCTGCTCAACGGTAACCACTGATGTTGACTGTATGCTCCATGGCCTTCCTCCTTAAGGCTGCAATGCTGGAGCCTCTCCAGGACTCCTCCACGTCGGACAGCCCGCATTGGAGGCTGGACGCCGTCAGAGTGGGAGACGGGGAGTTCCCAGACAGGCTTCCGCCGCTCCCGTTACCAGTTCCGCAGGTGGAGGGAACCATGGAGTATCCTGTGGCATAGGCCGATGGAGGGCTTCCGTTGCCCATGCCCAAAGCGTTCCCAAAGCTCATGTGGTTTGTGTGGTTCCCAAGAGAGTTCATTGACATGGATGTTGCCAGGGAAGTCTGGATGCTCTGTCGTGGCCCGAGCGACGCCGCCGCTGAGAGAGCCAAAGGGTTCATGTTAGTGTTCATTTGGGCCATGGTTGGCCATCGGCCATCAGATGATGGAAAGCCACAGAAAGCATCTCCCATGCTGCCAAATGGATTCAGACCTGTGGAAGGTAGAAGTGCTCCAGGATTTCTGAAAACATTAGTTGCCTTCTTTCGCTTTTTCCATTTCGCGCGTCTGTTCTGGAACCACACCTGGAACAAAAATAAATCGTGCCTATTAATTAGTATTAATTTACATATTTTGTGAATCAAAATATAAACGTAAACATATATAAACGTGTGTGTGGATTAAAGTCTAGTGTCAGGGATTCAGGACATTTTGTTTTCTCTCTTTTGCAATTACAAACAAATAAAAAGGTTGAAAGTGGTTGAGAGTTGAGAGCGTCTTCCATGTAAGTAGCAACAAAATCTTCTCAAATCTATCATTCAAGTCAAGAGATGCCCATGGTCCATAGTGCTGAGGATGTAGCAATCATCTGGGACCGACTATGGTCCAGAGGTCAGGTGGCCAGCTCAAGATCAATCGCTTTTACTTATCTTTATCGGGTCTTCACAGGGACTTCACAGGGACTTCACAGGGACTTCAGTTCAATTCTCCGCGGAAGCCGAGCGCTTTTACTATCCAGCCACCACGTCACATTCAAATAAAATCTAAATAGCATGAAATAGTCTGTAACAGTCTAGAATAGTAACGACATAGAAGTACAGACTACTACATACTCACAGGTATAAACGTTACTGTTTTTATATGGAAGAAAGTTTTTTTTTTATTAGACATACACAACACCATGGGCGTAGCCAGGATTTTTTTTCGGGGGGGGGGGGGTTGGGGGGGATTTTTTTTTATCCCCCCCCCCCCGCGAAATAATACATTTATATGTATGTATGTGTGTGTGTATATAATCTTTTTATTACATTCTGACCCTTCATTCTTTCGGAAGACGCTTATTGTGCCCTAGAATAGGTTCTTCCTGGAGTTAGTGGAAAAATTGTAGACTTCCGCCATTGCTAGCAAGGGGTCAGGGGGAGCGCAAGTAGCTCTCCCAGTGCGGGGCGGAGCCCCGCCGCCAAGCACTATTTCTGATATTGAAAGCCAACAAAATGCATATTCTGAGGTATCTACAGTGCATTTTCCTGCTATTAAAAAGTTTTATTTCAAAAACTTATTGAGCTATTGTTACTGACTTAGACCCTCCCGCGCCGTTCGGCGCATTTGCCGTCAAGCTGTTTCCACAAAAAATCTGTCACTGGTAATGTCTGAAGCTTCTTCCCACCTGCTCTGAAGACCTCCATGAATGTGTGGCGCCAAGTTGTACTAGGATGTCATTGTAACTCTTCTTATGCCTAATTCATTTTGTCGGAGAACATGTCCCGCAAACCTCATGCGACGCTCTGTCACAATCTTACTAAGGGGTCGATTCCCAGTTCGGCATAGAATTTCCTTGATTTACACCCGATCTCTATAACTGACTCCTAAAATCTGTCTTAGCCATCTTTGTTGAGCCACATGTGTTTTTTAGTGTTTTTCAATTTCGGCAGATGACTATTCTCTGCACTTTATTAATTGAGCCCTGCCACTGGTAGAAATGTGTAACCACTCTTGAATACGCTCTTGGAATTAAGTGACTGTAGTTTGCTTTAGATGGTAGCCTATATAGAAAAGGGAAGTTTTATCGTCAAAATAATCTGTTGGGGGTTTTAAACTAAAAAATCTCTGGAGTTATGTTTGTTTTAAAATTCAAAACCCCATTTAGTTACGGTCATAGAATTTAGTAACTGTAGTTTGCTTTAGAATAATATTGAAGATAGAGGTTTTCCTCAAAACGCTCTGTAGGGGGATTTTTAACTCAAAACCATCTGGAGAGGTTTTAACTTAAAAAATAAGCCATCTGTAGGAAAGGGATTTAAACTCAAAACGCTCAAATAATTTCAGTGTGTAATTTATTTTTTTTTATATTGAAGAGTTAATTTTTAGCATCATACCACCATTCAAATTGGGGTTTAAACTCAAAACTCCTTTTGGTAACGCTCATAGCATTTTGAGTGCGTAATTTGCTTTTTTCTTACATTGAAGATGTAATTTTTAGCTTCAAACCCCGCTTGCGAGGGGTTTAAACTCAAAACCCCTTTTGCTACGCTCATAGTTTTTGTGGAATACCTATTCAGTTCGTGGAATACCTATTCAGTTCGTGAAATACCTATTCAGTTCGTGGAATACCTATTCAGTTCGTGGAATACCTATTCAGTTCGTGGAATACCTATTCAGTTCGTGGAATACCTATTCAGTTCGTGGAATACCTATTCAGTTCGTGGAATACCTATTCAGTTCGTGGAATACCTATTCAGTTCGTGGAATACCTATTCAGTTAGTGGAATACCTATTCAGGGTTCACGAAACACTGGGGTTTCGCGGAACACAGTTTGGGAAACACTGCTCTAAAAAAAATAATCGGTAATGCAAAATATCAACTGGAAAGAGTGGCACGAGTATTATTGGAGTCCACGTTTAACTACACTAGACCTTGCTCCTTTCATTACTTAAAATGTGCGTGTCACAGAAAGCCTGAAATCTTGGAGTGCATTGCGCCTTGGTTAAAAAACAACTAAACAACATAAAGACAAGATTTGATGGCTCTGGGATGGTAGTAATGGTAACCAAAGAGTGAGCAGTTGTCTTCCTTATTGCCTTTTTCGTCCATTTTATTAATTTAAGGAGGAAGACTTGAAAGAGGAAGAGAACAAGCGAGAGAGACGTGTGACAGAAAGTCGTGCGACAGAAAGTCGTGCGACAGAAAGTCGTGCGACAGAAAGTCGTGCGACAGAAAGCCGTGTGAGAGAAAGACATGTGACAGAAAGACGTGTGACAGAAAGCCGTGTGACAGAAAGACGTGTGACAGAAAGTCGAGTTACAGAAAGCCGTGTGACAGAAAGCCGTGTGACAGAAAGCCGTTTGACAGAAAGACAAGTGACAGAAAGACGTGTGACAGAAAAAAGTGTGGCAGAAAGACGTGTGACAGAAAGACATCTGACAGAAAGACGTGTGACAGAAAGACATGTGACAGAAAGCCGTGTGACAGAAAGCCGTGTGACAGAAAGTCGAGTTACAGAAAGCCGTGTGACAGAAAGCCGTGTGACAGAAAGCCGTTTGACAGAAAGACAAGTGACAGAAAGACGTGTGACAGAAAGACAAGTGACAGAAAAACGTGTGGCAGAAAGACGCGTGACAGAAAGTCGAGTGACAGAAAGACGTGTGACAGAAAGTCGAGTGACAGAAAGACATGTGACAGAAAGACGTGTGGCAGAAAGACGTGTGACAGAAAGACGTGTGACAGAAAGTTCTCTATTTTTAGTGAGTTCGATCTTGTTTAAATGATCATTATTTCACTTGTGTTTCTACATACATCTACAATGAAGTTGATAGATTTAGTTTTGTTTCAAAAGAACTTGGTTCACATTTTGATCTCATGTATTTTAGACTATTATTCGCCTACATCGGTTAGTTCTCCTAGCTGTTTGGAGCTACAAACCAACGACCGTGCATCAACACTTTAATAAAGTAATCGCTCATAAACATTACTTGTATAAGTACCCAGGACCTTCTGGCCGATATTAGCATGTTTTAATACATGACCTTCAAATTAAGTCTTAATTCAAGAAAATGTTATACATAATTTATACACCTGTTCAAAAATAAATATTTCTAATGGCTAATATTTTAATTATTTAGCCTATTAATAACATATTTGGTAAATTAAACATACACGATAATTAACTTTTACAGTCAATTAGTTGAAAGTAATAGTACTTTCAAGGTAGGAGCTAATTTTTGTTTAGTCAAGAGCTCTTTGTCAAGTTGTTGCTCTGTGCTATTAGAATGATCTGTTGACAATTTAGAGACAAATGGACCAGAAACAAAGATTCAGCGGCTGACTCCTACAAAGAAAGCACGCGCCTGCCACGCGTATGGAATTTATCATCGGTTCTAACCAGCCCTGATGCAAGTCGTATTATCGCTAGTCGTGGCGGTCGTCAGACTTGTTTGAGAACAACCCGAAGACAAGTTTCCGTTTCGGCACATCGCTTCCGTGCGCAAGCGCAGTGCGTCAACGTGTAAACTACCGCTTAAGGTCACGTGACCTGCTGAGTTATCAACAATGGACGACAAGAAATAGCTGTAATGACTGTTATTTCAACCGTAAATGTGAAGGGGTGGACTCACCTGTCCGGTTGCTGAGTATTTTGATCCAGGTCGTTTAAAAAACCTGGAGCCACGTGATTTGAGATTGCGACCATTTTTATCTTAATTTTATTAGTCTTCTTTTTCGATTTCTCTCTCTCTTTCTCTCTCTCTCTCCCTCTATCTAGTATCTCTTTTTCATCCTCTCTCTCTCTCTCTCTCTTTCTTTTACGGTAATACATCTTAGAGCCCTAATTTAGGAAAACAATACTTTTGTTTTCACAATAAATATTATCGGAATATAGGTTCGTATGAAATGTTAGCTATATTTTTCATCTTTGAAACTATAAATATCTAGCTACTTTGGTGTATCCTGTGTGCAGAATGAAGGAGATGTGGATAAATTGTTTACACTTTAAAAGGTTTATAATGCTTTGATGCACGTTTCAGTGCTGTACAATCATACTTCTTGTCGCTTTCGCTTTGTAGGCCAAACTTTAATTTAAAATGATTTATTTGGCAACAGCGATCATTTCACGAAGAGTCCTGGACACATTGTTTAGGATAGAACATTGAACGTGGAATTCCGCGATGATGTGGCGATGACGTAATGAATTCAGCAGACACATGTTTTAACTAGATCCATTTGTCTATGCAGTACGAAATAAATCACTTGGAGTAATTAACAACAATTCTGGTCATTAAAATCTTAACTTTAATCACCAATAGCGGCTGCAGAAATTAACATAATATAGTTCAGTTGTTTCTTAAAGCACAAATCTCAGATTAGTAACATGGCTACAGATCGTATGTATGGGCCTCTTATTCTCAAAGTGGTCCTGGGTTCGAACACTGACCACAGTCGTCCTCCTGAGGGATGACCTGCTTAGGACGTAATAATCATTTCTGAAAGAATTTCTGCAGCATTGCAAACGAAAACAAAACACTTGAGACGAACAAAAGTTCTAATCCAACAGCATTGCTGATTTACATGTTAAATGTTCTATCCTAAACAAGGTCCAAGACTCTTCGTTAAATGATCACAGTTGCCAATTAAAGAATTAAAATCAGTTTGGGCTAAAAGTGAAAGCGCTAAGAAAAATGATTTTACAAACAAAATTAGAAACCTTTTAAAGAACACAATTAATCAACCTTTAATCTGCCGCTTCTGAAAAGTTAAATTCAAATATGTCACATTATATATATAATTACACATATTATTGTGTCTTGATGGCTTGGATTGGATTGCAATTAGCTGCTAGATAACCGTTTCAATGTTTGTGAATCGCGTGATCCGATAGTTGCGGTATTGTTGTTCATTATTATTGTCATAATTATAATTTACATTATCAGTTACATTATTATTGCTTTTCTTTTGTTTTGATTATCTTGAGTGTGTTGATTCTTTGTATATTATTTTTTTCAAAATAATTTTGACTGCCTTTGTAGCACTAGTGCTTTGTGGCAAAACAAATAAAATTGTTAAATTGATGGTCCCTGGTTCGAACCCTACCCGCTGCCACCCCTCGCCGTCCTGCGGGAGGTTTGGACTAGGATGTAATGATCTTTTAAGTCTGAAGGAACATCAACAAATGTTAAGCAATCAAACAGTTACACTTTTCAACATTGTCAATGACTCAATGTTACTGTAAATATTATATAATCAGTTGTTCTTTCTACCACTTTCATAATCTGAGTGACTGTAAGACTTAGGACAATATTTAACTGAGGAGTTTTCAAAATAATTAAACTGCTTCAATCTTGAAAACAATATACCCGCAGCTACAACACCTTTGATCGCAATAGGGATTTAAAAGAAAAAACGAATGGTAAAATCTACGCCAGCAGTTTTTGTCCAATCAGGCAAGCAGCAGCTCAGTGGGTGGTACCACCTATTGATCGATTGCAAATATTCCCACTTCTAAGGGCGGTAACTTTGTAAGCATGATTGAATAGGTCGAGCCAGCCGATTGTTTCCCCGTAAAAGCTGCTACAATGACAACAAGCCAACAACTTCGGTGGGCCTCAAACAAACAAACAAATGAAACCATCACAGCCCATTGAGCGCAGAAAGGGAGGTAGAAATCAAAAGTAGAACCGTTGAACCAGTGGGATACATTTCCTTTTCCCTCCACAGTAACAGAATGAAAAAATATCTTGATTTAAAACTTTGGAGGTGAAAAGCTAATAAGTGTCAGTAACTGTAACTAGTTTTAAATGCATCGGAGCTATCCTCTCAGATGAAGGAACTAAACCTGAGCTACTGGCCAGAATGGCACAGTCCACAGCAGCACTTATAAAACTCAAAACAATATGGAAAGACAAAGGCCTCGACACAAAAATTGGACGGATGCGCTCTCTGGTCATAGCCACCTTCTGACTAGAGAGGAGGATCCAAACAATGGCATTGAGTTGCTACAGAAAGATCCTTGGTATCACATACAAAGAAGAGATTAGAGGCAAGATTAGTTCAGCGCTGGACTTAATGATGACCTGATAACTACTGTCCAAAAACGCAAACTAAAATTCTATGGCCATTTTACAAGGTCCTATGGGCTCGCAAAGACCTTCCTTCAGGGAGCATAACCAGGAAAAAGAAGGGGCAGAAAGAAAAACCGACGGGAAGACAACATGAAAGAATGGACGAGGCTGCCATCGAAAGAGATTCTATCCAAAGCAAAAGACAGAAAGGAATGGGGAAAGACGGTCGACAAATCTTGTGTGGTGCCCTAACGGTTCAACAGACTAAAGGGATATGTGAAAGTGAAGAAAGCGATTAAGAACTTGTTTTTTTTTTAATTCGTTACCCTGTATAACGTTTACCTTGGAGATAGACACAATAGCAATATTTTTTTAAATTCGTTACCCTGTATAACGTTTACCTTGGAGATAGACACAATAGCAATATTTTTTTTAAAATAAGTAATTAATTTAGTTTTATATGATAAATGTACTAAATCGGCGACAATAGACTAATAAAACCTTCTATTTTATAACTACTTGAATAGCTCAGTGGCAAACACGTAGGCCTGCCATGATGGAAACTTAGGTTCACATTCAGGCTCGAGTAATTTGTTTTTTCTAATTGATGTAATTTTCTCACTCTAAGAGAGGTCTAAAGAAGAAATGGACTTGTTTACTAACTGACTAGAATCTGCACCAGACTTTAAAGTGACTGAGGATGGTTGTAGGTGGAGCTATTTACCAACGTCTTCCCCTTACCAACAGCGCGCGGCAGATGTAGCATTTTGATTGGTAGGATGCTGTATCTATCCAATTTAAATATCTTCTTATCGCGTGAATTACTTTAAAAAAAAGATTTATTGAGTCCTACGCAAATGTCTATAGTAACCCAGCGCCGTACACGTTAATTAGAGACATAAACTCTTAATATATAACGTACGAAATAAATGCCTTATATATTTGTACAGTATTTCTTTGGCGAAAGCGGTGTTTCTTTCTTCAAGCTGTTTCAGACTATTGATGAATGTGGTCTTAATAAAGAAATTTTTGTTGTCAAATTCAACTTGAAAACATCGATACCGAACAATAATTCGCTTAGTTAGAAATGATATAATTTCTTATCATTACAAATGGATTATAAGTCAAACATAGCTATGGGATAGCAGCGCTAGGCCAGTACCAGAGAGATGAAGGCTAGGCTGTATCTAATCGACCTAGTTTGGGGGGAGGGTTTAAGCGTTCACCCCTTTAAGAGGAGAGGTCCCCCTATTTTCTAATCAAACCTTTTTGTCGTCTTATTAAAGTTTGCTGTAGTTGTATTAAATTTGTTTCAATAGAGGAACAATGGGCTTGTGCATTCCTCATTAATCTTCGGACTCGATAACAATCCTTATTATTATTATGTTGGTCTATATAATTTTTATGTGCAGCAACAAAGCCCATTACAAGAAACAAGAGAAACATAAAAAAGACAAAAAACAACAGCAAAACAAAGCTTATCTTATCTTATCTTATAAAATACAGACGTTACTTTATAAAAGAAGATATTAAGTGTAATTGTTTCAATAAGAGTGGATCAGTTATGTGATTAAATTTGTTATAGATTTAGACTAACAATAATAAATCTGTGAGATTTGAAATATTTTACCAATTGTCAGTTTTTTTTTAGCTTTCTCCGTGCGCTACGATCCTATCACTTGTCTCAGGGGACTAATTCAACGTATAGCCTACCACCACATCTGTCAAGTACGATTTCTTTCCCTTGTTCGATACCAAACAAAATAATTAATTACCAATAGTCAATAAACTAATTGGTCAATTTAAAAAATGAGTCTTTGTTTTGTCAGGTACAAGAACATTTTTTTGCACAGTTTCAATTTGATTTGAGAAATAACGTGTACAAACTTTTCACCAGACAGACTGTGCTTTGTAACTAATGGAAATGGAATAAATAAGGAAGTGATTTTTTAAAAAAAATTACACTTCTTAAAATCGTTCGTTTTAAAAATTGTATCTATGCAAAAATTTAAGCATAAAAATTGAAATGCTTTCTTTCCCCATCAGAAGTTTGCATATCAAAGCATTAGGTGACCACATCTAATTTTTTTTTGGAGATAAATAAATAAATGCTTCAAATTTGGGTGGTTACTTTTTAAATTAAGAAGCCTCAAAGCTCGATGAATGTGTCCCGGGTGTGTCGTGTATGTAGTCAACTCTCGTCTATTCAAAGAATGTAGCACAGGAGCAAAAAATAAAACCCCAGCCGTCTGCCCCAATAACCTTTAACAGTTTCAAGCGGAAAGAAAAGATGTCTGCGAAGTTTTCCAACTTTCAGCTCGTTCATTGACCTTGTGTTCAAACCGCTGACACCAAGAAACTCATTTGAACGCCGTCTACTGTCTCGCCGTGTAACACATTAAGCACTGTGAATGGACCAACTCTCACGGCATAGAGGACAAATTAACAGGAGGTCCTGGCCAGGCCAATGTTTTTATAGTAACTTTAGAACCCTGCTCTTTGTTTTAGCATTGTTTTTTTTTCAAGAACACTTTTTGTATTCCGCAAGCTGATTTCACCAGCCCAGCTCTCCCATCTCTCATCTCTGCATTAACAATGCAACAATGACGAATTATTCCAGAGCCGAGGCGGTGTTCATTAGCGTCTTAACAACGCGGGCTCCAGCGGCTTCTTCTTTTCATCCTAATGACTCTTCTGCTTCGTGTTTCACAACAAATCACACTGTTTCTGAAGACCAAGACAGATTTCTGCCAACCTGACCGCATGAGACAGGAAGCCGAGAAAGTAGAACATTACCTGTCTATTATGTAGCTCGGTGCCTGTGTTAAGAGGTCATGGGAAACCATCGCATTGAACGTTGTAACGATAGTAGCCTACATTTCATTAATAGGATTATTTTGTTGTTTCCTTTGATACTTTAGGCCTACATTTGCCGAGAAGTGAAGCTCTATATGAGTTGTCGATACGCTTATGCCAATAACAAGATAACAAATAACAACAACCACAATGCTTTCACGCAGTGGCGTAGCTATGGTGTGAGGTTGGAGGGAGAATTTGAAAATCCCCCCTGCTTCACTTGAGGAGGGCCCCCAAATGAGTTTTCCATTTTTATTACGCCATGTCAAGATGTCGAATGTCAAAATGCAGGGGTCCCCTAAAGAGTTCAAGCCTCCCGGGCACCCAAATCATGGCAAATTCCTAGCTACGCCACTGTTACCTCGCGCCATACAAAGTAGAAGTGTGCGGGGGGAATTTGCTATATGCATGGTTATAGTATTAGACCAGCTGACATTGTTATTGTTAAGACATTGTTACTATTCTAAGGATAAAAGGATTCAATGAACTGGTTTTTATAAAGATATGTTTCACTGTAAGCCTGGCCTAGCGCATGTGATTAACTGATTATCTAATTAATGGATGGTCTACGGACAAGAGTGTTGGTAAATGGTCAATCTCTCATTCATGGCCTGTGGTATAGGTATAGAATGTATAACTCCTGTATACACTCTTAATATATTACATGTAAAACTAGCTGTCAAAGTTGTTTTTTTTAACAATACCTCTATTCAAGTCAGAACTTTATGGAATCTGAATCCAAAAAACTTGGATCCAGGAACCTGTATCCAGGAAACTGGAAAGCTGATCTCAAAAACGGCTCTAACGATTTTCTAAGAAATGTAACAGTTGATGTATATCGCTGTCGTTACTTGCTCCTTAGGCCACAGGGGATAACTCGAGTTGGACCGACCAACATTTTTCAAAGTAAAATAATTAAATATAAATTTGGCTAGAGACTAAACCTAGGTCTAAATCCAGCATCGGTTTTGAAAGGACTATCGCGTTCTTGAAAGGACTATTGCGTTCAGGCATTTTTGATAGTAAGACATTATTGATTCAAGAGTTTAATTAATTAATGTTCAGGAAAATTTTGCGCATCGTCTTCTAAGTCGAGATTTAAAGGCCTATCATTTGGAATTATTTAGTAATAGTAATAATAAAAACATGGCGTAGTCCCGATTATGCGATTACTGAGTACATTTAAAGTTACTTCAAGTGTATTGAAAGTATTTCTCTTTACCAATATGTTTGTACATAAATGTAATCAGGATTACATCTAGGTTCTAGATCTAGAGGTAGATCCGAAACTAGACTAGTTCTTAAGAGTTCTAAATCAGAAGTCTAGGTCTAGAGTTAGATCTAGATGTTGATATGCTGAACATACATGTATGGTATATATATATATTCTACTTCATATGCTGACATGTACTGTATAATGCAGGTATTTTTGTTCTTCTTTATGTCTGTAATTATCTGCATATAAAATTCTTTCTTCACAAAGATTAAACGTATTTGTTATATTGTTAGAATGTCCTAAAACAGAAAACTCTGCAATTAGTAATATATTTAAATAAATTTATTTTGGGACAAAAAAATTTGATAGTATGCATAATTTTACAACCCTTTCTTAATATTTACGCCCCTGTTTTTATTATTTAATGTTAAATAATTTTTCAAAAGCGATGTATTTATGAAAAATAAAACCCACTTACATATTTTATTAAAAAAATAAAACGGTTCACTATCGGTCTAGAATCTAGTCATCTGAACGCTCCAACATGATAATGAGAACGAGGAAGAAGAAGAAGATAAGATAATCGCTGAACCAAAACTTTACAAACGGAAAAATATAATGAAATCGGATTTTCAATATCTTTTCTACTTTTTGAGATCTAAACCTGACAGGCAGACAGACGGACAGAAACACAAAATTAAAAGCGGCTTTTCCCCTTTCAGAAAAGGCTAAAATGAATAATTAGGTGTTGTCTTCAGATTTGAAGAAGAGAGCTGTCTTTACAGTTCTAACCTACATATTTTGTAACTCTGTCCCCTGCACAGATGTTTATTAAGTCGACGCTGTGCTCAGTTTTCTATTGATACATTGCTTCATCTACAGATCGAAATACAATTCTCGCAGTAACTGAAGAGCTGACTTCATGAAAACGTATGCTCGAAATAAGGGAGTTCAGTCTAGAGAGACGTTAATTACATGATGTTCGATTCTTATGTTGTATTTGGATAGTTTATTTTATCCACCCATTAATAATTTGTTAAAAGTTAGAGTAAAAACATTTTTAAAATGCTATAATAAAACGCGCACGTTTCCTATTCATGACTAAAAAGCAGGGAGTTCATTCATAAACAATAAATCGACACTTTTGCTCGCGACTCTTTTTACCCTAAAGACTCAGGCCGGATACAATGAAACGGAAGTACCGCCCTCGTGCAGATAAAAAGTCGGAAGCAATAAAACCCGACGGATAAAAAACAATTACCGTATTAATATATTGTTATTAATATTTAACGTTTTCAAACGGCATTAAATTGTTCTCGTGATTGTCGACTGCCTCAGTCACTGCTATGGTTCAAAGGTTTTGGATGAAGTGGTCAAGGAAAATGGTTTTCTTAAGTTACACAGAATAGAGAGCTCGTCTGGGCAGAAACGGTAGTCAAGAGAGTTTAGAAAAGGATAGACTATCCGAGTGAAGACAGCGTTGCTTCCCTTGAGGGGCCCACATCCTGCCACCTCACGCAACACGCGGCCCGGCATTTGCATGCATATTAACAACGACCTCGCTATGGGGACTTCCCCAAAGTGGACTCTGACGCCTCGGTTTAATGAACGTATTAACTTGTCGTGGCCCACGATTCTTTCCCCCCTTCTTGCCGACCACCTCCTACCCACCCACCCAGGAGATCATTCGATTTTGTTGGAGGGAAGGAGGGTGACCCGCGATAAGGTGCCATGAATACCCCGCTCGATTGCGTGCCGGAGCTGAAGAGATCGCGGTCCATTGTCACCGTTTCCATGTCATAGATACCCTCTTGGGTACGTCACGTGATAAACTCTTGTGCGTTTTGTCCAAGCGTTTCCGGTTGGGCCCAGAAATTAGCATTGATTAATTTCGAAATTGCCTCGTTGACGTCGGAACGTACCGATGACCCGGCGAGACAGAAAACTCATAAGAAACAACAAAAAGTTGAGATCAAGTTCGATGCTGTGTACCAGATAAAATGGCGTGTATGCTTCCAGTGCGGCAAGCTGCTTGATAGGCTTCGATCTCTGACTGATTGGTGTTGGATTTGCACAAATGCTCAACCAGTAGCATGGTATGGTCTGGACCAGATCAATAATGGAACCCGGGGGCGGATTACAGCCGTTTTGCAAGTATTGGTGCGGCCTGGACACACACTATATTGATTAGGACGTGATAACATAAATCCCATTTTTAAAAGTGTAATTCATAAAATATTTTACTTTCAACATAACGAAAACGCGATTTTCTTTTCTTTATTTCCAATATTTAAAAAAAATATATTACTTTTTATTAATTTGAAAAATAAAAAATAATCGAACTAGGAACAGAGGCAGGAATAATGGATTAAAAAAACTAATAACACGAGAAACGTTACTGCACTCAATGTGTCCAGTTCAATAAAGATGTCTCAGGCAAGAACTGAACGGTACAAAAATCTTGTTTGGTCCTTACTCAGTCAGACTGTATAAGCACTACTTGTTTACTAGGTAACATAAAAAGATCAAGGCGACCTTGTGCGTCACTTCTCTATGTTTTGTGTCTGTTCTCTTTTCAAGAAAGTTTGTTGCGGTTATTGTTTTTAATTGTAATTACAACGAATGTCCAATAGAAATCAATAAATCAATTTTAGTTTTATTCAATTCGGAAAACTTGTACGAAACTAATCACTAGTCTTACAACAGGCATAAAGATCAAACCCGCGCCTATAAACAAATAGAAATGAAGGTCATGTTGACATAGTTACCAGAAATACGGAATCAATCACGTGAACATTGTTGACTTTTGTGGAACTCTGCTGAAAGTGTGGACAACAAAAGAAATTTAATAAATCAAAGGCTTTTCATCGCCAGTATTCTCTTCATGCTAAAACTCATCTGTAACAACTGCTTCTTTAAACAAATACAACCTTGTTAAATAAATCGATGAGATCTCTTGGAATTCTTACAATTTTCTTTCTTTTTACTGAACAGACTTAAAGGTAAAAAAAAAAATGAGTTCACAACAAGTCGAGAATGTTGATCTATTTCGGCATGACTAAGATTTGGATACAAGAAAAAGTCATTGAGGACAAGTGGTAATATCTATTAGGATGTCAACAGGCGAAAGGCCAAGTCATGAACTAATAGAAATAAATAAATACATCACATTTCATAACATCCTCTGCACATTTCTAAAGCAGAATTTATTGTCAAAGAAATTTTATTCGTGCTCTTGTATAGCGAAAAGACAGTAGGACAGTAGCTAGCAGAAGTGTTTCTCTTGGCCATTGTTCTGAACTAAACGATATTATTTAATGAGTCAACGAACATTCTAGCACATTTTTTTCTTGGTTTAGAAATTCGGCATAATTAATATTAGCTATCGACCACTTAAAAATATATGTTCTAAATGTTAAGTTAAAAAAAAAAATAAATGAAAAAAAAAATCTATGACATATAAAAGTATAGATTAACATGTGTCCCCCATCTGCCCGGCCCATACACCTGTGACATTATTGAAGATGGTTCTTATTTTTTAAATAACTGAAAAATGAATCCCCGAGAGGGCTAACTGACTTTAACTAAATACCTAATTGTAGAATGCATTTTCTTGTTATAAAGAATTGAAATATCCACAAATTGTGTATACATCCACTTTGTTGTGCTGACTACATTCTCAACAACAACTGACCTCAGAAACTGATGAACTTCGGATCGTCAGAACATTGCACCACTAGGCACTAAGCGGATCCAGAACATGAGAATAAAAAAAACAAAAGCCAGAGTGTTTCCCAACCTTCGGTGAAAAAAAAGACAAACAACAATACAACCATGTTGAGGCCTTTCTGTTGACAGTTGGGGGGGGGGCGCTATAAGCTTCGCCAGTGGGATTCAGGGCGAAACCCCGACACCAAAAGCGTTATCTTGCATTCTTCACAGCAGAAACGCATTCTCCTGACGTCTACAGCTCATTATTCATCCTATTCAAAACGGACCTTTTGAATAATGTTTTAGCCTACTTGAAAAATCTTTTAATAAGAATTTAAAGGTCCTTACTACATTGCAAATACAACCGATTTGTTCCTTGAAAAGATAAGATACCCAACATATTTAGATTAAGATAGTGAGGATCGCCGCCGAAAAAAAAATATTGAAAAATTTTTTTTTTAAAAAAGCTCATTTGTGATTTTTTTTTTTTTCAATAGGCATGTTTGTAATTTTGTTTTGTTACAGAACTATAATTGACAGCTCTAAACAAAAGATTTCGGAAGTGGGAGGAGAAATTAAGTGTACCAATTAGATTCTACTCTAAAGTTTTTGCATTTTCAGGATTCAAGCATATATTGCGCATTATAGTCCAATTTTTTTTTTATACAATACAAAAATATCAGTATGATTAAAGGTTAGAGAAAGGTGACCAGGAAAATAATATTTGGGTTCAGAACTCATCTGAATTGTTACTCTTACGCTAAAAATTCTTTTGAATTCTAAATTTTCCTAAATAAAGTCTTTCTTAAAATAATTGTGTAAATCATGTGCAATGACATAAACTCTGTCGCCATATTTGACTATTCTGTTTTAAAACGTCATGTTTCGTCTGGAAAGGGGAGGAGGTGGTCTAGTGAAAACGATTAATCCTCGCTTCTTTTATAATTTCTGCTAATGATTGCATTTGGCATCAAAGAATAGGGTTGGGGCGACTCGATATAAGAATTTAATTTATAGCATACATACATTATATAAGTAACAATTTTTTTTAATTTTGTAATTTCTTAACTAAAATATAAAAAAAAGTATCGGTTTGTCCGATGGGTGGAGGGAGATTGCATGAGATTAGATTATTATACAACTGGGTTCAAATATCAATATGTATGTTATATTATATGGATATTGAACAAATTTTGTTCACACACTATGATTTCTCCATAAAAATAGGACCGCCTCCTCCCCACACTGAGGGCTAGAAGCAATCACTCCCCCCCCCCCCTAACCGAATCGGCCAAGATACCAGAAGGGTAGCGACTTAATATAAAAATTATATAGTAATTCAACTAATTTTGTTCACAAACTATGATTTCTCCATAAAAGTAGGACCGCCCCCCACTCAAAGGGTTTAGGTTGGAAAGGCAGTAGATGTATTCGCTCCCCCCCCCCCCCCCCACCCAATCGGCTAACAGAGGAACGACATAATATAAAGATCGGTTAAAATATCAATAACAAGTTTTAATCACACTAGTCGATCAGCGGCGTACTATACGCCGCTATTTTGCAGGGCCGACCTTAGGCTACTGCAACCTATGCATCCACAGTGTGCCCGCACTTTCATAGGACCTGCGCTAATTCTAGGTGTATAAATTATTAAATTAAACCATTTTATAACTTATAACAGATTTCCCGCGGCCTCCTGATTTACCAGGAGCTCCTGGAAATCTCCTGAAATTGCAAAACATACGAAAAAGTCCTGGAAATATCCGGAAATTATTTAAATCTTTTGAAGTTTCCTGAAATATATAGACAAAAATTGTCATTTTTGGGTGTCATTCAATATGGAAAACGACAATCCTACGCGCGATAAAAAACGGCATTACGCAATACCCGTAATTGTGGAATATAGTGAAAGAAGCTTCTCGCGCCTCAAGCTAATGAAGAATTACATGAGGTCAACAATTCTCAAAGATAGATTGAAACATTTGCTAATTCTTGCTATTGAGCGTGATCTATGTAGGAAACCGAATTCTTATGATATACTGTATGACTTCGCTACACGCAAGGCTCGTAAAGTATTTCTGTGCGTAGTAAAGAATGAATTAAATGAAAAGACGAATTTATTTTAGAATACAAACTATTATTTTCACTTATTATCCGTATCCCTACCCAAGTCCGGCCATGCTATTTAGTGACGGGTGAATACTACTTCCCCCCCCCCCTTTTTTATTTTCGCCTCTAAAATTACGTGGGATAACTCTAGTCCGTCCGACTTGCAGAAATAAGAGAGTGATCTTTCCATTACTTTGTATCTTGTACAGACTCTATGAAGAAAATTATGTATGTTCTAGATAGATATTTAATTGATTCTGTTAACAAACTGTGGTTTCTACAAATGAATTGGACCGCGAAAGTTTATGGTGGGAGGGGGCCGGATTGATGCCATCGCCACCTCCCACCCCACCAGATCGGCCAATATACTAGAGCGGGGGGGGGGGCCGAAATAATTTAAAAATTGGTTGAAATATCAATAATCGCCATTATCGTCTCCCCCCCCCCCCCCCTGAATCCGCCAGTGCCGCTAGGTCATGGATGATTTTCGTAAATGGAGCCTGTAGTGTATCCGGTGTTCGGAATACGGAAGTATTGATGAGATTTGCATTTTACATTGCATGTGCAGTTTATAGCCGTTCAGAATCAATTTTTTAAGTTCTTCCGCTTGTTGCACGAAGACATTTGTATCCTTCCGCTGGTGACGTTGGTGTTTCTGTAGAGCTTCCTAGACATTGTTTAGTTGATCTACTTCAACATCTCGACCAATTGTTCTTACTTTCATTTTCTTACTTTCATTTTCTTACTTTCATTTTCTTACATTTTGATTTTCTTACTTTCATTTTCTTACTTTCATTTTCTTATTTTCATTTTCTTATTTTCATTTTCTTACTTTCATTTTCTTATTTTCATTTTCTTACTTTCATTTTCTTATTTTCATTTTCTTACTTTCATTTTCTTACTTTCATTTTCTTACTTTCATTTTCTTACTTTCATTTTCTTACTTTCATTTTCTTACTTTCATTTTCTTATTTTCATTTTCTTACTTTCATTTTCTTACTTTCATTTTCTTACTTTCATTTTCTTACTTTCATTTTCTTACTTTCATTTTCTTACTTTCATTTTCTTACTTTCATTTTCTTATTTTCATTTTCTTACTTTCATTTTCTTACTTTCATTTTCTTATTTTCATTTTCTTACTTTCATTTTCTTATTTTCATTTTCTTATTTTCATTTTCTTACTTTCATTTTCTTACTTTCATTTTCTTACTCTCATTTTCTTACGTTTCTCATATGTTCCATTATATCGCCGCCAAATTTCCCCATATCGATCTCTCGTCTTTTCTCTCTTGTTACATTTTATATATTTAAGTAAGGAAACCGGATTTTAAAATCAAACTGTAAACAAATAACAAGATTACTGTGACTAACTTTCGTAAATGTATTAAATATCCTCTATTCTAGTCCCTCTAGGCGTTTAATTAGCTGGAGAGATTGTTATTAAAATTTTACAAATTTCGGATATTTCTTCAGATTTTTTGAAGATATAATCCCAAGCACAGAACTCTAACAGGACGACTGGAGGTTAGGACTGGAGGTATATATATTTGTGATCTAAATAAAATAAATCTATAGCCTTATGAGTTGTTGCTTTTGATGCTTTGAATAACTTTGAGGACGCGTGCATACAAAGAAACGCTTTTAATACTTCACAAAAAATAGGTGTTATAATAAATGAAAAACTGTCATGGAATCCACATATTGATGAAACTATAAAAAAAATCCAACAAAGCATTAGGGTTTATTAAAAGAAATTTCTATAAATCAAATAAGAACATAAAACTAAAATGTTATTTAACCTTGGTTAGGCCAATAATAGAATATGCATCCACCGTGTGGGACCCCTCAACTCAAGAAAACATTAAGAAACTGGAACAAACACAAAATAGAGCAGTGAGATTCATAACAAACGAATATTCACATTTGACTAGGGTAACACCATTAGTAAAATCACTAAATTTAGAAAGCCTTCAGGACAGAAGACTCAAAAGTAAAGTAGCAATTATACATAAAACACTGAACCATAATCTTCAAATACAAAAACAAAATTTAATAAAATACTCTGAAAGACACAAAAATAAAGGCACATTCCTCGTCCCATATGCTAGGACAAATTTGTACAAATACTCCTTCTTCCCTAGTGCTATTAGAGCATGGAATGGGTTGCCTGAGCTAGCCAGAAAAACCAGTGACTTGGCAGAATTTAAGTCATTGGTTAATATGCATGACTAAATGCATGACGCGTAGGACGTAATCATCTTCTTTTTTGAAGTAACGTCTGTATTATATAAGATAAGATAAGATAAGATGCCTATATGCTATATACTAGTTTTATGGCTTACTTCGAGGGAGGTAACGCGCGCCTATAGGTGTGACCAATGCTATGATGTCAAGGTGTTAATAAAAAAAAAATTAGCCGGAATTTAAAAATGAGCAAAAAGCAAAACTGAAAATGTCTTCATTCGCTCAACAGTTCTCAAATGTCACAGAAATAGCAGCAGGCAAACTCAGACGCGTTCTCACGAATCTGATACTAGTTCGAAATCGACTATAGATATATATTAAATGTCTGTCAATCAAGCAGTCCAATTAAAATATATCACAAGATACTCAGAATACAACACAAAATACAACACAAAATAAAACACAAAATACTACTAATACAAAGCCAGAAGGCCAACAAAAAGGCTAGTCGATGGAATAAAAGAAAGTGACAGGTACCCTCAACCTGAACAACTTAAACAGCTTTTGATACATTTCCTTGCTGCACATTTTTGTGATACTGCCCCGATAAATACATTGGAAAGAATAAAATAGAGTAAATTAAATCTAAACCAACATTTGCGCATTTTATCATCATCTGTCCCTTGACTTTCGTCATAGGGGTGTTGTGACAATTCTACTAACCTAAGTCCCTTCACTTTTCCCGATTAGCAGCCGTTTTAAGCAGGATATCAAGAGAGAGACCGGTCCAAAAAGAATAGACCGTCTGAACATTGCACCGCTTGGACGCATTTTATGTCCTTTTCAAATTTAGCAGATAACTAATGCCTCTTTTTTAAAAATCGACACAGATAGCCAAGACTCACCTGAACTCTGGATTCAGTCAGACCAATCCTCAGAGCCAGCTCCTCCCTCATGAAGATGTCTGGGTAATGAGTCTTGGTGAAGCTTCTCTCCAGCTCGTTCAGCTGGCCGGGAGTGAAGCGAGTCCTGTGACGTTTCTGTTTGATCAGTTTGTCATTGTCTACCGAGGACACTGGATTCTGGGACAAGTTTCCAGTCACCAGACTTCCAAGATCATCGGACGATTTTTTCAGCACTGTAAATATCCGTAACCAAAATGAAATGAAACTAAAATAAGTTATAGTTAACTAATGAAACTACTGTGTTTACTTAACTGATTTCTATTTTGTCTGATATTTAGCTAGCATAAATGTGTTCTGAAGAACATCTATTTAAATTCAGATTAAAGACCTTCGAAGCCATTTCTAAATGCACAAATAATTAACACATGGCCTTGATGGTCCCGGGTTCGAACTTTGCCCTCCAAGTAGTTTGGGCTAGGAGGTAATGATCCTTAATTCTGAAGGAACATCCGAAACATGTAAACCAAATAAAACACAATACTAGTATTCCATAGAACGTTTCAATTAATGCTTCGATCTTTGATTGACTGATACTGACTGAGACTACTCTCTAGGAATACATTCATGTGACAACACATTTAAAATGTTTAAGAGCTTAATTGTTGTTGTTTTTTACTGAGCTTGTATGAAGTCACTCCGTCTGGTTGTCTGTCTGGTCAAAATATTTTACGCGTTAGTTGTCTCACTTTCCATTCTCGGATCAAGTTGAAACTTCGCACAATCATTCGTTGTCTATGACAACACATGTATCAATAAAAAAAATTAACCAATTAGTTAATCAAGGAGTCGTTATTAATTTTGTTTTATATGGAAAATGTACTAAATCGGCAACGGGAGACCCATGGCCATGACGATAATCACAATATTGTTGAGAATGAAGTGGTTCATTAAAAATTTGAAACTAACATTAGACAAATTAACCCTTCTCTTTTTATGAGTATTTGAATAGCTCATTGACAAAACACGTCGGCCTTCCATCATAGAGGCTTGAGTTCGAATTTTGTTTACATCGCTTCTATAAAAGCGCGACTGGGACTGTTGTCAACGTGCAAGATAGCAGACGCATAAAAGTTTCAAGACTAGGAGAGTACTTGTGTACAGTTATCAATAGACCAATTTCAACCAGTTTCATCCAAAATAAAGGTGTACCAACATTACCAATAAGCTGACAAAATAGATACACGGATTTGATACATTCTAATAGTGCTCTCGAATAGAACTCAGAAAGGTAAAGTTTACTGTTGCAGTAAAAGGTTTGTCCTTTTCGGATATTTAACCTCTATGGTATTGGAAGTAATTGGTTAAATTTTGAGTCATTAAAAATTAATAGTATGATTGATTCTAAATAATTAATATAAAATAAGTTTGCTCAATATAAGCGAAGTTTTCAAAAAATTATTTTTATATTGAAATTGTTTTAGTTTTTAGTTGATGCAGATTTTTTTTTCAGCTATGAAACTCATTGAATATAGAACATGCATATTTAAATTCCCTGTTTTAAGGTAGCAGTTAATAGCCATTAGGTGGAGAATGTATAAATTTGGCACTTGGAACATAGCTTCAGCAGACGATATATTGATTACAATCATAACATAAATCTTTCAAATTTTTTTGTTTACAAACCTTCGTAAAACAAGCCTTTTTTTTGTTTGTCTGTCCGTCTATCTATCGAGATTCGAATGCAAAGCTAAAATCAGCTTTGAAAATTTGGTTTCAAAAAAAAAAAATAAAAAAAAAATCCATCGCTGCGTTTGCTGTCAGAAGTCATTGTATGCCTGTGTCAACTATAAAATGAATGCTGCATTGAGTTTTCATTGTAACAGTTACTTATGGTTTCCAATTATAAAAAACAAAAAAAAACAAATACAAACTTTTTTTAAACGAAATATGGAGTGTGCCTATTAGGTACACTCATCGGTCAATTGGTCGCAGGCATTTGTCAAAATGCCCACAATGCCAGTCCACCCCTGGTCAGTGAAGGTTAGGCTAATTCTGCATTTTTCCAATAGAATCCATTTAGTGCTATCTTCTTTATTTGTTTCCATTTCTTTCCTGAGCATGGAATGGGTTGCCTGAGTCAGCCAGGAAAACCAATGACTAGGTAGAATTTAAGTCATTGATTAACATGCATGACTAGATTGACCTAGGCACACGCGTAGGACGTAATCATCGTTTTTTTTTTTTTAAGTAACGTCTGTAGCTTATAAGATAAGAAATTCCAGAATCTCGAACTTCATTAGCAACAGTCCTGCTCCTATATCATAGTCTCTCTAGTTACAACATGGTGGACGTCATGGTGGACTAGTCAGTATTCAAAGACATAAAAAAAAAAGTAAAGTTCCCCTTTCAGACCTTGTGGTCTATAGGGCAGATGATGTAAAGGTCATCTGTTTCTGTGGCCTACGGTTAACAAGGGTGTCATGTGGCCAGCACAACGACCAACCGCCTCTACTTTTCCCTAACTAATGACATTAGAGCTGGGTGGACTCAGAGGCGCCCGAAGATCCCGGAATTAAAAATCCCAGTCTTCACCAGGATTCGAACCCCGGAGCCCGGTTCGGAAGCCAAGAGCTTTACCGATCAGCTACCGCGCTAACCCTGGCCTAACTGATGTCTTATTATTGATGTAATTGTTTTGAAAAGGCTAAATCTCTTATTCGACGTTTCTACGTCTTGCTCCTTGCGACATACATTTTTATGGAGGGGAGATTTGTGAGCAAAATATAATGACACTAGACCAGACCGTAGCTCAGAGGCTGGGATTAATATACTGCAGTACACTGATGAGCACTTCCATCGAATAAGACATAGGCTATGCAGAGACAATTTAGAAGGGAAAAGTATAACCTCGCTATGTCATATTTGATTAGAAAAAAAAAACGTATAATACAAATGTGGATTCCAAACGGTAAAAATAAAAGTTCTCTTCCCATCTCTCTATAGATTCTCTCCCTTTGTCTTTCTGCAACAAATACATTTATTTTTATTGAAACTTTAGATACAAAAACTGACAGACGAGCTGCACAATATCTAAATAGAAGCAAGGTATTCTCATGGTGTTGAAAGAAAAAAAAACACATTTTTTTTTCTCTGTTTAGTGTACTTTCCTTTACCCTAGAACAATGTTTCACAAACTTTTGACCTATGTGTACACCTTAAATTTTTTTTATTTATTGCAAAATACTTCTTGCAACTCCTTCCACTACTCAACACTTTAATTTATTAGCGGCCCCCGAAAGGGGAAAAGACGCTATTAGTTTTGTGCGAAATGTCTGTCCGTCTGTTCGTCCGCCCCGTTTAGATCTCGTAAACTAGAAAAGATATTGAAAATCCGACATCACAATATTTTAGACCATTCAAAGTTCTGATGCAACAGCTACTTTTTTTTTCCTGAAAGCGAAAAATCTAATTTTTAAAATCAGTTATGCAAGCAGTTTTTTAAAGAGAAAAGGCTAATTAGTATGCATTATAAGTTGAACCTAATTTAAAACGAAAAGTAATCTTATAAAAATTCATTTTCTTGAAAAAAATAAATGTAGGGAGTATAAACAAATACTAATAAAAGATGGCCCATACAAGAGGCACATTAAGCCCAAAAAAGAGGCAAAGAGAAGAAAAGAGGCCTAAGGCCCAAGGATTCCTATGATGATAAAGCTAAAATTGAATAGCGCAAATTCTGAGGTTTCCTTTTAAAAAAAAAAAAAAAAAACCTTTTCAAAACAAACAATTACATTATTTAAAGACCAGGAGAGGCTCGGTTAAGCGCTTAGCTTCCGAACCGAGGGTCCCGGGTTCGAATCCTGGTGAAGACTGGGATTTTCAACTTCAGAATCCTTAGGCGCCTCTGAGTCTACCCAGCTCTAATGGGTACCTGACATTAGTTGGGGAAAAGTAAATGCGGTTGGTCGTTGAGCTGGCTACATGACACCCTCGTTAACCGTAGGCCACAAAAACAGATGAACTTTACATCATCTGCCCTATAGACCACAAGGTCTGAAAGGGGAACTAATTAGGCCAGGTTCACATTTAACTTTGCATTCACATGCACCTATCCTTTGATCTGCAGCACCATTGGGGCACTACACAAGATATGTCAACCTTCTTTCTCCATTCTTATCTCTCATTTGTCTTTGATATAATTTCATTTGGATGTTCTTTCTGAAAATATTGAAGCCTGCCTGGGTGGACCACTTCGGGGGCCGATTTTAAGTTTGTGTTTCCTACACAAACTGTCTTTGTAACCTTGTTATTAAATGGATATTTTTTTTAAACAATCAGCTTAGTTAATGAGGTGCAACGCGTACCCCTCCAAAGTCTTCTCGTACCCCTGGGGGTACGCGTACCCCACTTCAGAAAACACTACCCTAGAGGCAGGGATAGACAAGTCTGACTATACGTTGTTATCTATGATTGGTCTCCCCTTTTGTTGCTTTTTTTTTTTTTTTTTTTGGAAGCTATCGCGATAATTTTTTTTTAGAAAAGTGTTGGTTTCAATGTGCATGTGCTAATGAAAAAATAAATAATAACGAATGTTTATAATTGTCATCAGAAACAGATGACCTTACTATCATCTGCCCTGTAGATCGCAAGGTCTGAAAGGGGACCTAGATAGCTGGTTTATAATTGTGCACCCATAAAAAGTTGAGTAGCCGCTTCAAGTAATGAATCGTCCATCTAGTCTGATTTTATCTAAAGACTGTTTACCTTTGTGAGATGTGTATTATGATTGCTGGCTTACAACTGCTATGAACCGTCTAAAAAACTTTATCATATAGGCCATTGCCATAAGTTGGCTTTCTAAAGCTGTTATTTTACTAAGAAACTTTCTCATATATGCCTAGTAATATGTCATATGTTGGCTATCTTTGGCTGCTATTTAGTTAAGCAACTTTATATAGGCCAAGTGTTATGTCATGGTATGCTAGTTATCTATAGGTGCTATTTTTCTAAATAAACTAGAACGCGAAGCATTAAGTCATATGTTGGCTTTCTTACATAATCTGCGTCCATCGGTTTGAAGGTAGCACCCCATCATCTTTAAAAACATCCGACTAAATGAAGCTACCATCAGTCAATAAGTCCTTGTAGTTGAGTTGCGAAGACAAGAAAAAAGTCTGTCAGAGATTGGCATCCATGAGTTCGCATCTCTCCTCCGATATATAAGTAGATCAATTGGTATCGATGAAGACTGGCAGCAAGACGCTAATCAGTTGAGCCAATATTTAGCGATCGCTAATCAAACGCTGACGTCTTGGCGACGGGCCAACCAGAAAATTAAATCAAGACTTCGGCTTCCATCGGACTTCCGCGCGCAATAATTTTTTATTTTTCCGAAAATTAAAGAAAATTGGACCAACGGGTCCTGCAAATGAGAACTGATGACGCAGCTAGGTTGATTATGTCACCAAGTCTGAAGTCTAGAACAGTACGATGTCCTGTCCTCAGTTATATTAGTATAATCTCGATAAGTGGCTTAGCTGCTAGCACGATATGTTACAAAAACAATGTATTTAAGTAAGAGGGTAATCTTACCAGTCTCGTGCATCATGGAATGATGGTGGTGGTGATGCTCGGCCATCATGGCGCTGAGAGAGTCGCGCTCCTCTCTGCTCATCTTGATTACCGACTGATTTGGAGTTAACTGGGTCCGCGAAATTAAAGGAAAACCCATTTAGGCAAAGATCGCTCGATAGTTCACGTGGCAACGGTCTTTACATTTCTATTGGTCCGTCTGCTCTCCAAGGCGATGCCGGAGTTCCCGCCCATTTCTATGCTAGCACTTTGATTTCTGGCATTTGAGGGCGGACTGAAGTTCGATCGATCGATGATGGTTGCCCCCCCCCCTCTCCCCTTCCATTTCTCTTTTCTCACATTTTTCGTGGCGATAAATTTCCATTGCATCGTCTTCACACCCACTTTCTCCCTTCCCGCCCCTTTGGTTGCCAGACAGAGCAATGATATTTAATGTCCGTCACAGAGGTGAAAGCGTCAAACTTGGCCATTACGTAGGAGCCTTTACAGCTGAAGAAATCTCAGTAAGAAACAAGAGCATAGTGTTGCGGGCTGTGGGTCTATCTCGCTTGTTAGAACAGCCTCACGTCTCTGTGTCAATATTGCACTGGCGCTATTCTGTCCATTGTTTGGTGGACAAAACAACGGTCCGGCTGTTGAGATTTCGAGAGCGCTGTGTTGGTCATACACACCTGAGTTGACCAGCGCTACCTGAACTGACCACGCTCAGGTGGACGACTGTGGAGGTGACGCCTTTACAATGCTGTGGTTGGGTGTTTCCATTAAATTATAAATATTGAAGGGGACACACAAACTGAATAGATCTTAACATGTGTGCTGTGGAGCAGACGATATCTTAGCTGACCATAAGGTGTGTAAGTAGTGCGATGGTAAATCATCGAAGTCATGGCGACTTATTAAAGCTCAGACGATATCTTAGCTGACCATTAGCTTAGGTTGAAGGTTAAAGTTTATGTTTGCACTGAATGTATTCTAGTAAATAAATTATGTTGCATATTATTGTGGGGATTTTCGTGATGGGGGCAAATCTATAAATAGCTTTTTATCTGGTGTATCCGGTGTTTAGAACAAACTCTTCTTTGTATTTGCAAAAAGTCTAAAATAAATTGTGAGTACTTTTTAGTATTTCAGAATCAAATGTCTAAAGTCTTCCGTTTGCGTTGTTATTTAAAATGCGCGAATTCGTATTTTGTTTATTTCGTCCATTGTGGTTCGATGATGACCACTTTTGTCATCCAGGGGGGCTGAAGGCTTTGCACTGGGGTTTTGTGCCTTCTCGTGTGACTGGTGAGGCCTATGTGAGACCGGAATGTTCGGCTGCACACTGGGCATGCCATGATGCCCTATCATGTGCTTCCATCTCTCGAGTGGCAGGGTCAATGTATATACATTACATGTCTTTGAGTGTGCGAGTTGCCGACACAGTTCGAAATTCAGACTCTTGAAGGTTTTAATGTAGAGTAAGAAGATGCTTCACTATTGTTTGTTTTTAACAGTTTTACAAGCTTCGGATGTTCCTCCAGAGCTGAAGAGTTGAAGATAATCTATATCCTAGTCCAAACCTTCCGCAGGACGACGGAGGCCGGCGAGGGCAGGGTAGGAACCCAGGACGACCAAACGACACTCCAGCGCACATACCGCACGATAAGGCACCTATTCCCTACACTGCCTCTAGGCTTTCTATAGAATTACTGGATCAACGTCTGGCACTATAGAATTGTCTTATTTAAAAAGATATGTATAAATAAAATATAGATGGTCAGAGCGCAATTATACAAATTTTTATTTTTAAAAAAACTTATAAAGCCATCAACTTACGATGCTTTTATAAGTATAAAATATGTTTTATAGAAATAAATAAATAAATATATGTATTTAAATAATAATAATAACGACAATGGCAGTGCCAGAGAATGACTACTCATTCGTTTCTAACATAATAATAATAATAATAATAATGATAAAGGAACCACAATGCATTTTGTTTCTATGTACCGAAGCTGGTCCCTGATAGAGCCAGAGAATGAAGATTAGTTCATTTATTTTATAATAATAAAATAGTATATTCAGTGCATCCTTTTATCACAGTAAAAAGATCGCAAGTCAAATAACGAATGGGGCAGGACTAATTACATAACGCTGCAGTCGTGGGCTGATACTCAAGTGAGAGAGAAGTTCCAGGCACTGGTATCCCTTTATTTCACAACTGTAACGACCGTCGTAATATCGTCTTAAGCAAGATTTCTAGTAGGGGCATGTCTTAACCACGTCAGAAGAGCTTGACAAAACCACGGTAAGGCGCTCGTTTGAAACGTTTCTTTCTGAGAAAACTGGTATAATAACGTTTTAGCTTGTCCTTCACCTTGTAAAATGTAAGCTACATCCAAAATGAAACCAACTGTAGTGCTCAGCGTGGTTTCCTATATAATGTTTACGCGTAATCCTGTATAGTTCCTTGTCAACATGTGTACATTTAGCTAGTTTCTAAGCTGTGAAACATGTAGGAGTGGGCATGCAGCATTTCATTTGTCCCCATCTCTGCTGGTGCAATACTCTCAACAAAAATGCAAAAGGTCGCAGCGTCTGCAGTCTGGTCGTGTCTTACGAAAGGTTATGGTCCGACAAGCAGATTTGGCTTAAGGCTGTTGAGATTACTTCACACTTCCATATTGTGTACTTCTAGAGAGACCTCAATACCAAACCAAACAGTTCCCCCGCCTCCCCACATTCTTTGTTCTCTTCCTACCTCTCTTCCCATTACATTCACCTACCAGTACCTACCACTTTATACTGGACAGATGTAAATAGGGAAAAGAGAACCTAAACCTAAACCGATCACTGGCTGACAACGGTTATGTTTGCGATGGATGTGGTAGAGCATATAACAACCACGTGAGGTACTACATTCCTTCGTAATCTTCGGACTCAAAAAGAAACCTTGTTATAGTGCACAAGCAGGTCACTTGTGTCTTTTAATAACAAATACATATAACTATTATAACAAACTGATGAACAGTGTTTTTACTGGGCTTCAAAGAAGAAAGGCAATATCGGGGAAAACGGATATTTTTGTTACAGAAACACATATTATCTCCCCTACTTAAATAAGTTTGGATTCGTGTATTGTCTATAATTTTAAAAATTAGATGGTTCACTTTCGGAAAATATTGAAACCTGCCTTTTCACCTACATGGGTGGACCACTTCGGGGGCCGATTTTGAGTTTGTGTTTCCACTCAAACTGTCGTTGTAACCTTGTTTTTATTTATTTTTTTTTACATTTTTTATTTTGTACAATACCTCAATTCAAGTCAGAACTTTATGGAAGGTGGAAGGTGGTGCCTGGATGCTGATCTCAAATACTGCTCTAACGATTTGACTAGAAATGTACAAGTTGGTGTATATCACTGAAAAAAAAGATTTACTGGCTCGTTGGCCACATTGGGAAAACTCTAATTTGACTGTTATAATTTTTCAAAGTAAAAAAAAGAAATAAATTTAAATTGGCTAAAGAACTAGGCCTAGATCTAGACCCAGAATCGGGTTTTGAAGGACTATCGCGTTCTAGAAAGAACTATCGCGTTCGGGAATTTCCGAATATAAGGCTTTATTGATTCCAGAGTTGAATAAATTAATGTTCAGGAACATTTTTTGCATCGTCTGTAAATCTAGATGTAAAGGCCTGTCAGTGGAATATTATAAAGCGTAGATATTCGCTTCATCGGGATTCTTTCTCGGATGTAATTGATATAATTAGGCGGGGGCATACATTATCCATTGTTTTTAATGTAACATTAATTAGTTATTAATAGAAAAACATGGCTTTAGGAAATATAGATCATGTGAAACACAACTAATATGACTAATTGATGATTCCTCAAAAGGTTTAGATAATAGTGAACAAATAGATGCTATCTTACTAGATTTTTCCAAGGCTTTTGACAAAGTTCACCACCATAGTTTGCTTAAAAAATTAAAATATTTCGGCATTAACGGTCCACTGTATCAGTGGATTAAAGATTTTCTGATAGGGAGAGAACAAACTGTAATAATAAATGGCTCTAAATCAACACCAATAACAGTAAACTCAGGTGTACCTCAAGGAACAGTCTTGGGTCCACTACTATTTTTAATTTACATAAATGATTTACCAAATTGCATTAGTTCAGGAACAAAAGTCAGATTATTTGCAGACGATTGCATAATATATAGAACAATAAAAACAAAACAAGACACAGATATTTTACAAAGAGAATTAGATGAATTACAGAAATGGGAATCAAATTGGAGCATGTCTTTCCACCCAGAAAAATGTCAGTTGTTAAGAGTAACAAAAAAAATTAAACAAATTAATTCCACTTATCTTATTCATGGCAAACCAGTAACACAGACTAAAAACTCAAAATACCTAGGTGTTATAATAAATGAAAAACTGTCATGGAATCCACATATTGATGAAACTATAAAAAAATCCAACAAAGCATTAGGGTTTATTAAAAGAAATTTCTATAAATCAAATAAGAACATAAAACTAAAATGTTATTTAACCTTGGTTAGGCCAATAATAGATTATGCATCCACCGTGTGGGACCCCTCAACTCAAGAAAACATTAAGAAACTGGAACAAACACAAAATAGAGCAGTGAGATTCATAACAAACGAATATTCACATTTGACTAGGGTAACACCATTAGTAAAATCACTAAATTTAGAAAGCCTTCAGGACAGAAGACTCAAAAGTAAAGTAGCAATTATACATAAAACACTGAACCATAATCTTCAAATACAAAAACAAAATTTAATAAAATACTCTGAAAGACACAAAAATAAAGGCACATTCCTCGTCCCATATGCTAGGACAAATTTGTACAAATACTCCTTCTTCCCTAGTGCTATTAGAGCATGGAATGGGTTGCCTGAGCTAGCCAGAAAAACCAGTGACTTGGCAGAATTTAAGTCATTGGTTAATATGCATGACTAAATGCATGACGCGTAGGACGTAATCATCTTCTTTTTTGAAGTAACGTCTGTATTATATAAGATAAGAAGAAAACAATTGCTCTATAAGTTGTATATATAATTTGAAAAATATTATTTTTTAATGTTTTTCTTGTTAGCATTGTGTAATCAAATCTGTACAGAGAATTGTAGATTACAGACAAGATCATTCAGGATATAAAATCTACATTTCTTTTATACATCGAGGTACTTCTGACGTCATGTCCACATCATGATTGGTGGCCACACACGCATGCACATAGCTTTCAAATCTGTGAACTGCTCATGGATTGAGCACGTGACATCCTCATTAACTGCTGCTACGTCACCCCGATGTATTTAGACATGATGATGCTAATTTTAGTCTTTCTTCATTCAATGCATTGGCGCAAAAAAAAAATTTCAAATTAATTTTTTAAAAGACGAGTTTTTTTGTTGTTTTTTTGGGTTGTTTCCATTTAAAAACCTTGTTAAAATAATTCGACACAATATAATATCGCTCTGCTATACTTGCGCCCTCTGGGTAGTGAGAGGTGGTCTTCTAACTAGAATTAAATAGAGTCGTGGAGCCACTTAAAAACATATTTCCTCGTTGCAATTTACAATAAGATTTTGACTTTAATTGTTGTGCTAATTCTTTCAGTTCTATTATTATGATGCTATGAGCCTAAATAAAATACCTGGCGGGAAGTGAGCGTACATCTGTGAAGCAAGGACACACATGCTAAACATGTATATTTGGTTAAGGATTGTATGACTGTTGTGTCGCCCCCCCCCCCCCCCTTACGCAAGTAAACAAAAATTTCAGGGTGTGTATCAGTTCTACATCATCTAGGAATCATTAAACATAAAATAGAAGAGAGAGAGAGAGCAATATATAGGTTAGGTGGTTTCCCTTCGCCCTGACTCTCCATATAATATATTTGTTATCTATTTGTCTTCGCAAAATACATTTTAATAAGGCTTAAGAAAATACTTCCAAGAAAGCAAAGCTTCTATTAAGTGTCATTTTATCTCTTCGCTTGGACCATTCATGTGTTTCAATTAGTAATTGACCTAAGAGTATTCTAGACTAACACAATAATACATCTGTGCCGATTAGAAATAGTTTTTTTGTTTAGTGTTATTTCATACTTTTAGCGCTATTATCCTTTAACTGGTCTTGACCAGTTGGGAAAGTTTTTTTTTTTTTTTGGGGGGGGGGGGGAGAATGGGGTATCTGTATGAATGTTAACGTGATCGCTTAAAAAAACAACAGTTGAACGACCTGAATTCAAACTTGTGGGTTCAAGCCTCTTAAACACACTAATCTCTGTCACAAGGAAGTGCTTATAGAAATAGTAAAAATAGTATCTATTGTTAGTTTTTTTACGCGGGGACCTATTTCTCTCAATAATGTATAAAGAAGACTTATACCATTAGTTAAGTACAATTTCTTTCCCTTATTCGATACCAAAATAATTAATTACCAATTGTTAATGAACTAATTAGCTGTTTTTTTCGCTTCTTGTGTTGTCAGGTAAAAGAAATAATTGTGCCAAATTTCAGCTTGATCCAAGATTAAGGGTTGGAGAAAAAACTGTACAAACATTTTGCCAGACAAACAGATAGACTGACAGAGCTGATATAAATGGAGTCTAACGTCTATGATAAAGACGATGCTCTGTTTGTCACACTAATAAGAATTCATTTAGTCAATAAACAAATGAATCAATCTATTTATCCAGAGCCGGCCTTAGATAATTGGAGGCCCTAGGCGAAGTGAATTTGGTGGCCCCAAATGAAATAGAAAAATACAAAATAAACAGAGAAAAAAAATTTCAATTTATTTAAATCTAGTGACTCCAACAATAACACTGGGCACATGTCTCTGAACAAATTGTTGTAAGTCTACTGCTAGGCCCCCACCAATCGGACGCGGCTGCCTAGTCTGCTTATGTTTGAAGCCGGCCCTGATATATCATCTATCTATCTATCCCTCCACTAGGGAAAAATGTTTCTCACCTTGAAATTCTGGATCAGTTCTTGTATTAGTCAATGTAATAGAGCCACTGCCGTAGCATCGGTTAGATTATTGGAAAATCTTTATAGTGTAAGTGCTGTCTTGCGGCTTGTCTCCTTTACTAACTTTGATTCATTGTCTTTTATAAATGAAATGTACCCTAACGTAAACTTAATACCTTTCGTGATGAGAGAATTGAGTATAAAGTTATCACAGGGAAGTAGAAGGATTATCTTTAATCTTATCTTATAAAATACAGACGTTACTTCAAAAAAAAAGATGATTACGTCCTACGCGTAATGAATTTAGTCATGCATATTAACCAATGACCTAAATTCTGCCAAGTCACTGTTTTTCCTGGCTAGCTCAGGCAACCCATTCCATGCTGTAAAAGCACTAGGGAAGAAAGAGTATTTGTACAAATTTGTCCTAGCATATGGAATGAGAAATATGCCTTTAACTTTGTGTCTTTCTGAGTATTTTATTAGAATTTGGTTTTTGTATTTGAAGATTATGGTTCAGTGTTTTATGTATAATTGCTACTTTACTTTTGAGTCTTCTGTCCTGAAGGCTATCTAAATTTAGTGACTTTACTCTAGTGAAACGTGAATATTCGTCTCACTGCTCTATTTTGGGTCTGTTCTAGTTTCTTGATGTTTTCCTGAGTTGAGGGGTCCCAAACAGAGGATGCATATTCTATTATTGGCCTAACCAAGGTTAAATAACATTTTTTTGTTCTTATTTGATTTATAAAATTTCTTTTAATGAACCCAAACTCTTTGTTTGATTTTTTTGATAGTTCAATTCAAGTGGATTCCATGACAGGCAGTTTTTCATTTATTATAACACCTAGGTATTTTGCGTTTTTAGACTTTGTTACTGGTTTATCATGAATACGATAAGTATAATTAATTTGTTTTAGTTTTTTTTGTTACTCTTAATAACTGACATTTTTCTGGGTGGAAAGACATGCTCCAATTCGATTTCCATTTCTGTAATTCATGCAATTCTCTCTCTAAAATATCTGTATCTTTTGTTGTTCTTATTGTTCTATATATTATGCAATCGTCTGCTAATAATCTGACTTTTGTTCCTGAACTAATGCAATTTGGTAAATCTTTTATGTAAATTAAGAATAGTAGTGGACCTAAGACTATTCCTTGAGGTACACCTGAGTTTACTGTTATCGGTGTAGATTGAGTACATCCATGACTTCATTTTTATAATTAAATTTTGGTAATGGTGACGAGTTTAGAAGCTCAGCATATCTTATCTTATATAATACAAACGTTACTTCAAAAAAGAAGATGATTACGTCCTACGCGTCATTCATTTAATCATGCATATTAACCAATGACTTAAATTCTGCCAAGTCATTGGTTTTCCTGGCTAGCACAGGCAACCCATTCCATTCTCTTATAGCACTAGGTAAGAAGGAGCATTTGTACAGATTTGTCCTAGCATATGGGATGAGGAATGTGCCTTTATCTTTGTGTCTTTCAGAGTATTTTATTAAATTTTGTTTTTGTATTTGAAGATTATGGTTCAGTGTTTTATGTATAATTGCTACTTTACTTTTGAGTCTTCTGTCCTGAAGGCTTTCTAAATTTAGTGATTTTACTATAGGTGTTACTCTAGTCAAATGTGAATATTCATTTGTTATGAATCTCACTGCTCTATTTTGTGTCTGTTCCAGTTTCTTAATAAATTACGGCTGGTCCGATTAACCAGATTCGACTATATAATATGATTTGTTTCGATGCTTTAGGATTTGGCTTGAAGTAGCGGCTGTGTCGATTAACAGGCGGTCTGATTAACCGGATTCCAACTTTGATGCTACTATAAAAAGATTAAACAGCAATATGAAACGTAGTTACGAACATTGACGTAACAAACATGGCGGGCAGGGGTTCAATCGAGACCAATTATTATAGAAAACCTAAGCACTGACCTGCGACGTTGCAACCATCGCAATCGTGACATCGGACTTGTAAGGTGGCAACGCGATATTGGTCTAAACTGCCTACAGGCTTCGACGTTGCAGGTCAATGTTCAGGCCTCTCTCTCTCTCTCTCTCTCTCTCTCTCTCTCTCTCTCTCTCTGGTGAAATACCGAAAATCTAATATTTAAAAAAAAAAAAAAAAAGTTTATTAAGTCCGACGAAATAAAAAACACAGGTTCGCCCCTACCGCCCCCCCCCCCCCCCACCGAATCCGCCAGTGACCTACGGGAGGGGACCCACCATCATATTCTTGAACCCTGGCCCGCAGTCACCTTGCAACGCCAGTGGTAACGATGCAGACATATTAAAGCAGTGTCCTACATAAAGAACACTAAAAGGGATCAATAATAACCATACTAGCCATTAGGCCGGATTATCGATCGCTCCGCTTATTTTCATTGCAGCCTATTTCCAGGTAGTGGACATTCGCGGTCACACTTTTCCACAAAGGTGTCAAAGCTATGGCCGGCACCAGGCTCTGCTGCGCCCCTGGCTGTCGTTAGTGACCCGATGCGTCCCAGCACCCCTCAGGGGTGGCTATCTGGTGGTCATTCTCCTTCACCTAGAGTTGGATGAATGACCCCTGCCGACCACGCTTTGCATGAATGACCTTACGCCAACAATGAAGGACTTTGTAATGAAGCCATTCATATGACGGCGGTATGCTACCTGCCGCATAAACAAATCAGCCAGTTCCCGTGAATGCTGGACAAGGGACTCGCAACTACTGCCCATTATATGTTGGCCAAACAGTATTTGTGGACCAGAGGGACAAATATTTCTTCAAGCCTCGAGACACATGTAGAAAACTTTCTGAGGGCTTTTTTTTTTGTATTCATTATCTGAGAGAGTGAAAATATTTGTGATATTATATTGAACACATGCATCTCAACCAAAATGAACAAAATTAAATACAATACTGATACAGTCGAACTATCTTTCTTTAAAATTGTATACAATTGTGTGTATGCGCGTAGTTATACATACATTTCTTTAGGGATTAAAAAAAAAGATATATAATGGGAATGATATATTGTGTGCAATACTTAGGGAACGATAATCTGATCTTAATTTCTGTAATATTGGCCATTACTATGAATAGAGAGCTGAAATGTTACTTTGTATTATCTCTGGTCTTTAGAGTAATGCAGAGAACAAAAAAAAAAAGATAAACACACACACATACATTCTAATACACATGCATCATTTTGTTTCGTAATCATACCTCCTTGGTGTAAATGTAGTGCCCTCCTGGAGAGTGTTTAGAAGTAAAGGAAACACTGTGGTGGAAACATTTGAACGGGGCATTTTTGTTCCTCGAGAGTTGTTCAATTTGATTGTTTAAACAAGAGCGTTTCTGACGTTTGGTGAGAAGCAAAGACTACTACGGTCTTAGCTCATTCTTATTCACTTTAACAATCTCCTAGTGGCAGTTTTCAAACCAGTTCATAATCAACATTTTATGTCTGCTTTATGTATAAACAAAAAAAACACAACTTAATGGACATTTTCATAAATGGAGAAACATTCATAAAAAGCAAGTTTTTTGGCGTGCCCAGCATGCAGAATACGGAAGTATTGATAAGCGAAACATATAAACAATTTTTGCGCACTTTTCAGCTCACTTGCTTGTAGCCCAAAGAGATGTGTACAAAGCTTATATTTACTCACTCTGTCTGGTCGAATTTTTGTACACGTGATTTCTCCCACACCCAAGCTCAGATCAAGCTGAAATTTTGCACAATTATTTCTTTTACTTGACAACACAAGAATAAAAAAAAAATCAATAAGTAAATTAAATAATGGTACTAAATTATTTTGTTTTGTTATCTCGAAGATAGGAAAGAAATTGTAATTGACTGAAGTGGTGGTAGAAGCTGAGTTTGTCCCCTTTATAGGTCATCGTCTGAGTCTTTGTGAACACAAACCTGAAAAATAGGACGAGACTATAGAAACAATAGATAACTATACAATCTTCCATTCTTCCATGTTCGTAAATTCTCCACTAGTAGAGTGGTTACCGTGTAGGCTAAAGGAGCCTGAGTAGTTTTGAGCCTGAGAAGTTTTGAGCCTGAGAAGTTTTGAGCCTGAGTTCAAATCCATGTCGTTCCCCCCTTTTTTTTTTTTTTTACATTTTTATAAATGTTTTTTCTTTGTTAGTCTCGATCTAGATCTTGATCTATTACAAATTTAATGACACGACTGATCCAAACTAATTGTTATAAGACCACATAATATAAGCTTTATGTTTTTTTATATTAGTTACTCGTGTCGTTATTTCGTATTGTCTATTGCTTAGAACATTGTGGCCAGGCTTCCACTATCTTTCATTTTACTACCTTTTTTTTTTACGTTTTATTATATCGCCACCACATTTTTTCATATCTCTTCATTTCTTTTTTTTTTTTTTTTTTATTCCCTTCTCTCCATATTTTCTTGATTAAAGGACGTAAACGGGATTTAAAAAATCCGAATGTAGACAAAGAGAAGATAAATGTGTTTAAGTGTGGAAATCCCCAAAAAGAAATAAAAAATTCGCTTTGTTTCATTCTTGTTTTTCAATTGTTCATTGTTTTTCGTACAACTAAATCCTGTTAAGAGGATATTCTATAGCGATGATTTCAGGAGCGTCATACGCTGAAAGAATTCATTTAGGATGCTTTTATTAATTAATTATACGATTGAAATTAAAAAAAGGAAACAAAACAGACGCTTTGATGGGTGACTTCATCGTTTGGTTTGGAGTCCGAAATTTAAACAAAACTTAACTATTGATCTTTTAGTAGGTCTATAATGCTTCTAAACAGAATTTCATATCAGTAACCACGCCAGCGTCGAGCGACGGCTCGGCAGGTTGACCTCGAGAGGTCAAGGCATCGCTTTATCAATGGCAGTACGCGTACATGTTTGGTCCCCGGAACCTGGTCATGACTCGCGCGGTCATCTGTTTCATTAAATACATCCATCACGTCATTGCCACACCTTCCTCTCATCCAATCCTCACCCGTTCCCTTTACGTTCCTCCGTCGTCTGAGGACTTGTCTATGAGTTGTTTTTTTATATAAAGTCAGGGAGGATTTGGTGAGTAGGGGGAGGTCGTGAATGGGTCGAACGGGTGCTCGGGGTGTACATTAGCTCCACTGATAGCTTGTGTGCCTCCCATTTAGCTTGGACAGAAGCATCAAGCCTTTCCGCTCATTAAGGTCCGATATTGAGTCAATCTAAAGACTGGGAGCAGGGGGAGCGAACACAAACAAATCAGGCCTCCGATATTTCTACACTAGTCCTTGATGTATTGGTTTTCTCAACTGGTCGGCGCTCCCCCCCCCCCTCCGTCCGTCATCGCCCCCCCCCCTTTCCACACCACCCTGTCCCATCTCGCCCCTGCGTCACAATCCAAGCCAGCCTCGACCCTAGGCGGAAGTCGCCAGCCAAAATAAACCTCGGACCGACGATTACGGATCGGCGATGCATTTAAAATACTTTTATCCAATTAAACTTGTGACGTCTCCGAGCGCGCGACTAATGGGCAGAAAGCCCGGGCCATGATGGTAGGAGCCGAGGATGAATACGGCCGGGCCAATTAAGTAAAAGGGGGGGAAGGGAGGTAAAAAAAAAACAAGGGGAGAAAACTCGATCACAGAACAAGATTAATTCCCTTAGCTCGTGCATCCTGGATATTGCAGTCCATTGCCCTGAGAAGAAGAATGAGGGCGGCTGACAAATGAAAATAAAACTTCAATTTTGATCTTTGACATTGAACAAAAGTCCATGACAACGGACAAAGTGCTTCGTAAGAATCATTTAACACGTGCAGCGGAGGAGTCTATTGACATACTAAAACATTGTTGATGGTTATGGGAGAAACAAGTACTCCCTCCACTCCCCTCCTACTCTCTATTGTCTTCCCCCCCCCTCCCCTCTTCTTCAGCACAATGCTGTTTTGTTTTTTTTTTCAAATTTTTTTTTAGCTTTTCATGTCATAGAAAAAAGAAATCAACACAGACACACAGACGGTGAATCGCTTCAGAAAGGCAATTATATCCATCCGCCGAAACAAAATAGTTCCCAGTGGACGCAAAGGGAAGATAACTTGCGGAGACGCCAATACAGAAAGTGTTAAATTAAAGTTACCTGAATACGTCCGCGAGATAAGATAAATAAATAAAAAATAGGTTGCCATGTTGAACAATTGAAATTATTTATAAAAAGTGATATTAAGAAAAAGAATTTTTTTTTTTCTTAAAAGTAGAAAACTGAATCAATAGATGAACTAAAGAGAAAAGTGACAATGTTCAACAAGAGACTCGAGATACAGTGACAGGATTCTGTGGTGTGATCTTCCTCAAAGTTGGCAAACAACTATCACTAGGGAATATTTTCATGTCGAAATTTTGGTATGAACCACCGTAAATAAAACCGGTCATTAAATGTGTGTGATATCTAAAGTAATAAACGAGTTCGGCTGAACCAGTGTCTAATAGAATAACAAGGCTAATATACATGTAGGCCTACTCTTGCTGAAACCATTCGTTATAGAAGGCCTGAACACTGGCATGCAACGTCACATCCTGTGGGCAGTTTAGACCAATAGCTCGTTGCCACTTCGCGTTTTGCATACATGTTTTTTAAGCATTATATTACAGACAACAAGTATTAAAACGGTTTCTATGCTTGACACTAAAACCTCTTCAGTTGGTCTTTAAGCCAACAAAATCGAAAGTTTTGAAGAAAAATACTAGACAGCACTGATCTAGAAAATGTTATAGATGACCTTTGCTGCACAGAAAGCACGAAGTGAAAAATACAAGGCAGCATTGATCTAGATCAGTAATTCCCAAAGTGGTCTAAGTAGACCCTCAGTGGTCTATGTAGACCCCAAGGGGTCTACGAAGACCTCCAAGGGGTTTACGAAAGTGAAAAAATAAATTGGGGGTCTATGAGATGTCAACGGGGGTCTACGATAATAGATTTCATTTAAGCAGGGCGAGTTACTTAATTTTCACATTTCATTAATGTAATTATTTCATACACTAATCTATGATTTGTACCTTCGTTAATCCTTTAAATGTTTATCCTGCTATTCAAACGAAAAATTGTTGTAATCAATTTCAATATTTATTTAAATAGCTTAATTTTGTCTACATGTAAGTATTTAGAAGAAAAAAAAAGAAATGTAGACAGTACAGCATTAATTACTTAAAATTGGAATTCATTCTCTCCTTATCAAACAAGTAGTTACCTAAAGGACATTTTTATGACGATATGAATTAGTTACGCTGGAGGATCATCTGAGACAATGCCACCCTGACAAAAATTTGGATTTGAAAATCTCTGTTCGACATCATGTAGAGAAGATGATGGTTTGTGGGAGTCTTACAAGATTTCTTTACTTATAGCAAAATACGGAAAACAGCAAAGTTGAAACATTGATTGTACCAGCCGTTTTACACAAACCTACATCTGTTATTATTAAAAGAATGTCTCTAAGCGACTAAACAGTTCAAGGTCGCTTCGGTGGCTTGAGATATAAAATTAAAAGCTCTTATGTAAATCTTTGCAAAAGACATAAATACAGTTTGGTCTAATAGTCACCATCTTATTTAATCTCTGCCTGTGGTCCCTTCTGGGCATAGGCCACCAACCAGCTTCCTCCAGGCATCTCGGTTCTGGGCGAAACTCTCCAACTGTCCCCACGTCTTTCTCATCTGCTTGGCATCTGGGAGACCTGGAGAACCATAATCACCACATTGAAAAAAATCCAGGTATTCATCAATACCTGCCTGAGGAAGATTCTTATAAGCCGCTGGCCAGACAAGATCTCGAATGAGGAACTGTGTCAAAGAACAAAGCAACAGCCCATTGAAGTAGATATCTTTCAGAGACGCTGGAGATGGATAGGTCACACGCTTCGCAAGCCTGCATCCAACATAACAAGGCAAGGCCTAACCTGGAACCCCCAAGGAAAGAGAAAGAGGGGACGGCCCAGGAATACATGGCGCTAATGGTCACCGTCTCCTTATATTTCCTTAGGGTTGACCCACGAGACCTTTCCCATGTTTGGGTATAGTAGCAAGGCAACAGAGGTTTGAATTCAGTTTTCCTTCTGCTAGGTGGTAGCAAGACAAGGTTAATGAGCCTTTCATGCTCGAAGCTTACTGGTTTAGGCTCCAGTTACTCGCCTTCGACCCTTCTCCTGTTAATGAAAACACTTCCGCAGATTCAATATTTGAGCCACACGTGAAAGATCAAGAAATACACGAACAACTGCTCTTTGCGAAACCTTTTACAATGATACTTAAGGCATATTAATTAATTAATATTTAATGTTGGAAAGACTACCGTACTTCATAGAACGACTAATTCATAAATGAAACATAATATCTGTACTTGTGTAGTTTAAAATTACTTTTTCACTCTTCAACTCACTACAGTTAGAAATTTGTTTTTAAAAAAATGTTAATGAATTTGCAAAAATGTGCAAGTTGAGCAGGGGGTCTACCGAAAACCAGAAAACATGGCAAGGGGTCTACGAGACAAAAAAGTTTGGGAACCACTGATTTAGATGTTATAGATGACATTTGCTGCACAGAAAGCACGACATGAGGCCATATCAATTGAGATTTGTCACTTGTGCATTATCTCGCTAATAAACAACACTATTACTCATTAAAATTAAAAAAGTCTTTTGTAAATTTCACTTACATACTGTACCTATTGGAATTTAGACTTATATGATTATTAAGTACATTATCTCACGTCATGATGACGAATACTAAAATTCAGGGGCCTCTAAAAAGGTCAAGCCCCCCAGGCTTTGTTCACTATTATCTACAGTGTGATCGTTAAATCTTAGATGTAGTTTATTCTAAATTTCTTCTTAATGTTTTGGTACAATTTTGATTTCCCCTGTGGTAGAATTTGGTGCCTTTGGTGGTGTTGGCCAATGCTTCAACCCTGCGGAGATCCCTCTCTGTATAACATGATCCCTAAGAATATTATCTAAATACAATATTAGCATAAAATTTTGAGCTAAATATTTTACTAATGAAAGTTGTCAGTACTTTTTGGATTACATTGGTTGGAATAGGGGCCCCCATTTTTCAAGTCAAGAACATTGAATACAAACAGATTGAGATTGTTGGGACACATTTTTATGTCTGAATGCGAAACATTGTTAAATGGAAATTTGTCTGTTTGGCACTTTACTCCATTCTCTCCCCTTTCCTTTAACCAGACACACCCCTTCTACTCTCTCTCTCTCTCTCATGTTGAACGGTAGACGACTAATGATAAAGCAAAAAAAAAAAAAAAATCATTCCCTTGTTCTGCTCAATTTGGCTCCACGACAATAGAGAACGGGGTAGCTGGGCCATGAATTGAAAGATAGTTTGAGAACTAAAATGACAAAAGGTGAAATCATAAACTCCAATGTGGGCTGAGGCATGAGATGAGGGTAGCAAATGAATAAGGATATTAAGGGATATAAAAGTACAACTAACTACAGAAACATTTTACTGAACATGTCTAAGAGAAATTAAGAAGTTGAATAAAATGTTTACAAAAAGCTGTATCACTACAGTTGAAACAGTTGGTGTATGTGTATATCGCCTTGAACACTTTTAAATTCATCAATAAAACTTGACCTGGACGATAAAATACGAAAATGTAACCTATTGTTTCTTAACTGAAGCCTAGGACAACTAAAAATGTAACCTATTGTTTCTTAACCGAAGCCTCGGACAACTAAAAATGTAACCTATTCTTTCTTAACTGAAACCTAGGACAACTAAAAAAGTAACCTATTCTTTCTTAACTGAAGCCTAGGACAACTAAAAATGTAACCTATTGTCTCTTAACTGAAGCCTCGGACAACTAAAAATGTAACCTATTCTTTCTTAACTGAAACCTAGGACAACTAAAAATGTAACCTTTTCTTTCTTAACGGAAGCCTAGGACAACTAAAAATGTAACCTATTCTTTCTTAACTGAAGCCTAGAACAACTAAAAATGTAACCTATTGTTTCTTAACCGAAGCCTAGGACAACAAAAAATGTAGCCTATTCTTTCTTAAAGGTTTAGATGATAGTGAACAAATAGATGCTATCTTACTAGATTTTTCTAAGGCTTTTGACAAAGTTCACTATCATAGTTTGCTTAAAAAATTAAAATATTTTGGCATTAATGGTCCACTGCATCAGATTTTCTGATAGGGAGAGAACAAATTGTAAAAATAAATGGCTCTAAATCAACACAGATAACAGTAAACTCAGGTGTACCTCAAGGAACAGTCTTGGGTCCACTACTATTTTTAATTTACATAAATGATTTACCAAATTGCATTACTTCAGGAACAAAAGTCAGATTATTTGCAGACGATTGCATACTATATAGAACAATAAAAATAACACAAGACACAGATATTTTACAAAGAGAATTAGATGAATTACAGAAATGTGAATCAAATTCGAGCATGTCTTTCCACCCAGAAAAATGTCAGTTGTTAAGAGTAACAAAAAAACTAAAACAAATTAATTCCACTTATCTTATTCATGGCAAACCAGTAACACAGACTAAAAACGCAAAATACCTAGGTGTTATAATAAATGAAAAACTGTCATGGAATCCACATATTGATGAAACTATAAAAAAATCAAACAAAGCATTAGGATTTATTAAAAGAAATTTCTATAAATCAAATAAGAACATAAACCTAAAATGTTATTTAACCTTGGTTAGGCCAATAATAGAATATGCATCCACCGTGTGGGACCCCTCAACTCAAGAAAACATTAAGAAACTGGAACAAACACAAAATAGAGCAGTGAGATTCATAACAAACGAATATTCACATTTGACTAGGGTAACACCATTAGTAAAATCACTAAATTTAGAAAGCCTTCAGGACAGAAAACTCAAAAGTAAAGTAGCAATTATACATAAAACACTGAACCATAATCTTCAAATACAAAAACAAAATTTAATAAAATACTCTGAAAGACACAAAAATAAAGGCACATTCCTCGTCCCATATGCTAGGACAAATTTGTACAAATACTCCTTCTTCCCTAGTGCTATTAGAGCATGGAATGGGTTGCCTGAGCTAGCCAGAAAAACCAGTGACTTGGCAGAATTTAAGTCATTGGTTAATATGCATGACTAAATGCATGACGCGTAGGACGTAATCATCTTCTTTTTTGAAGTAACGTCTGTATTATATAAGATAAGATAAGATAAGATAAGAATATGAGACAATAAAAATGACATAGAAATTAAGGGCTAGAAAATTGTGTTGGGTGTAGGAGAGCATTGTAATGCTGGTCGTTTGATGGATGGGTTTAAGAGTGTGCCGGGAGAAATAAATATATATACCCACTATTTTAATCGTAGCGTAGCACGTGTATCGGCTAGCAGGAATAGATAGATAGATAGATAGATAGATAGATAGATTGATAGATAGATAGATAGATAGATTGATAGATAGATAGATAGATAGATAGATAGATAGATAGATAGATAGATAGATTGATAGATAGATAGATAGATAGATAGATAGATAGATAGATAGATAGATTGATAGATTGATAGATAGATAAATCTATATTGATACAAATGGTCACGCACAATGACACCCGTTTCCTATTAATGTATTTTGGGTCCTTTGGAGAAAATGCAAGCTGATTATGACAACGCAAAATGGTCTTTTATCTTTGAGATAAGTGAAATCAATGACGCCTCATTAATACAAACGAATCATATATAGACGCCATATTATATTGATCATGTCCCTTTCTTCTTTAAAATTAGAACCATTTTTTTTATTTGTTTGATCGAAGAAATAAACAGTGTAATCAAAATGGTTAAAAAGAAAGAAAGAAAGAAAGAAAGAAAAAAAAAGACCCGAAGAAAAATGTCCACAAACAGATTGTAGTTTCTGAATGAAAGTTTATTCTCTTCCTGCCTTGAGATAGTTATTGGATTCGCCTTGCCACTCCCTGATTTCTGTATTCTCTTCCAGAGACTAAATTTTTCCTCATCAAATCGTGACTGTTATTCATGGACTTTTCATCAGAGGTCTCCTCCGCTTTCCCCCTCCCTACCTTGCCTAGGACCACGGAAATGAGGCTCATAGCCCAGAGCTCAATGCGAGCTGGGAATCCGGACGTCCGGCCTCAACAGAGCCCCCATTGTCCGGGATCAAGCGGCGTAACTGTAATATGGGAAGTGGGAGAAAATTCATAAGTTTGGAGACACTCACAATAGCCAATCCGCGCATCACGGTCCCTACCCTCATGCACGTGCGGTAGTAATGAATCGGTTTGAGCTGACAAGGTGGCTGAAAGGGTGGGGCCGGGTGGGTGACTCTCAAACGAGAGCGCGTTTTGTAATGGTGGCGATGCTTGATTATAAGGGGGAAAAAAATAATGGCGTGAAAAAACAACTCTTCACCGTCTTCTCGCTCTGGTCTATTGCTTCTTCTTTTTTTTGTGGAGGTGAAAGAAAAAGGATGATAGACTCACCTGGTTAAATTACCTGAGATCGTTGGGTGGAGACTATTGGGTCGTGGGGGGGGGGGGGATGAGTAAAGAAGGCGGAGAAAAACTTGGGAAATGTAATTACAGGATGATTAGTGAAGGGGGGATGGAGGGAGTCAATATTATGAAACAGTTTTTTTTTTTTTCAAAGTTAAGCAAATTGGTGTTAATGAAACAGTGGAGGTAAAAAATGGTTGTCATTTGTCCGGAAATTCAATGGGACTGTGTGAGTGTGTCAGAGAGAAAGTGAGAGGGACTGAAAGGAAGGAGAGAGAGGGGAGAGAGAAGGGAGAGAAAGAGAGTGGACGAGAGAAGGAGAGTGGAAGAGAGAAAGAGAAAGGGTCATGGAGAGAGGGAGAAAGAGAAAAGTAGAGAGAGAGAAGGAGAAAGGGCGAGAGAAAGAAAATGGAGGTAGAGAAAAAGGGAGAGAGAAATATAGAAAAAGAAAGTATAAAGATAGAGAGAGGGGAGACGTGTTTAAAATGTGTTTATCACTAATGTGTTTCAAGTTTTCATTAAGCGTAATGTCACATTTGGATATCAATTTGAGTTATCTTAGACATGACCAGAATTTCAACTGTCGCCTGTTGAGAGATATTTAACAACCAACGATTGCGAACCACCAACCAACGAACAGCCAAACAACGAACCACCAAACAATGAATCACCAACCAACAAATCACCAACCAACAGACCACTAAACAACGAACCATCGGAACCACCAACCAACAAATCTCAAACCAACAAACCACCAAACAACGAATCACGAACCAACGTGTTGTAGAGTGTTTGTGTGTGTGTGTGGCTAATGTAACCATGAAAAATGTAGAGCTATTGTTTTGGTTATGCAGTTTAGAGAGTTTCTGATAAAACCATGAGATGATCTTTGTAATCAAGTCTGTGACACGTTTTCGCTTGTTCCAGAATTATCCTTTGTGTGTAAATGTGTAAATCACTGGACAGCCTTGATATTACTGCAATGGTGTTATCCGACTTAGAGGCTATGGGTGGTCTCCAACGCGGACCACGCCTTGCGAAGCTTCTCGGCCTTATTGTGGCTCCCTGGTGGAAAGGTTGATTGATGAGGCGATTAGGCCAATTCTAAAAAACATTGCTTACAAATATTATTAAAACATGGTTACAAAAGACAGTTTGTGTGGAACACAAACTTAAAATCGGCCCCCGAAGTGGTCCACCCAGGCAGGCTTCAATATTTTCAGAAAAAACATCCGAAGGAAGTTATATCAAAGACAAAATGAGAGATAAGAATGGAGAAAGAAGGTTAACAGATCTTGTGTAGTGCCCCAACGGTCCAGAAGATCAAAGGATAGATGAAAGTGAATGTAAAGTTAGAACCTGGCCTTACTAGTTCCCCTTTCAGACCTTGTGGTCTATAGGGCAGATGATATAAAGTTCATCTGTTTTTGTGGCCTACGGTTAACGAGGGTGTCATGTGTCAGCACAACGACCAACCCATTAGAGCTGAGTCGACTCAGAGTTAAAAATCCCAGTCTTCACCAGGATTCGAACCCGGGACCCCCGGTTCGGAAGCCAAGCGTTTTACCGCTTAGCCACCGCGCCTCCCCTGGTCTAACTTATGTCTAATAATTGATCTAATTGTTTTGAAAAATTTCAATCTCTTATTCTTTTTTTTTTTTTCAAGAAATTACAATTCATTTAATATCTACTAATTTGTAGTCATTTTCAAAAAAAAAAATAAAAAATAAAATAAAACATGAGTGGTCAAGAAATTACAATTCATTTAATATCCACTAATTTGTAGACATTTAAAAAAAACCATGAGTGGTCAAGAAATTACAATTCATTTAATATCTACTAATTTGTAGACATTTAAAAAACAAAAAAAAAAATAACATGAGTGGTTAAGAAATTACAATTCATTTAATATCTACTAATTTGACAACTCTAAGGTTGTCAATGGTAGTCAAACTGAATTTAAGTTATCATATCTTGTAGACATTTTCAAAAAAATTAAAAGAAGCAAAAAGAATTATGTAGTGTAATTGTATCCAATTAGTTTATGTTTCCTTTTAAGCACTTGGCATTTGTCGTTGTCACTTTTTGGCTAAAGGGGACATAATGTATTGAACTTGGTGGTAGTACGAAGAGGAAAAAGTGACGGATTTCATCCTAAGCCTCCATTCTGTCTCGTCTAATAGTATTTTAGACATATAATAATATTTAGTTTTACACAACAATACAACATCTTTTCTATGAAGTAATACAGAGAAAAAGGACTTCCTTGATAAGTAGACTCAGTATTATTGCTTTAACAATCTTCAACATAAATGAGTTCATTAACAAAGCTGCACAGCAACATTAACAATTTTTCAGGAAATTGACTTTGAAGCAATGCTATGCTCCCAGGTAATAGCAAGTAATTAGGCAAGGCAAGCTAATATAGAGTTTTATACAGCTGCCCTGTATGCCTTATGTATTTAAAAAAGACTGGTCAGGGAACAGGTTAATCCCTCTCACATCAATTTTTTAAAGGTCTCCTTGAGATGTAAGAGGGCTACTCTGGCATCATCAAGGTGGCCCTTGGGTCTGTTAGAGTCATTCTGGGATAGTTAACCAAGCAAAGGTACTGCTGTATCACAATTGTTCAGGGTTCTGTTAGGAGGGCCATGTGTAAATTATTTCAGGATAGGGGTGTCGATTAAAGATTCTTTTCCCTCTCATTACGAGGGGTTTAAAAAAAAATAATAAAAAAATAGTTAACTTGTCTTAAAATATTACATTATTCATAAAATATTCTTGACTTTCAATTGTCTGCCCTTGTCTATATTCTTTAGGATTATTGGTTTTGGCTATTTTTGTTTCTAGTCTCTTCGCAGGCTCCATTCAGTGAGGTCCTATGGCGATCCCGGCCTCCTCGTGGCGGACCTTGGTAACGCTGTGAATGCCTCTAACATCGGCCAACGGGGATCCCCTCTGCCCACGGTTTTAAAGGCCAAGTGGGCAGTGCTCGTAAAATCCAGGATGTCCAACCCAATGTGTGGGTGCCTGGTTAAAAGTTGGATTAGGGTGCGCCGGAATGCGAGGCGCGCCCCATAAACGCCGTAGACTTTAGAAGGTACGTTCCCAGATGCACGACATTGCATCCAGTCGCCTCACTGATGGCGAACTTTCTGGCGGTGAAAGAAACGAGTCTAGACAATCTCTCATTATAAAACAAGGTATTAGCGGCAAGCGTGACATTGGAAGCTAGCTCAACGAACACGAGTTCCTGAGTAGGTAGCATTGATCCCACCTGAGGAAATCGAATCCAACAGTCTAACATGCAACCAGTTTCGTCCGCACTCGGGTAATTTCACTCAAATGGCTTTACAAAATTTATCTATTAACCCCGAGTATGGGCATTACTCATCTGATAGGCCCCGTTCTACCAATCCTGACGACGGGTTGGTGTTCGAAAAGTTAGCTACCGTCGTTGATCTTCAAGATGTCCGACCACTAAGTTCACCGATATTGACAGCAAAAACTAACCCAGGGTTGTTGCCGGGTGGCCAATGCCCCTCGATGCAAGTCGAGCCAAGCTACCCTACTAATGCCACGGACGGGGAAGTCGTGACCCCCACACCAAATGTGACCGGGAAAAGCTCAAAAAGTAAACTTAAGAGGGACGATCCCTACAGGCCCAAACATGGTTGTGGTATTGGGCAACTCAGAATCATATCATTTAATGCAAACAGGCAATTGAGACTCAAGAAGCCTGAAATTTTAAGACTGTTGTCGGAACTCGAGGTCGATGTGTTCTTGGTGCAGGAAGCTGGCAACGCTGGTAGGAAAAGGAGTTGTGTGCCCTCGCTCTCGGGCTTCACGGCCTTTACCTGTTCCTGTGTAAAATGTCAGAAGTTAGTCACTTTTGTCAGGAATCCTTTGCTTGCTCGTGTGAAGGAAACCGCCTCAAGGGGATCTGGTGAGACCGACACACTCCTGGTGGAAGTATTCAAGGATGGACAGAGATTTGAATGCCTAAATGTCTATAATCCACCGCGAAGTGTCCTCACACTCGATAACAAAAGCCTCTCCAACACCAGAACAATAGTGGCGGGTAATTTCAATGCCAAAATCCAGGTCATAGGTTGTAAAACAACCGATCCCTCGGGACAGAAGGTTATTGACATGTGCGATGAAACAAATTTGGTTCTTCTCAATGGCGTTGATTCCCCAAGTACATTTATCCACTCCGGGCATGGAGGGGAATCGAAACCAGATTTGTGCCTGGTGTCTGCGGACATAGTTGCGAAGTGTCGACTGGATGTCCTGGGAGATTTGGGATCGGATCATCTACCGCTAATGGTCTCAATTGATCTCGGTACGACAAAAAGACCAAGCTGCCCTAGACGTAAGTGGGTGTACGCTAAGGCGGACTGGCAACTTTTCAGGAGTTCATCGGATGAACTCCTGGAAAAACTTGATATTGATTTTGAAAACATTGACGCAACTTACAGTCTCTTTGTGAAGGCTCTTTTATCGGCGGCTCGTAGGGCCATTCCGCGAACCAGTGGTAAGCGCAAGTACCGATCCTTTTGGTCTCGAAAGTTGGCACGTCTTGTCAGGCAACGAAAAGCAGCACGAAGAAGGCATGCTCGACAAAGAACCGAAGAGACGAGACGAGCCTACAACAAACTTACGGCATTGGTAAGGGATACAGTGTCGGAAGAATCGCTTAAAAAGTGGTCGGATGTCTGTGCGAACCTGGACCTTGTGGATGGACGGCAGGCATGGAAGTTACTAAACAATTTGGCTGGAGTGGGGGAACCGAGGGTAGCGGAACCCCTGCAAACGCCAGATGGCACTGTTATTACTGACAAAAGAGAGCGGAGGCTTTGAACAAACACTTTGCTGGAGTCTCTAAAGCTCACCCAAAATCTTCCGTGTCGATGGCCCTTGACCGTGTTAGAAGAGCCAATGAAAAACGTAAGTGGGTCGACGGCAAGGCTGGGACGGAAACATTCTCAGAGCCCTTTACTATGATGGAGGTGGCTTTTGCTATCAAAAAGGCCAGGCTGCATAAGGCAGTGGGGCCAGACGGTATGCTAAAAAATCTCGGAACGATTGGCTTCCTAAAACTGCACGGCTTACTAAATCGGACATGGATTCAAGGGGATTTCCCAAAGGCATGGAGATTGGCTACCATTGTTCCTATTCTAAAAAAGGGCAAGAATGCAAACAGCCCTGAGAGTTACAGACCAATTTCCCTCACATCGTGTGTGGGGAAGGTTGCGGAGAGAATCATTAACCGACGGCTTACGTGGTACCTTGAGTCCCACAACCTAATTTGCCAGGAGCAGGGTGGTTTCAGACAACGGCGTAGTGCAATGGACCAGGTAACAGTCTTTATGCAGGAGGTGGCAGACGGTTTCCAGAGAGGCGGAGGGGAGAAGAAGGGTGAGTCGACACTTGCGGTCTCTCTAGATTTGAAGCAGGCGTACGATAGAGTCTGGAGACAAGGATTGTTGCTGAAGTTGATGGACCTTGGGGTAAACTCCAATATGTACCGGTGGATCAAAAGCTTTCTAACGAACAGGTTAGTTCAGACACGTTATGGCGAGCAACTATCAAATAAAAAGGTACTGGAGCAGGGGTTGCCCCAGGGCTCGACACTCTCGTGCACACTTTTTCTGGTTTTTATCAACGATTTGACCAAACGCCTAGGATGTCGCTCACTACTTTTTGCAGATGACCTGCTAATCTGGAAAACTGGGAGATCTGCAGTCGCTCTAGCTGCGGAGATCCAACGTGACCTAGTCACGGTTTCTTGCTACACACGGTTGTGGAATATGGAGGTAAATTGTGCGAAGACAGTCTGGACCCTCTTCACTCTTGGCAAAAATGTCCACAAAGAAAAGATTTCTCTCTCAATCAATGGTACAGAATTAAAGATGGAAACCAAGCCGAAATACCTGGGAGTGACCCTGGACCCTAAAATGGATTTTGTCCGATCATGTGAGACTGGTACGAGAACAAGCCTCGGAGAGCCTTAAGGTAGTCAAGCGATTAGCCACAACCAAATGGGGAGCCAAAGCGAACGTGTCACGGGCCCTCTATATTGGAGCAGTAAGGGCAAGAATGGAGTACTCGTCTCTTGCACAAGTCTATGCCTCACAAACGTCTCTAGTGGGGCTGGACTCAGTGCAGAACCAAGCAATTAGACTCATTTGCGGTGCATTTCGAACAACGCCAACTGCGGCATGTGAGGTCATGACAAATCTCTCACCACTGAGACTACGAAGGGAGCGAGCCGTTATGATTGCTTACGAAAAATTCAAACGGCTAGAAGAAGGCTGCCCGGTCAGAAGTCTGGTTGAAGTCGGCTGAAGCGGAACTCTTTCATGCACTCGGTGCGGGAATTGTCAAAAGAAGTCGATTTACCCCAGAACAGAGCTGCTCTCGCTCTGCATGGGGCTTCTTCTCCGGCGTATGCTCCTGGAATCCCGGAGGTGAGGAAATCGCTGATTGACCCAGAAATTAACAAGAAATGCACAAAAACTGTCCTACGAAACACAGCCAGGAAAACTGTCGCCCAATACCCAGCTGGATTCATTAAGGCATACACAGATGATTCCACGAGAGAGAACCTTGGGCAAAAAACCTCTGGGTTTGGTGTGGTGGTTCGATTCCCTGGCTCGGCCGAAAACGATGAGATCCTGGGTGCGTGTTCTGGCAGGAGCAATTACGTAGCTGAAATGGTAGCAATTCAAAATGCAGTAGATTACATTGAAGAACGACTTAATGAGCAAACAGCACAACCCAGTCCTATTGTGCTATTCACAGACTCTCTGTGGAGCCTACAAGCCATTGAAAGCTCCGCCGATACGCTCCCGGAACCACTGGCAAAAACACTGGCGTGCGTGGGACGCCTCCAAGAAAAACACGAAATTCGGACGACATTCCAATTCATACCAGGGCATGTAGGAATCGAAGGAAATGAGAAAGCTGACTTACTAGCCAAGCTCGGGACAAAGCTGGACCCTGTGGACGAGCCACAGACCTTTGAGCAGGCGCGTGCGATAGTGGACGAATGGGCAAGAGATAAATGGTGCAAAAGCTGGGAAAAACGGTAATACGGGCAGGGAAGTCTGGCAAAACTTAAAAGGGCCCTCAAAATCGGACGAATGGTGGCAACTAAATAGGGAAGAACAGGTGACAATCACTAGATACAGAACGGGACACTGTCCAGTCGGTGCCTATTTCGCTAAATTCAATCCAAACTTCGATTCTCGCTGCAGGCACTGTCAGGACGACGTTGAGACAGTAAACCACATCCTTTATGAGTGCGCAACACTACACCCTAAAAATGGCCATATGAGTGAAGCAAAAACTGGTTTGCATGAAGAAGTGGCTCTGTACGGAGACAGAGAAGTTCTGAGAAAAACTGCCGCTTTCCTTGTCCGTGTTATCAGAGAATAGAGTTCTCAACACGGTGCCACAGTGCGATGAGACTCACACGGTTCCATTCAGTTGCGTCTTGTTTTCTTGTTCCTTTGTTTCCCAACATGTCGAGGATGAGGCTGCCGCTAAGATATAGACATTGTCATAGTGTTCTTGTTACGTTTCCACGGGCTTGCCGTGTTCTGTGAGTGTAGTACAGACACACTTGATGTTGACTTGTGACATGTGATCAAAGAGGACGTAACCGCGAGGGAGAAATAATTCTTCAAAAGTGTTGACTTCCCTTTAAAAGACAGTTCTTTTGTAGTTTTCCATAGATAAATAAAGTTCAATTTGATTCCTATCCCGCATCTCTCAGCCCAAACTCTTTAACCCAGGTACATACACACTCTCACACACTCGCATAACCACTTAAACTAATTGACATAATACCAATAGAGTAACTTTACAGATTGATTACAGTATTTAGATTTTTATCTCTGAGGTCTGACAATTTAGTCAAGGACAATAAATTATACAATAATTACAATTTCTATCTAACCAGTATAGTTATGAATTCTATGATGACCAGGTTGTTTACTAGTATTGCTCTACCAAATATAGTAGTTGCTGCATAATGAAATCTTTTAAGTGTGTTTTTGGTTTTCTTTAAAATATTTTCCCACTGCTGTGTGTGGTAATATGTTGGGTTGCTTGTCCACGTGATGCCGCATATTTTAATTTCCTTCTCTATTTTAAGGTTAAAGGAGATGTTTGATGGGATTCCCCACCTGCCCAATCCCATAATACAAGATTTATTTATGTGGATTTTTGACCCGCTTGCCCTCCCAAATTGACTAAACTTATCTATGATTGCGGCTATGTCTTTTTCCGAGGAGGGAAAAAGGGTGGTGTCATCAGCGTATGCTTTAAATTTAACTACGGGCGTGGGGCCTGGGATTCTTATCCCCGTGATTCCACTATCTAGCCTGATGGTTTCTAAAAGGGGTTCTATGCAAAGGGTGTATAAAAAGGGAGAAAGGTGACACCCTTGTCTAACAGATCTTCTAATAGGGATACTGCCACTAAGGGCTTGGTTTATTTTGAGTTTGCTTGTGGCATCAGTGTAAACTAGCTATATGTATTTCTTCATTCTTCCATATGTCTTCGTCTTGTCTAGTATTTTGAAAAGGTAGTCATGGTCTATTCTGTCAAAGGCTTTTTCCTGGTCAATAGAAAAGAGGGCTGCTTTCAAGTCTTTGTCTTTACAGTAATATATAATGTCTCTTAAAAAATGGTTAAGTTCGTCGATGTTTTTGTCTGGGTTGCTACAGTATTGGTCCTGTCCTATTAAGTGTGGTATGAGGGGTTTTAGTCTTAGAAAAATCATTTTCGTCAGGAGTTTGTAGTCGGTGTTTAGAAGTGAGATCGGTCGAAAGTCGCTAGGTGAGGTGTTGTTTTCTTGTTTTTTTGGTAGAAGTGTGATGTATGCTAAGTTGAAATCTCTAGGTAACTGTTCTGTCACTAACATGTCGCTGTATAGATTTAATAGTAGGGGTCCTATTTGGGGAAAAAAGGCTTTGTAAAATTCAAACGTCAGACCTTCTGGGCCAGGGGATTTGTTGTTTTGTGTTGTATCTAAAGCAGCCCTCAGTTCGTCTAGCGTAAAGGGAGCGTCTGTCTCTATCTGTTCTGTCATTGGTATTTCTTTGCAGTTCTGTAAAAAAACTTTTTGTGCGTTGTCGTCCGTCTGTTCCTTGTCATACAAATTAGTAAAGTGTTTCGTAAATGTGTCTGTTATTTTGTCCAGGTCGTGTATAGTTTCTCCTTTACTATCAACAATGTTGTCAATAGTTCTGTCAATTTGAATGTTTTGTTCTGCTGATAAAAAAAGTTTGTTAGGCCCTTCGGTTATTTTTTTACTTTTGCACCTCAATTAAATAGTTCTTCTAGTTGAGTTAGTATATGTGTTTTGGCTGCTTCGTCTTCTTCGTGTGTTAGTAAATTTTTAAGTCTTTCCTCTTCTTTTTTCCTTTTTGAGTTGACTAGTGTGGCCAGTATTTGGCTTTGCTGCTTAATGGAGCTTTTAATTAGCGTCTATGTTTGTGTGACTTTGAAATGCGGTGTGTTTGAGTCATGTATTATATTTTTGAGGAGGTTTGCGATTGTTTTTAAATAGAGCGGGTCATTTAGGAGGTCGTTGTTAAGTTTCCAGATCGGTGTTTTTCCTTTTTAGTTTTGGGTTCAGCAGTTCCACTAAGACTCCTTTGTGGTCTGTATATTGTAACGTCTCTACGAGATGTGTTACACTTTTTGTTTCGCACGCCCTTGGCACATACACTCTATCTATCCGTGTTTCTATTTGGTGTGCCTTGTTCCTGAACGTGGTGACCTGGCCCGTGACCTCTACTTCTCTATAGGCATCTACTAACCGGAAAGCCTTGATGACTCCCCCCAAATAGTCATGCGTTTTAATTGTTACATGAGGAGCAGGACCCTCTGTGTTTGTGTTTTGCTTGTCTAATTGGGAATCAATGTAATTTAAATCACCCCCTACTATCAAATTTTCTCCTGCGTACTGAGTGTGTAGAATGTCACTTAGCATTCCAAAAAACTCGTGTTTCTCTTTTTTTTTTGAGCGGGTGCATAAATGTTGACTAACGTGTATGTGTGTTGTTGTGAGCTTGTCCTATTTATTACTATCCTCCCGATATTGTCTTGATATGAGTGTGTGATTGAAAACCTATTGGATGTTTGTAAAATGGCTGTCCCTCGTGGCTTTCTACCTAAACTAAAATAACCCTCCCGGAGGCCCATAAGAGAGACTGCTTTTTTGGCCTTGTACTCTTACTGCGTGTCCCTATTCTGAGTTACGATAAATAAATAGGAAAATGAAACTTATAAGATTACTATTCGTTTTAAATTAGGTCTAACTTATAATACATACTAATTAGCTTTTCTCTTTAAAAAAATACTTGCATAACTGATTTTAAAAATTAGATTTTTCGCTTTCAGAAAAAAAAAAGTAGCCGTTGCATCAGAACTTTGAATGGTCTAAAATATTGTGATGTCCAATTTTCAATATCTTTTCTAGTTTACGAGATCTAAACGGGACGGACGGACAGACGGACAGACGGACAGACATTTCACACAAAACTAATAGCGTCTTTTCCCCTTTCGGGGGCCGCTAAAAAAAAAAAAGAAAATAGTTCGCAATTAGAAGATAAGAAGTAGTCGTTGCACCTAAACTATACATGCTACAAAATATTACGAAATCGGATTCAAAAATAATTTTCTAGCTTTTTTTTTTTTTGAGATGTGACCGTGCGAAACAATACTAGCTGCTTTTCCCCCTTGGGGTTGGGGGAGCGCTAAACTGAAGGAATATTAACTGGACTCTTAACAATGACACCACCAGCAGAGACGTCCAGCCCTCTTGGTAACCCATCAGGGACACCTTACGTTTTCTGTTAGCCTATATATCTATCTAATTATTAATTAAATTAATTCGTTTTTTCTGTCTTGGGTGGTTTATGGTTGTGCACCTCTATCTGTATGAACGTTGTAAGAAATACTTAACATACGAATATGCTAATCCAGGCGTGGATATAATAATACCAAGCTAAAACCTCTTTAAAAAAAAAGGGTTATATAGATCTTAGACTGTTTGTGTCAATCTATTTGACTCTATAGGACATGTATGATGTAGAGCACTGGTCATCCATTTCACCCCAAACCAGCTTCAGTTGTCTGGACTCTGTTCTGCCACTGGAATTAGCTCACTCCTACTATAGATGCCTAGACAAACCAATGTTATCAGAGCCTTTGACTGAACAATTAAATAGTTATTTATTTGTGGTTAAATTAATGTATTCATGGCACAAAAAAGGCAGATAGAATATTTTAGAAAAGGGGGGGGGGGCGGAACAAGTGAAAGTAAATATGTTGCTACTGAAGTGTCGGTCTGTTTGTTCCTGTAGAATGGAAGCCTAGAATAGGGGCCCTGCGTGAACCTCAACCACCGCACGTGTGTAGCGGAGACGGCCAACTTGTCAACTCTGTTTTCAAACACCGATCTGGTGAGCCCTGAACACGCGCCAGCACCAGATAACAATAGTCTGATAATCTTGCGACTACAGTCCCAAGCGACAAGTCATGGACTCTAACTCTGCTTCATGCTGTTCAAAGTTGTTGGACTTACAGTTTTAAACCGAGAATGATGCATAAAAATTACAAAATAAACACCAGCACTATATACGCTCTTCTCTTTTTTTTTCCATACTGATTTAATGGCCATAGCGAAATAAAAACAAAAAGTAAGTAACTTTTCCCTTTTAGACCTTGTGATCTATGGGGCAGATGATGTAAACGTCATCTGTTTCTTTGGCCCATTGTTAACGAGGATGTCCTGTGGCCAGCATAACGACCAACCGCCTTTACTTTTCCCCAAATAATGTCAGGTACCCATTAGAGCTGGGTGGACTCAGAGGCGCCCTAAAGATCCCGAAAGAAAAAATCTTAGTCTTCAGCAAGATTAGAACCAGGTATCTCCTGTTCGGAAGTCAAGCGCTTACCATTCAACCACCGCGCCTCTACCCTAGAGAAATAATGAACATTATGTTATTATATTTCACTATTGTAATTGCAGTTTATACCGGGATTTAACTCTCTCTTTAAAAATAACTATATTTGATTTCATTTTCTTCGTTTGTAGTTTGTCTTCCAATTGCTACAGAATGTATTAGATTAAATTCATTGTCGCTGAACGAAATCTTACTTTAGACTTAGATCCTCCTGCGCCTTTCGGCACATTGGACGACAAACTGTCTCAATAAATATCTGACACTGGCAATGACAAAGCCTCTTCACACCTGGTGTCCACTGCTCTGAGGTCCTCCATGAAAGTGTGGCGCCAAGTTATACGAGGACGTCCCTGTTTGCGCTTTCCTCTTATTGGCCTCCATGTCATTACAACTCTTGGTATGCGTAATTTCTTCTGTTGGAGGATATGTCCCGCAAAACTCTACTAGTACATGATGTAAAATATTGTAAACCTAAATTGCTTTATGGCTAAGGCCTGGCCAGCACCGAGATCAGCCATATAATCAAACCCTAACTTCTGTATGATATCCTTCAGAGCAAGGACTTGGAAAATTCTTAATTTGTAATAATTGTATAAATTAAAAGGGCAATGCTGGCGATGTATATTTCATTATTCTCTCTATTCCAAAGACATAGAACTCTATTTGCCTCTGTAATGATACAAAAGAGCTTTAAAAACATATAAATTGATAGCATACTATATCAAGAGGCCTGAACAAGACTCTGGACCCAAAGCTCTCCTATAGAACAAAAACTATTCGAGAACTGCCTGGTCTGGAAACCACTGCGCGTTTCATCTCAGATATAGGATTACTGATATGGACCCTCCGACATGAAAAATGAGAACGAAGAAGAACTGAAAGCTAATGAAATTGCTGTATTCTTTACACGCTTCTTATAAGCTCCAATCATAACTTCATCCGTGAAAGTGCTTGGGTTACCCAGAGTAAGTTTGTGTAAGGCAGTAGAACTCAACGGTTTAGGCCTACCACAAAACGTTCGTGTCATTCTGGTTAAAAAGCTTCCGTAACCTTAAAAAAAGGAAGACACTACCATGTCATGTGATCTTTGTTAGCAGGAGATGAGGTAAACTAAGGAGGGGCAAGGGGGCGTAGGGTGTCATGCTGGTAGCACTCAGTAAACGTTCTTTTCTTCTTCTTCAAAGCGATTACGAAATTTTTTTAAATTTTTTTTTTGGGTGGAGAAAATAGGGGGGAGAGGGACTATCAACCTATTATCGATAATATCGACTAATTAGCCAAATGCACGCCCCGAGGCGGAAATCTTGTTCAAAGAGAGGCTCGATGGGGGTTCTACTTCCGTTGTTATGGCGATAGGTTGTTGAGGCGATGTCAACCTGAATTTCGACTACCAAATAATCAAAAGCTAATCGTGACTTAAGTGACCGATAACGCAATCAGTCAAGTGATTGATTGGCCGGGGTTATTGCTTTCCGGGCGACTCACTGAGTGCTGTCTCATCGCCCTGCTATTTAACACCTATCTGACATCTCTTTCTCTCCTAAACCATCTTTATGTAAGAGCGCCAAGGTTACCCTGGATTTTTGTTACGAATCTCGATTGAAAAAAAGTGTTTAGGTATTCTATGTAGTTCTATGTTGTTTTTTTGTTTTTAACACAGACTCTGCTTTTGTGAGAGACTAGATTAAATGACAGAGCATCATGGGATCCTACTGACGTGGAAATAGCAGAAGACAACAGAACAAAAGAGAAAACAGAGATTCACATCATTTCACACAGGCTCTAGCTTCAGTACCATGCACAGTCTGTAGCCGAACATGGGAAACACAAAAATCACTCAGCCAAGCCCTCAACATTCTGGATGAGAGAATCGATTTGAAGGAAGACCTATATTGATTATTTTAAGTACTTTACTCTCGGAGCGATGTAGAAATTCTAAATTAGTTAATTTGTCAGTTTTATTCAGTACTACGCAAAATTATTCCCACAAGTCTCTGCTTGGCGCAATAATTTCTGTATCATCCTAGTCAAACGCTAAGCCAGCGTTTCGTAACCCTTCTCATGATCCCCCCCCCCCTCTCGAACCTTTACTAAACAAAATTTACGGAGAAAGCCGGATAGAATCGCATTGGCAGAGATATTGAAATATCTTTTCTTTTTGCTAGAGAACATTTTGATTTGCTGACACGCTTCTCTCGAGAATAGTTTACAAGTTCTTACTTGTTCGGTGAAAATATGTTTCTTAATTTTATTGTTTAATCCTTTGCCCAATGATCTGAAAAATGAATCTACAGCGAATATAAGTTGTTATTTTTTTTAGCCCTTGAAAACAAAAATTTACCGCTTTACTTGAGCGTCCCTCTGCACTAAGCTAATACAAGTCTTTCTGGTATGTAGCTCTCAATTTAATCTTAATCTTGTGTTGTTTATATTTTCTTTTGTCGATAAGGGTTCGTCGTTGAGGACAGCTTTTGTGATTTTAACGCTCTGGCGTGTGTCTATTTTTAGAACATTTCTCTTTCTCATGAATGAATAGTCAATACAAATTATTTGTTTAATAGAAAATTGACGTCAATATCTCTGCGCTGTGCTCGCCTGACGTCATGGTTCCACAGAGCGCGGTTATTTATTTTACGTCATTCCTCCCACGCCCTTGTGTTTACAAGAGCAATAGCCAGTGTCCAGGGAGTATCTGGGAATTCAAATAAATAATTTTGCTTTAAAGTGATAATTTAATAAACACTTGAAATCTATTCGTTCATTCAAAATTTTAGATAAAAGTGACCATATAGGGAAAAAAAGAAGCAAAACAATACCCCCCCCCCTTTTTTTTCCAAAAAAAAAAAAAAAAGGAAAAACAAAAAACTTACATTTTCAGAGGATGTATGAAGTATGAGAACAATAATTAAGATATTTTTTTGTTTGCACAATGAATCAAAATTCGTAGACTAAAAGATTGAAAAGAGAAAAGATCCATTGACAAAAATCATAAATCGGGTTCGTCATATTTTTTTTCCTAAGGATATCACATTTTTTTTCTTGTGACATTAGTTGTCGAGCTATTTTTTTTAATGTTTTGAATTCTTGGACTTTGGCCTCTTTTCCTCAGCCTCTTTTTGGGCTCTCTGCCTCTTTTCCTTAGCCTCTTTTTGGGCTCTCTGCCTCTTTTCTGCGCTTACCTTTTTTAGTATTATTTTTTTAATTAACAACATAAATAAATATATTTATATATTCACTTGTAGAACATCAAAAGGCTAATCAAACTACAACATTTCTACAACATTAGGCTCATAATAAAACATGACACATTATTAATTGAAGTACATACATTGAAATGCTATTAACAACAATGGTAATTTAATCAGTTGTCCCCCTTGTTACACCTGGTTGTTTAGAGCTTCTATCTCTCAGTGGGATACTAATAGCATCTTTGTAGGGATATACATTTGCTCAGCCAATCAGATCTCAAGTAACTCTTTCATTGAGACATAGAATCATAATGTCCAGCTAAATGCCCAGCTAAATGTCCAACTAAATGTCCAACTAAATGTCCAGCTAAATGTCCAGTTAAATGTCCAGCTACACTCAATGAGTAGGCCTATTAAAGTTTTCATTTGAACCTCGAAATAAAAAGAAAAACATTAAAAATACTTTACAAAAAAGACAATACCTCCTCTATTCAACTTATTGAACGATTGTTTTTCTCTTAAAAATTATCGAATGTTAGATTTAAAAACATTTTTTTTACCCCCGCCCCTTCCAAGAAAGAATCCTGGTTTAGCGTAAGTATAGATCTAGTACACCTTTTACCATTCCAATGATAAGTATTTCGATCTAGACTTAGAAGAGGATGCGCACAATTTTACTGAACATTAATTTATGAAACTCTTGAATCAATAATGTCTGACATTCGGGAATTCCCGAAAGCGATAGTCCTTTACGGGGGCGGACAAGGTGTCCAAATCGGCCCGGGGATTTCTATACAATGCGGTCCATTTTGGTATGAAATATAATAGGTATCCAATCATTTCTGTCCTGTTAGGAGCATTATGTAAAGTTTAGTAATGTATCGAAAGTATTTTGCTATATAAATAATTTATTAGATGATTTTGAAACTAAAGGTAAACACAATTATTAAATGAACAAAAGTATAGCACTTGGAATGGTGAATCTCTTATGATGAAAAAAGCTACACAATGTACTTGACATTTACACTCCAGGCATCCAAAGGCTGGTTCGGTCATAGTCTTTGACACGGCTCGCATTCAAAATCATCTCTAATAAAGGTACAAAAGTAATCGAATGACAAAGAAAAGCTAGATGATCGACGTCAACGAACACCTCATAAGATAAGATAAGATAACTTTATTGATCCAAACAAATGGAAATTCATTTTGACTACAATTGACAACCTCAGCGTAACTACTGTGCAATAACAATATAGATGCACAATATAAATGCACATACGAACAACATTCACACACGAACAAAACACATAGACACTCCTAACCAGCGCTTATAAATAGACTTCTATGAACTTCTCGATGACAGAATGTTAATTTTTAATGTTGGTCATCCTGGGTCTATTATTACTGAATGTTTTTAATTTTCTTCTTTGATATAATTATGTTTTCACAGAACTAGATGTACGAATTAACAGTTGTGTTAAGTTCATCTGTCTAGGCCAGGGGTCGGCAACCTTTTGAGTCGGAAGAGCCAAAAATTACAACTAACAAAATTTCGAAGTTTTTAAAGAGCCGCAAAGTTGTTGTTTTTTTGCCAACTATAAATAGTTCTCACCAATGATTTTTTAAATATATAAGTAGTGTTTTTCACAACAAATTACATTATATATATATATATATATATATATATATATATATATATATATATATATATATAATATATATATATATATATATATTGCCGTTACATAAATGGCTAGTCCTGCACGGCTAGCCTGGTATAGAAAAGGAAAATGGCAGGAGTCTTTGTGCACGCGGCCTCTTGCCGCGAGTCTGACCCTCCCGCCAGACAGAACAGTGTACACTGTTCTCATTAAGGCCGGTGAGAGGGAGCTCTTGTTCACTTTTGCTGGCCTAGAGTTCCAAGAGCCGAAGGCTCAACTCTACTTGACAGTTTAAGAAGAAGAAGATATATGGCATTATTAGATAATTATTTTTTATTTCGGTAACAACTAAAAAAGTTAAACGTTTATTGACATCATTGACTTGTACTTCAATACCAAACAATGAAGCAAACAAATTCAATGAGAGCGTTAGCTTTGCATGGTTTTAGAAAGTTTAGATACATTTGGCTCATACATGTTTGTTTTTGTTTTTGTTGCAAACACGACTCTAAATGCTCAATTGTTAGTTGGCTTCTTACATTACTTTTCATTATATTCATGCAAGAGAACACTTGCTCGCACTAATATGTCGATTGATATATGTTCAGCACTCCTAATGTCAACTTCTTCAACTCACTGTAGCAATCTGAAAGATTATTCCATGCGCCGAATCAACTGGCGGCATTCCTTAAAGTTGTCCACTTTTGTTGCGTTATGTACTTACATTTCTGGACCTCCAACTGTTGAGATTGTGTACTAGGAATGCTGGAATAGTTTTGTTGGTTTCGAAATGCTCAAATCTGTCAAGAAATTATTCTTTGATTTTTTTTTTATAACTGTGCTGAAGTAATTCGTGTCAAAAGTTGCACTGGTTTTATCATAAAGTAAAATGTGTGCAACTATTTGTCGTTCTCTAATTCGATGTGATAAATGCCTTTTGCATTTAGAAATAAATTTATCTCGTTCAAGCACAAAAGCAAAACGTTTCATCACCTTACTTTTGGAAAATCATGGCACTTTTTTGGGAAGAAGGAGGTCGAAATACTGAGTCTCCATTTCGTTTAAGTGGTAGAGTGCTTTTGACCTCATCTATTCAGGATGGAATCGTTTTGGGCACAAAGCATTTCTTGGTGCAATATTCAGTGAAACGTAAGAATTTCTTGGTTTATTTTGCTCCGACGAATCGTTGTTGCTCTTTTATTTTTTACTCTCATATTCTGTCATTCGCTATTTAGATGATTTTATTAAAATCGATTTTATTGTCTTCAAGTTATTTTTTTCACGGCATTCGCCATATCGTCCCCTCTATTTTGTCACGAAAGCGGTAGCAATCATAGAAGTTCTTCTTTTAGACCTTGGGAAGACATATACCTGATAAAATGGGCAACTTGTGCCGTGTCTTTGGGTCCCAATATTAATCTATAGCAAGTGATACGGCAGAAAAATAGTTGAATATCTTCCACCTGCAAATATGTTACATTTGAAGACATTTTAGCTATACTGTCTTGTACTGTTTCAGCGCATAGCAGCAAATATTTGATTTTTTTCCAATATTTCTAGTTTGTTTTTTTAAATCATGAAACAGTTCTTCAGATGCATGTAGGAAGCAGTTTTTGACATACTTATGTATGAGTTAATGGTTTTCCTTTTTGTGCGATTTCTAGTGGTGCCGCACAGCTTGCCAGAAGAGCATTATTTGTAGATTGCTTCTAACTTTGAGAAGATAATTCGCTTCTAACTTATTTACAAACAAACTACATGGTACTACAACAACAAACTATACGCCACAGTCAAAGCACGTAATTAAGATGCCAATTTGTCTTGCGTCAAAGTGAATTAAAACCTACATTCGACGACGGCTTCAGGCGGACTGACAACAGTGACGACGCGTGTAATGGGGGGAGGGGTGTGGTGAAAAGCGAGTACAACTGGTTGAGAGATGGAATCGGTGCCTAAAATATTTCGTTAACAGATTGAGAACTATTTAAAAAATGTTTCGATACAATAAATAATATTTGTGTATGGAACTAAGGAGCCACAGCTTCACACCCAAAGAGCCGCAGGTTGCCGACCCCGGGTCTAGGCAGTTGTTTACAAACATGTTCCAATCTGTTTGCTCCAGCCAACTTTGAAGCTGTAAAGCAGCGTCATCAGACCGTGACTGGATGGACTGTACTTCGGGTTTTGTTGTTTTTAAAACCGGTTTGTACGTGGGTGTAAGATGAATCATTGTGTAATCCGACTCTCCGATGGGAAATGACGATCGAGATGTGTAGGCCATTTTTATGTTGCTATAACAAATGTCCAATGTTTTATCGTGCAGTGTGGGACAATTAAGACTATAGGTTGGCAAGTGTTGAGCTAACGAAGGATAATTGCAATATTCGATAACTAATCGGACAGCATCAGAACTTATAGTCTCCCATACATGTACAATTTCTAGTAAATGTTTTGCTGCTTTCTCTGTGTAATCTTGACTTCTGCTAAGGATTGCTTTTAATTTGGAAGAGTGAAGACATTGTATTCCGTTAACCTTGAAGGGACGGATGATGATACAAATTGCCTATTGCAATTTGTGGTTGTTTTTTTAAAATTAAAAATAAGTTTGAAAAACTTTATGTTAAAAAATGCGCATAAGAGAATCGAACTCTGTACCATTGATATGAATGGCCCATGTTCTACATAACTGCCACACGACAACCAAGATTAGGGAAACTTAATATTTTTTAAACGTACTTTGGATTATATCTCTTTCTGAAAGAGAACTCGATTGGTTTAGTTCAGTATTTTGTAAATAGTGCTTTAAAATGTTGAACTTTATCTGAATTAAAAAATCTTGTACACTTTAAAATATTATTAGTAAAAAGTAAGAGTACATTTACTGTAAACACTCTATATTTGACCTTCAATATTCAAAATGTAGTAATACTTTCATAAATTAAAAATAGATGACATCCTTTGCAATAGTTCAATGCGTTTAAAGGGATTGACCTATCGGATTTTTATATACGTTGTACAATGACATAGACTTTTTATCTTTTAATAAAAAAAACCTCTAACTTTGCCTTTTATTTAATAATAAATCCTTTCTTTACATTGAATAGTTTAAATGGCATAATATTGCTAAAACATTTTTTAAAGTAATCCTTACGAATATTTTAACAAGAAAAAAATATGTTTTGTATTTATTGTAATAAAAGTGTTATGTCAGGAATGTAGCACATTTCTATTGTAAACCTATACTACTTTTAATATTTTATTTATATAAATAGAAAATGTATACCAATGTTAGTATAAAAGCTATAACATATATATATTAATTACCTATTATGAGTAATGTCCAGGAACATTGTTTGCATTGATTAGCCTAGCCTTAAGTATATAGCGATGGACATAACAACATTAGAACAATGAAGATTCACGCCGATCTGTCAACTAGTGAACGCACCAAGAAAAACATTGAGCATTGTATTCCCTGGGATGTCTTTGGCTTCCAGGCTGCCATATGAAACTGGAGAGACGGCTGCCCTCCCCTGCTTCATCGTTTGGCATGTGAGGACATGTATGATACATGTGTTCGTACATGTGTTTACAACATAGAACAATAGCCATAATGTCTACACTCTACAGCCGGAAAATAGGACAACCAAATGAACCATGAACAATTTCTGAGGTAGCATGATATATAACTTGTGGTTAGAGACCATGAAATGTGTTTTATTTGTTTGTGACTATGGAAAAACTTTTAAACTACTGAATAAAGAAAAAAAAAACATGACCTATTATTATGAAACGCAGAATTTAATTCATAGAAGTAAAAAATTATATTCTGAATATATGGATCATCAGGACGCCCCTGAGTCCATCCAACTCCAACGGGTACCCGATCCTAGTTGGGGAAAGTAATGACGGCTATCATTGTGCTGCTCGTTAACCATTGGCCAAAAAACAACAACACATGACTGTAACATCATCTGCACTATAGATCGCAAGGTCTGAAAGGGAGCCTGACCTTACTCACAAGGTCAAATACTGCTTTTTCAATAGCTTGGAAACCCAGTTTGACTGTCCGCATCTTAGAACTGAACATTAAGTCCACTTGTTTGAAGGTAATTGAATGTACCTACGTTCAGTATAACTAATGCTGTCAAGATCGTTTCATATTTTAGAAAAGCCTATTTGTATTTCGATGTGTCTATTATATCTTTGTCGTCTTATGGCGCTGAGCCTGTTCATTCATAAATGGTGTCACCATAACGTTAATGAATTTCTAGTCCTTGCGCGTAAACATTAATATTTTTACTACATTTAATTAAATTAATTAATTATTTTTTGTTTGCACAGGATTCCAGCAATAGTTGCTTCTCATCTACATATTCTCTGCTCCTTTTTTTGTTCGATTCTTTTACCTAATGATTCTAATGAACACATTTCTACACTGTTCAAGATAATAATTATGATTTGTGACTTCATAGCGGCTACTTGAGATCATGCCACAACTCCACCAAACCAATAACAATTCGTATGTGACTGGACGTGTGGACGTGTGGACGTGTGGACGTGTCATCTCTAGGACGTGGGACGTTGTTGATCTCTTTATATTACATCCGAATATTTTCAAACTAAACGTCGATCTCTATAAGAAATATGGGCCTTAAGTTTCTTGTTTATCGTTTACTGAGTTTAGTGTGTATAATGAATTGACGTCTACAAGAAGCACCATATACGGATGTAGAGTATTAACGACAATTCTTTAGATTAGTATTAGACTTTTAAGTGTAAACGATTTTTTTTTTAAAATCACGACACTCAAAGTGTTTCATTTTAAAATCACGACACTCAAAGTGTTGCATTTAAAGAGAATATTATACAATGTTTTAAAAAAAAATACTGGCATTCATGCTCTTTCGGTTGCTCTGCCGGCCCAATCAGGTACCGGCCCACCGGGCATTAGCCCGAATGCCCATATAGCTAGTCCGCCCCTGGTCCTTTCAAGAACGCGATAGCCCTTTCAATACCAATTATGTGTATAGACCTAGATTTAGTCTCTTGCCAAATTTATGAGTACTTATTTTTACTTTTTTTCAACGGTATACACCATCTGTTTATTTTCTTGGAAGATGGTCACAGCCATGTTTGAGATCAGCGTTCCGTTCACCCTCCATGAATATTGTAATAAAAATAATAAGTTTATTGAAATTGACCAAAGCAACTCACTGACCGAAAGAAAAGGAATGGAGAAGTCAACCGCTAAAGAAGACTCTAGGGGGGCGAGGACTTTATTAGCTCTCTATTACATTATCTCCCCTTGTTCCATAACCTCTTTTTGCAACCAGCGAAGGTTTGTATTGATTTGAGCCTATCTAGAAACAACAACAACACAGAAACAACCCAGCTTTGATTGCTTCTCTCTAGAGGGTGTCATGATTAGGGAACTAACATCACAGCAGGTTTGATGATATCATTAAACTGTCCAATAGTCAGACTGAACACTGATGACCTCGGAGAAACAGAGAAACAAGTGGAACATATTGTCGACCCCAGTAGAGAAAAGAAAAAAGTCGCTATAAGTTTTAGGACGTTTGTCTGTCCTTCTATACGTCTGGCTCTCAAAAACTAAAAGCGCTACCCAAAACTCCTATTGGACCTTGCATTGTGCTTAAAGTCAGTGCAAAGATTATTTTTGGTTTACAGAACTCTCTAAGTTTGAAATTTAAATACGAAAGCTGTTTTTCTATGTAATGAATTTCTAATTTTTTTTTAAAGCGAATTATAAAAGCTAGCAATTATGATACCTTACAAGTGTTAAGTGATTAAAGAAATATTAATATTCACAGTAACTCAAGTTTCAAGCTACGTGTCCATGTCACGAGAGGATTTGGCTAAGACTTTCCTACAAGGAACATTACCAGAAAAAATGGAAACATAAAAGAAAAAGAAAACAAAAACTAACAAGGAGCCTAACAATGTAAGAGACAAAGGGAGACAAGAAACCAGCTGGAATCTTGGGAAGTAGTTTTCAGGCCATGGATCTAGTGCCCTACACTAAGAAAAGATAACCATGTTGGAAAGTGAAATAAAGTCTGAACGACAACAAAATTGAGGTCACTTCTTTCAGATTCTTATCTCGCTGGCATTCAATTCGAATACTGACCGCCATCCTGCAATATTCACTTTCAGATGACCTAAGCTAGAACGTAGCCTACAACTAATTTTTTTTTTTACACCAAAAGTACATATTACTAGAAGTACAGCCCAATCCGGCCCGCGACGTGGTTTTATCGGGCCCGCCGAATCGTCAGAACAAAGTGTAGAAAAATCTCCCACCCCCACACACACACACCATTCATGTGTTTAGGAAAGATGACTCTGAATGAGAATCTACCAGGAAAAGTGAACGGATCTTTACATGTTGTGGCACATGATTATAAGCCAGCACAATTGTTTTTTAAAGTAACTAAGGCTGTTTAAAAAAAACAATAACATAATAAAAACAGCATTATAAACCAAATACGATTGCATACTTGGTTTGAGCCGCGAATACAAATATTGTTAAACTACTCTAAATTACTCTAATAAATTGGAGGATCGATGGCAATATTTACCAAAAAGAGACCAGAAAATGAGTCGTTGGTAAAGATAGCTACACTGTTGCTCACATTGTAAGTAGAGAAATAATGCAATTTTCCGACGAGTAAAAAAAAATAAACCTCCAATATCCCATTCATTAACGTAAGTACTAGATCCAGAGTTTGTAATGACCATGTTTCAGGTCAATTTCTTGTCGTATTTGTACCGTTTCGGTCATGTGGCCCGCGACACGAGTGTCGAAATTAAAATGGCCCGCAGGTCGAATTAGGTTGGGCATCACTGCTCTACAGTATTTCGCATTTCAGCTTCCTATTTTATTTATTTGTAGCTTTAAAGAAAAAAGAAAAATAAAAGGCTTATATAAGAGGAAAAACTCCACATTTATAGCATACATCTCAATACTGTTTGATTTATTCTCCCTTTTCAATATTAAACTAAATAAGTTAATTATCACTATTCATTAAATTGATTGGTTTTTGAAACAATAAATAATTGCTAAGTTTCAACTTGATCCAAGAATGGGAAGTGGTAGAAACAACGAGTACAAGATTTGTACCAGACAGACAGACAGACAGACAGAATGAGGTGAAATACGCTTTGTAATTAAAATGAGAAGATTTAGCCTAGTTGAATGTAATTATCTTCTTTTCTTTTTGTTTTAGGAATGTCGGTAATGTATAAAACAAGACAGCTATAATGATTTAAGATGCAAAATAAGTAAATCGATATAGCTTGTACACAAGAGTTAAAGTTAGAGAAAACAATTATAATAGTACAGTGAAAGCCGACTGTACGGTTCACATATCAGAATAAAATGATCACTTTAGAGTCTTTATCACATTTTCACCAAAATGCCAAACCAGCTGCCATCTCGTTGTAGCTTCAGATTTAAATTACTAATTAAAGGACATAACCTGTTTATTAATTTAGTTATCGAAACACAGCAGCATTACATCCCTTGAATTAGGCAATTATTCATTGAATGTGTTACACTGTAGGGACGATATTTAACAATTATAAGAATGATAATTGTTTTCTGTAATCATATCTAATTACGCCAAAAAACTTAGTTTTTTTATTCAATAAAATATAAAGTTTTGACTGTTTCTTAAAATAATAGCTTAAATTGTTAACTGGCTTGCACTTTCTCTCAGTCATAACACATTGTAACTAATTCATCATTGGACTCTCTAAAATTTAAAAACTCAATTTGTTCACGTAGTCGAAATGATCATAAGTGACATATTTCAAACTGGACATCCTCAAGTAAGACGTAAAGATGCATAAAAAAAAGGCTGATCCTCAAGTAGACAGGAAACAACTTTGCAGTTAATGACAAGAGATTCATATCGCTACTGAACACTAAGTATACATTACTAACTAAAGAGACTGTATTAAACTAAAACTCCTTATTAATAATTTTTATTTATTTTTTTATTTATAAAACGCTGTTAACAAACAAAATGTAGGCTCAAGGCGCTGTAACAACATTACAAACACAAACATAAGAGCTAACATGACAAACTAATCTAAAAAAGTTTTAAACAGATAGGTCTTAATGTTCTTATTCCCGAACTAATTACGTAACAATAACAATACTGTTGTAACAATGAAAGAAAAATCGTTTAAATAAATCACTTCATTAGAGATTTCATTTGTTTTAGACGAAAAAAACCTGAGTGCAGCAATCCTATCTATTGATCAAGAAAAGGCCTCTGACAGAAGTAACCCCCAATTTCTTTTTCAGGTGTTAGAAACATGTAGAGAGGATAGGTCTTTTTCTTATAGCGTCTGATCAACGTGCCTCGAGTGAAATGAATGAATGAATAATTGAATGAATAAATAAATAAATAAATGAATAATTAGCCAAACCGTGAGTAAAGGTATCCAAATGAATAGATCAGTCAGACAAGGTTGTCCCCTCTCTTCTATAGTGTTACGCGTATGACGTAATTATCTTATCTTTTGAAGTATTATAGTTAACAGCTTGGTCACTCTAAAAAAAAGGGTAAATGACAAACATTATTTAGCCTCCCACCCAATTTGCTAAACAAAATGATTACTCTAATTCAACGGTGGGCAAATTACGGCGCGCGGGCCACATGCGGCCCGCCAGCCTGTTTTATGCGGCCGGCCGACACCTACAGAAATCAGGTGTGCCCACGGTATATACATATAAAAAATGCAAACATATTTAAAATAATATCTATATAAATTATTGAAACTGTCTATTATACAAATTTTCAAGTAAACGAAGATTATGCTTATTGGCTATACATCAATACACTCAATTCAAGACACAATCTCTGATCAGTATTTATTCAATGCTATGAAGAACTGTGTTGAATATTGGGTAGGCTTGGAACAAGATTGCAAATGTAACAACTGATGGAGCTCGATCTTTGACTGAGTTTTTGTTTGTTTGTTTTGTTTTTATATTTTTTTATAAAAAATATCCCAACCATAAACGCTAAACAGGAAAGTTTGCACAAAGCTGTTGATCCGTAATACATAGCAATCGGATGAACTAGAGCTAGGGGGTGTTAACCACAGGTAGTTCCGATTTAGGAACTAAGTAATCCAATGTATCCGCCAACTTACCATGGGCAAGGCAAATGAGAACAATATAAAATCTCAAGGAAGAAATCGTAATGTTATTTGAAGGACATTGCCTGTGAATTTGTTACCAATATTTCTAATGAGGAGTGGAAGACAGAATTCATGCGTTGCAAAGAGTATTTTGCATATGAAATGTAAATGCATGTTAAATCTTTTCAAAAAAGGCTTTCCTATTTCTACAAGCAAGCAAAAGAAAACAGGTTTTGTCATTTTCCTTTGCTGAAAGGTGAAACTATTTCTAATGAAATAATTAAAAGTAGAACACTTATTTAGATTCCTTAATTGTGCAATTTATAAAGCAAATTGTAAGACGCCAAGAACCAGTTTTAAATACATCAGATCACCATTTAGCGCAGAAGCTGATTCAGCTCCAGAGGACATAACTCCAAGCAAAGAGAAGTTCCAGTCAGTACTTATAGGTGCCAGAAGCTGAATTTCAACACTATAAAACTTGCTGCTGTTAACACTATTTGTGTACACAAACACATACACATACATCTGTTCTTCTTCTTCTTCTTTGTTCTCATGAACCGCGCAATGGTCTCCAGATCAGACAGTTCTACGAATAGTTTTGGTTCTATAGGAAGGCTTTGAGTCTTGTTCGGGTCTCTTGATTTAGTATGCACCATTGAAGGACATGGTCAGAATTCTCTGGTGATGCTCCACAAGGGCAAGTTTCGCTTGTCCCGACATTTAACTTTCGGAACATATATTGTCTGATTCAGTGAACAAGCATTTATTTTTTTTGTGGAAACTAAAACAGCATAATTACTGGTCGATTTTGACTGACTGTAATTTGACAGCTGTCAAAAGGGTAACAACTAGTAAGCTAGTTCCACAGTTCCGGAACATATGTACGAGTATAAAAAGTAGAATACTGCACATTAAGTACTATATATATATATTTGTGGGGATATTGTAATATAAAAAGACACAACAGCAATTTAACAAAGATTTCAAAAAATGCTAACTCTTGTTGTAATTCCTTAACGTGGAGTGTGGAAAAAAAAAAGAAACGTGAATATAATACAGTGTAAATACGAATTAAAAGACATTCTACACAGTTAGCTACAGTATCTTTCTAAGGTTTATATATATATATATATATATATGCGGCCCGCCATTTCCAGTTTTTTAAAAATGCCCTCGATACAAAAAGGTTGCCCATCCCTGGTCTAATAAGATGGTTTATATGGGTTATATTTAAAAAATACAATCAGAAACAAACACTAAACACTGATTCGGGATAAACAGGAGGGGTGGCCTTAGTCTTCAGACATTAAAACCAAAACTGGTGAGCATTGGAACTAGCAGCTATCTAGGTAGCAAATCACCAATTACGCCAAACAGTCAGACTGTTGCAATGAACATGATTTCTTAATTAATTTTTCTCCATTGAGATATTTATTGGGTATTCCAGCTTCTTCGCTTGTGGTGGCTTTTTGAGATAAACTCTGACCCAATGGTTGTTAGGGCTATGAATTTATAGAAGAGAGTTCACTAATTTCTTGACCTCTGTTGGATTGTAGTCAATGTTTTCTTTCTTTTTATGTATTCTTTTTTTCGAAAAAAACATATTTCTCCAAATGACATATTTCTCTATACTGCTGGCTGAGTCAACTTTATATGGTAATGGGATATTTTTATTGGCATATGTTGGATTTATTGTATGTGAGCTTGCGCTCCTAGATCTAATTTAATTTATATTATTTACATAGGCCAGGGCTATGATGTTTGTTATTTAGTGTCCTTTTTAATTTTTATAGTTCAGTGCTGATTATTTTGTAGTTTCCGCTATTTATAACTTTCTGCTAGTTTTAGTCTTTTTCTGTTATTTGTGTTTTACTCGTAGAGGAAAAGTAGTTTTTAAAATAGTTAACTAGCCTTAGAGCTGTGGATGTTATTTTCTATTTTTTGTCCCAGGTTAGTCCTGCTTATTTTTGTCTTTGGCATTAGTGTTGGAATAGTTGTTATTTTTTTATATCAGTTTATGTGCAGGTCTGTAGACGGTATAGAGCCCCCAGATGAGTTTAGAATAGAAATAACTTTTTATATTCCTTTTTGTATTTTTATTGGTTTAAATTTTAAGATTCTCTTTTTAATGCCGTTTAATTTGGTATATAATGTTTTGTAGTCCGTGTCTGTAGTAATTTGCTAGGTTTTATTGTTGTGTACGGCTAGGTACAAATTAGGGAAATAGGTAGCCCAGTTTAGTTTTAAATAATTAGTGTGACGTCATGCTCTCCGATACGTTCGCGCTGACCAGTTATAGCTGGCTCCGGGACCACGTTGAATTCTTTTTTGTCTTGACCAGTGGTCAGTGCGGACAGTGGTGTTTGTATAGAGTTAGTTTGTGTAGTGCTATTTCGGCTGGGACCGCCTGTAAGTTGTAAATTGTTTTTATTTTTTGCTTTCTTTAGTTAGATTTATATTGATTGTTTCTGCATCTGTTGCTATAGTCTAGATGCAGACTGATTAGTGTAGTGGCATCACTGGCTAGTTAATTAGCCATGATTGCCTCTGATGGAGCCGGAAGCTCTGTAGACTTGGGCAGTGTCACCCAATTGCCCCAGCCTTAATGCTTTTGCTTTTCTATACTATGTCTATGTGTAAATATTTTATTATTTTATGTTTCTTAAATATTTTTATCGTTAGGATATCCCCTCTATTGAAGTTGTCATCTTGTCCTATTTTTCTTATGTAAAAGATGGCTGCGGCCTAAGCATTGCTGTCATGGCGGTTTGTTTAGTCTGATCTACTATTATTTAGATATAGCTTGTGCATTGTAGTCTAGCCTGACCTGTGTTGGTTGTGGCTGAGACTTTAGTAATTCATGTATTGCTTTTATTAGCTACATGTAGGTAATTGAAATTACCTCATGCTCGTATTGTGAGTATGCACTAGACCAGTCCAGTCTAATATAGCGTTATAGTACATTATTATTTTATTTTGTAAATATTGTTTTATGTTTGTTTATTTTGTAATTGCAGGCTATAATTCCTGCATAGCTGTTGCTACTGCACTGTAACTGCATAGCTGCACTGTAACTGCATAGCTGTTGCTACTGCATTGCTGCTACTGTATTGCTGTCTGCATTGCTGTCTGCCTAACTGTCTGCCACAGTTATTACTGTATTACTTCCTTACTGTATTACTGCATAGCTGTCTGCTGTAGTTCTCAGTTACAATAGTTTATTGTTTTGTAGGTTATTTTAGTGGTTTATTGCCTTGTAAGGTGTCTTGGTGGATTTTGGTGAATCGGGTTAACTAGTGGTTTTATTTGGGTTTGGTTTGTTGGATAGTGATTGTAGTTGTAATAGTATAAATTAAGTAGAGTTGATTAGTCGTTGAGTTTTTTGTTTATCTAGTTGTTTACGTATATTTTCTTTTATATATATATTTTTATTGATTTGTTTTTTTCTCGTGTAAATAAAGTGTATATAAGTTCATTTTAATCTTAGTTTGTTTTTTAGTTAGTTTAGTTTAGTTTAGCTTAGTTTAATTGTGCTGTCTGGTTGCTTAGGCTACTCTAGCCCCTTGGTCACCATACCGAGGTGCACAGATTGGGCCCACCCAGTAGAGCTACCATCTGCCTACTGTAAAATGAACAAATGTTGAGCAGCAAGTAACAACAGCCTAGGGCCTCACCCAGTAGAGGTGCGCCACACCTGACCTGCTCACATGTAGATAAAAGAAAACTACAAAACAACAAACAAACTATGTCCTTTGTGAAAACTTATACAATGATTCTTAGAACAAATTAATATTTAATGTTTGGAAGGACTACTTCATAGAACAACAAATCCTTAAATGAAACCTCATCTCCGAAGTAAGGAATGGTGAGCTTGCAAACCCTTTATAACAAAACGTTTCTAGTGTGTTTGTTGATTGTATGTAATACGTTAGGGTTAGGGTTAGGGTTAGAAATTAGTTTCAGAAAACGTAAAATATGACGTTAATGAATTCTCACAAATGAAATACCGTAGAACTGAAGCAAGGGGGGGGGGTCTACCGGAAACATGGCAAGGGGGCTATGAGACAAAAAAGTTTGTGAACCACGGACCTAGTAGAAACTAAGCAAAATACTTTTTATTTACAAATGTGTATTACTTTTGATATTACACAGTTCGGTGATTTAAAGACCTTTTAGAATTACCATCTGCATGTTCTGACATTTAAAAGACACACATTTTTCATATTGTATTTTGAATTTCGAGATTTGCCATGGTATGCGGTGTACAGAATACGAACGTATTTATAAACTATTCATTTTTAAAACCATGCGGTACTTTATGTACACTTTCAAATTTAAACTTCAATTTAAAAGCCAAGAGCAGACTGGCGACATAAGTTTGAAAATCTGCAGTGGACCTCATTTTTATATACTAGTGAATAGTAGTGATAACAAAAGAACAACAGGGTGGTCTTCATTCAATTTTATAGTTATCTTCTTTTTCATATTTTTTATTACAATGGTGTAAGAACGATAACCCAACATTTGTTTTTCTCAGAAGTAAAAAGAAATTGTTTCCCTTCGTGGTTTCTACTTCAAATGTATTCTAAGTCAAAGGGATTCTGTCAGTACAAGTCAGCGTTATCCAAACATAACTTCCTCCTATACAAATTCTTTTTATTTTTAACAGCTAAACTTCTTTATAAACATTTAGAATCCAGTTGATCGAACTACAATGAAATGTAATATATAAATATATAATTCAAATATTATTTGTTTGTATGAAACTTTAATTAATTAAACATAAAAAAACAAAAAAAACAACAACAATGATGTATTGATTTTAATTGGATCACTCGCTCATGCTCCTATATCAGCGACTATAACTATAGAACTGGTAAACTCCAGCGGGTATATTCCAATGACCAATGTATTGGATCATGAACAATATACAACTTCTAAATAACATTGACTGCTCAACAGTATTATATGGTCTGGACGTGGGTGAGTTAATCTGTTTATCTTGCGTGTTAGTGTAAATGAAAGTATAATCTGAATAAACCATTAAAAAAACAAACCAAAAAAAAAAACAACAACAATGAAATATAATATATAAAAACAATATGATATATATATTCCTTGATAGTAATACTAGTCAATTAATTAGACGTGTCTTACATTATCATACCTAATGTAACATATTAAATGTATATTACATCTTATTTGTGTAAAATACACATACATAGAACGTCTATAAACTCCTGTTGCTTAATAGCCTTGTTCATTGACAAATTTGCAAACAATCTTTTCAAAGTATCTACATAACACTAGAGCTACTCAGCAAACGATACATTTAAAAAAATCTTACTGTATTCCAGACATCATTTGAAGATCTAATGTTGCCTTCGTTTTCTCAATAGTGGAGAAAAGTCTCAATACTTTTTCAAGTAGTTCTAGTATAGTGCCGGGGTCGGCAACCTGCGGCTCGCAAGCCACTTGCGGCTCTTTGGATGTGAAGCTGCGGCTCTTTAGTTCCATACGCAAATATTATTTATTTCATCGAAACATTTTTTTAAAAATAGTTCTGAATCGTTTAATGAGAATTAGGCGCCGATTCAATCTCTTAGCCACTTGTACTCGCTTTTCACCACACCCCTCCCCCATTTCATGCGTCGTCACTGTTGTCAGTCCGTCGAAAGCTCTCCGCCTATGTAGGTTTTAATTTGTTTTCGACCACGTGTTTTGGCTGTGACGTATAGTTTGTTGTTTCAAGTAAATGAGTTAGAAGCGATTATTTTTTCAAAGTTAGAAGCAATCTACAAGTAATGCTAATCTTGCAAGCTTCTTGAGTTCAAAAACAAGCCAGAAATCTTGAAACAAAAATCAAAGATTTGCCACTATCCGCTCAAACAGTACACGATAGAATAGCTAAAATGTCTTCAAATGTAACGTATTAGCAGGTGGAAGATATTCAACTTTCTTATGTCTTATCACTTGCTATAGAGGAGTCTTGCGACATAAAGACACGGTACAAGTTGGCGTTTTTGTCAGATATATGTCTTCCCAAGGTCCAAAAGAAGAATTCCTAGGATTGCTACCGCTCTTAGGACAAACTAGAAGGGAAGATATAGTGTATGCCGTTCAAAAATACCTTGAAGACATTAAGATCGATTTAAATAAAGTTGTTTAAATGGAAGCTGCTTGAGTCAGAAATATGACAGAGCGGTAAGGTACTTCATGTTCTACGTCTAAAGCAATCTCGTGATAAAATCAGTGCAACTTTTGACACGAATTACTTTAGCACAGTTATACAAAATCAAAGATGAATTTCTTGATAAAATTTGAGCAGTTCAAAACCAATAAAACCATTCTAGTACACCATCTCAACATAAATAGTAACGAAATCCACACTGATCAATTTGGAATTGATACTGGATCTCTAGAAATGCAATAGCTCGATTTAAAAAGTAAAGATTTGTGTAGTCCAAAATGTACAGAGTTGAATAGCAAGTTGGAAGAGTTGAACGTCCAGAAATGTAACGCAACAAAAGTGGACAGCTTTAAAAAAAATTCCGCAAGTTGGTTTGGCGCATGGAATAATCTTCGAGATTGCTACACTGATGTGAAAAAGTTGGACTTTGAAGTGTTGACTATCTTTGGATCGACATATTCGTGCGAGCAAGCGTTCTCTTGCATTAATATAATTAAAAGTAAAGTAAGAAGCCAACTCACAAATGAAGTCATGTTAGAAAAGAAAACAATTTATAGTTGGCAAGAAAAAACTTTGTGGCTGTTTAAAACTTTTAAATTTTGTAAAATGTAATTTTTGGCTCTTTCGACTCCAAAGGTTGCCGACCCTTGGTATAGTGCATTGTCCCTTGTAACAACTCATTAGAGGCATCATCAGCAGTTTCCTGGTTTTCCAAACCTGTCATTCGTTTATCAGCAATTCGAACAACAATTGCATCATATTAATCTTCTTTTCATTGTAGCATTGATGCTTTTTGTCGATGGATCGTAGCATTGATGCTCTTTGTCGATGGATCGTAGCATTAATGCTCTTAGTCTATGGATCGTAGCATTGATGCTTTTTATCTATGGATCGTAGCATTGATACTCTTTGTTGATGGATCGTAGCATTGATGCTCTTTGTCTATGGATCGTAGCATTGATACTCTTTGTCTATGGATCGTAGCATTGATGCTTTTTATCTATGGATCGTAGCATTGATACTCTTTGTCTATGGATCGTAGCATTGATACTCTTTGTCTATGGATCGTAGCATTGATGCTCTTTGTCTATGGATCGTAGCATTGATGCTCTTTGTTGATGGATCGTAGCATTGATGCTCTTTGTTGATGGTTCGTACCAATGATGCTTCTTGCCAATGGATCGTTGCATTGATGTTCTTTGTCAATGGATCGTAGCAATGACGCTCTTTGTCAATGGATCATAGCAATGATGTTCTTTGTCAATGGATCGTAGCAATGATGTTCTTTGTCAATGAATCGTAGCAATGATGTTCTTTGTCAATGGATCGTAGCAATGATGCTCTGTGTAGATGGATCATTGCATTGATGTTCTTTGTCAATGGATAGTAGCAATGATGCTCCTTGTAAATGGATCACAGCATTGATGCTCTTTGTCAATGGATCGTAGCAATGATGCTCTTTGTCAATAAATCGTAGCATTGATGCTCTTTTTCGACGAATCGTAGGATTGACGCGCTTTGTCGGTGGATAAAAATTCTCCGTCATTTTCGACCAGTTGAAGTCTTACATTGCGGCCTATTTTTATTCTCTTTTACTTTTTTTTAAAGTAAAATTTTATCTGAAACAAACGTTTTCGTTTTGGTACTTTAGGATTCGGTCTGAATAAGCAGCTGGTCTCATCAACACCTCGTCCAATGAAACGAATTCTATTGTATCTTTTTTTTTTCGCGAACGATCATAATAATACACTAAAAATAGAATTTAAATTGTCACCCATCTGTACATAAAACTTCGGCAAAACAAGGGGGGTGGGGTGGAGAGAGAAAAAAAAAACCAAAAACAAAACAAGCAACAAGTTTTGTAAAGAGTACAAGATACGCTATATAGAACATCTCGATGTCTAAACAGAATTGACAAGTAGAAAAAGAAACGTGGGCACGGTAGTTGAGTGGTCAAGCGTTTGGTGTCCGATTTGAATTATAGTGGAGACTGGGATTTCTAATTTCTGAATCTTTGGGCTCCTTTGAGTCCAGCTAGTCATTAGTTGAGGAAAAGTACAGACCAGTATCACTTACCAGCATCACATGTAAAATCCTAGAACACATAATATGTAGCAACATCATAAACCACTTAGACAAACAGAATGTCCTCACCCCATACCAACATGGCTTTAGGAAATATAGATCATGTGAAACACAACTAATAGGACTAATTGATGATTTTTCTAAAGGTTTAGATAATAGGGAACAAATAGATGCTATCTTACTAGATTTTTCCAAGGCTTTTGACAAAGTTCACCACCATAGTTTGCTTAAAAATTAAAATATTTTGGCATTAATGGTCCACTGCATCAGTGGATTAAAGATTTTCTGATAGGGAGAGAACAAACTGTAATAATAAATGGTTCTAAATCAACACCGATAACAGTAAACTCAGGTGTACCTCAAGGAACAGTCTTGGGTCCACTACTATTTTTAATTTACATAAATGATTTACCAAATTGCATTAGTTCAGGAACAAAAGTCAGATTATTTGCAGACGATTGCATAATATATAGAACAATAAAAACAACACAAGACACAGATATTTACAAAGAGAATTAGATGAATTACAGAAATGGGAATCAAATTGGAGCATGTCTTTCCACCCAGAAAAGAGAAAGAGAAAAAGAAAGAGTAACAAAAAAAACTAAAACAAATTAATTCCACTTATCTTATTCATGGCAAACCAGTAACACAGACTAAAAACGCAAAATACCTAGGTGTTATAATAAATGAAAAACTGTCATGGAATCCACATATTGATGAAACTATAAAAAAAATCTAACAAAGCATTAGGATTTATTAAAAGAAATTTCAATAAATCAAATAAGAACATAAAACTAAAATGTTATTTAACCTTGGTTAGGCCAATAATAGAATATGCATCCTCCATTTGGGACCCCTCAACTCAAGAAATCATTAAGAAACTGGAACAGACACAAAATAGAGCAGTGAGATTCATAACAAATGAATATTCACATTTGACTAGAGTAACACCTATAGTAAAATCACTAAATTTAGAAAGCCTTCAGGACAGAAGACTCAAAAGTAAAGTAGCAATTATACATAAAACACTGAACCATAATCTTCAAATACAAAAACAAAATTTAATAAAATACTCTGAAAGACACAAAGATAAAGGCACATTCCTCATCCCATATGCTAGGACAAATTTGTACAAATACTCCTTCTTCCCTAGTGCTATTAGAGCATGGAATGGGTTGCCTGAGCTAGCCAGGAAAACCAGCGACTTGGCAGAATTTAAGTCATTGGTTAATATGCATGACTAAATGCATGACGCGTAGGACGTAATCATCTTCTTTTTGGAAGTAACGTCTGTATTATATAAGATAAGTAAAAGCGGTTGATCGTTGTGCTGGCCACATGACATGCTCGTTAAACCTGGGCTACAGAAACAGATGACTTACATCACCTGCCTTTTAGGGTCTGAAAGGCGACTTGGAAAAAGAAAAACCCTTTGTTTTTTCTTCAGAATTCTGATTCTTCAGACTTAGTTCATGTTACACACATAAACAATGGAAGGTGCTGGATGGAGAGCAAAAAGGGCCGGCCTTAGATGATTTGAGGTCCTAGGCCAAGTGACCTTGGTGGCTCCAAAGGAAATAGAAAAATAAATAAATAAACAGTGAATAAATTATATTACGCAATTTATTTAAGACTTAATGGAGTCAAAGAATAACAAAAGGTTCTCTAAAACAAGATTGACAAGGCTAAACCTCTAAGCATCATTTCAATGATTTAATGGAGGAGTACTGTGTTTTAGCAAAGAATACATTCAGTATGTAGTCCTAATTAATGTTTTGTTGGACTTGGTCATTAGCATTATTAGAACGTATAAGCACTTTAGAAGCTCTAGTTATTCTGTTTGAGAAAACAACCAAGTTGTGTAATACACATCTCTTGTTTTGTCAACACACTCAGTGGGCCCCGTGTGGACACATTCTACGTGCTGCTACTAAGGGCAGTGGCGTAGCTATGGTATTTGATGCCTTCCTCATGATGCCCTCCAAAAAAAAAGTTTAAAAACAGAGAAAAGTTTCTGATTTCGAAATAAAGTGTATTCATTATTTAAGCATTGCTATTTTGCAACGAATAGATTTACCAAAGAAAGATAATACAAATGAACTGGGCCGGCCCTAACACTATGCGAAACGGATTGCGCGGGGCCCAGTCTGGGTAGGGATAAGCATAATGCCTAACTTAAGATTTTGTATTAGAAAATACATTCGTCTTTGCAATACATTTTTATTAAATGAAAGCGTGAGATTGGCACCCTAAAATGACAAATTTTTGTCTATTTTTCAGGAGATTCTAATAATTTCAGATTTCCAGGACTTTTATTTGTGTGTATATTTTGCAAGTAAGGAGATTTCCAAGAGACCCTGGAAAATCAGGAAGCCGCAGAAACCCTATTATTATATATAAGTTATAATGTTTTAATTTAATAATTTATTCCTAGAATTAGCGCGGGCCCATGAAATTGCGGGGCCCACTGCGACCGCATAGTGGCCAAACTACGGCCCTGCAAATGAATCTTAGGTGCTTTCTCGACGGCAAACTATCGATAATTTTATCCAAATCAATTGTTTTTTTTTCAATAAGTCTTTGTTCAATAGACGAAACTGCCAAATTAGTGAGTCGTACATTCGTCATCGTTGATTGTATTTCTTCATCAAAGTAAGCTCGGAATAGTTCAAACAAAAATATGGGCATCAAGATGGCAATAGTCGGAGACTGACATGTTTTGTTTATATAAAACTCTAGAGCTGAATACGTTCTTGTTTTCAAATCCCAACTCTAGCAGGGTTGTGTTTGCTAAGCAGTTGGAAAACATTCTCCCAGATACCCCCCCTCTACCACTGGATCACAAAAGACATTGGACCACTACTAATGAGTAATTTTAAAAACAACCATAATAAACTTGTCATTAACCAGAACATTGAACAACAAAGAAACAACATGTAATTCTTTTTTTTTTGGTCCCTACTGAATTATGTACACGTTTGAGTAAAAGTTACCTTCAGAGATTTAAACAAATCTGGTAAAATTTGATTTAAGCTGGTCTACAGTTTGCATTTAATTTAATAAAGAATAATGGAAATAACAAATTACCAAAAGAAATAAATGTGTTTTGTTTTTATTTATGTAATTACAATGTGTAGTTTTACTGAGAAAGTTTGTCCTCAGTTTGATGTCCCCCACCACTTGATGCCCAGTGAGGCCCGCACCAACCGCACATTGCTAGGTAGGCCACTGACTAAGGGAGATAATGGTTAAATATAAAATAAAAACGTTTTCTGTTTGTTACCTCCCGTGTTAAACAATAAAGCAAATAATGTTACTGTTAAGTAAATCGATCCTGTGTCTATAATTATTATTTAAGCAATAAACTTCAAAGTTTCTTATTTATGTATCCTAAAAAAGGGAAATAGTAAAAAAAAAACAAAGTTTAGATGCTCAGGTTATGACCAACAAAATAAACGAAATGAAATAATAAATAAACATAAACAAACATGCACCAATTAAAACAGTAGTACTCTAAGTGAACTTGGCATGACCTAGCCATTTCTATATCCGAAGTGATCAAAAAGTATTATGAAATAATCAATTAATTAAAATTGAGAAATTCAAGTTCGATACAACGCATCCATTTTATTTTAATGTTCTGAACAGTAGTTTTGAACTATTGTGTCTATCTTAACGCTTTCTTGTTCCCTAGAATCAATAGCCCAAAATTGACAATTTCACAGTGTTACGTGCGCATGTTAGTGTCAATGTGAACTGGTGCGAATGCGTGTTGAAAGGAGAGGAGAACCAAAATGGAGGAATAGAAACGAGATAGTGTTCTAGTGTTCATGGACATGAAATGAGTTCTAAACGAGGACGTGGTTGTTTTAGTGTTACTGTACAATGTACTGTTCAAAGAGTCTTATCTTAGAAAGGAACGTAACAAGTGGCGCCCAACGTAAAGGTAAAACCTACGTAGTCCTTTATACACAGTGAATCTCCTGTCAGCAGACAGTAGAGATAGTATAGTCTAGATCTAGCCACAGGATAATATTCAATTTGATTAGTAGTCATAGAAAATGGCGGACAAGGCTGACATAGCAGCGTTGAAAGAAGAAGGGAGGTTATTGGAGCTTGAAGGGGCAGAACTAAGAAAATACGTGCAAGAAAGGTTGATGGAGAGGGAGAGATTAGCGATGGAAAGAGAAAAAGAAAAGGAGAGATTAGACAAGGAGGACAAAAGAGAAAGAGAAAAAGAAAAGGAAAGATTAGACATGGAGGACAAAAGAGAAAGAGAAAAAGAAAAGGAAAGATTAGACATGGAGGACAAAAGAGAACGAGAAAAAGAAAGGAAAGACTAGACAAGGAGGACAAAAGAGAAAGAGAAAAAGAAAAGGAAAGACTAGACAAGGAGGACAAAAGAGAAAGAGAAAAAGAAACGGAAAGATAAGACAAGGAGGACAAAAGAAAAAGAGAAAAAGAGAGACTAGACAAGGAGGACAAAAGAGAAAGAGAAAAAGAGAGACTAGACAAGGAGGACAAAAGAGAAAGAGAAAAAGAGAGACTTGACAAGGAGGACAAAAGAGAAAGAGAAAAAGAGAGACTTGACAAGGAGGACAAAAGAGAAAGAGAAAAAGAGAGACTAGACAAGGAGGACAAAAGAGAAAGAGAAAAAGAGAGACTAGACAAGGAGGACAAAAGAGAAAGAGAAAAAGAGAGATTAGACACGGAGGACAAAGGAGAAAGAGAAAAAGAGAGATTAGACATGGAGGACAAAAGAGAAAGAGAAAAAGAAATTTAGACAAGGAGGACAAAAGAGAAAGAGAAAAAGAGAGACTAGACAAGGAGGACAAAAAAGAAAGAGAAAAAGAGAGATTAGACATGAAGGACAAAAAAGAAATAAAAAAAGAAAGACTAGACAAGGAGGACAAAAGAGAAAGAGAAAAAGAGAGACTAGACAATGGGGACGAAAAAGAAAAAGAGAGACTAGACAAGGAGGACAAAAGAGAAAGAGAAAAAGAAAGATTAGACAAGGAGGACAAAAGAGAAAGAGAAAAAGAGAGACTAGACAAGGAGGACAAAAGAGAAAGAGAAAAAGAGAGACTTGACAAGGAGGACAAAAGAGAAAGAGAAAAAGAGAGACTAGACAAGGAGGACAAAAGAGAAAGAGAAAAAGAGAGACTAGACAAGGAGGACAAAAGAGAAAGAGAAAAAGAGAGATTAGACACGGAGGACAAAGGAGAAAGAGAAAAAGAGAGATTAGACATGGAGGACAAAAGAGAAAGAGAAAAAGAAATTTAGACAAGGAGGACAAAAGAGAAAGAGAAAAAGAGAGACTAGACAAGGAGGACAAAAAAGAAAGAGAAAAAGAGAGATTAGACATGGAGGACAAAAAAGAAAGAAAAAAAGAAAGACTAGACAAGGAGGACAAAAGAGAAAGAGAAAAAGAGAGACTAGACAATGGGGACGAAAAAGAAAAAGAGAGACTAGACAAGGAGGACAAAAGAGAAAGAGAAAAAGAAAGATTAGACAAGGAGGACAAAAGAGAAAGAGAAAAGGAGAGACTAGACAAGGAGGACAAAAGAGAAAGAGAAAAAGAAATTTAGACAAGGAGGACAAAAGAGAAAGAGAAAAAGAGAGATTAGACAAGGAGGACAAAAAAGAAAGAGAAAAAGAAAGACTAGACAAGGAGGACAAAAGAGAAAGAGAAAAAGAGAGACTAGACAAGGAGGACAAAAGAGAAAGAGAAAAAGAGAGACTAGACAATGGGGACGAAAAAGAAAAAGAGAGACTAGACAAGGAGGACAAAAGAGAAAGAGAAAAAGAAAGATTAGACAAGGAGGACAAAAGAGAAAGAGAAAAGGAGAGACTAGACAAGGAGGACAAAAGAGAAAGAGAAAAAGAAATTTAGACAAGGAGGACAAAAGAGAAAGAGAAAAAGAGAGATTAGACAAGGAGGACAAAAAAGAAAGAGAAAAAGAAAGACTAGACAAGGAGGACAAAAGAGAAAGAGAAAAAGAGAGACTAGACAAGGAGGACAAAAGAGAAAGAGAAAAAGAGAGACTAGACAATGGGGACGAAAAAGAAAAAGAGAGACTAGACAAGGAGGACAAAAGAGAAAGAGAAAAAGAAAGATTAGACAAGGAGGACAAAAGAGAAAGAGAAAAGGAGAGACTAGACAAGGAGGACAAAAGAGAAAGAGAAAAAGAGAGATTAAACATCGAGGACAAAAAAGAAAGAGAAAAAGAAAGACTAGACAAGGAGGACAAAAGAGAAAGAGAAAAAGAGAGACTAGACAAGGAGGACAAAAGAGAAAGAGAAAAAGAGAGACTAGACAAGGAGGACAAAAGAGAAAGAGAAAAAGAGAGATTAGACACGGAGGACAAAGGAGAAAGAGAAAAAGAGAGATTAGACATGGAGGACAAAAGAGAAAGAGAAAAAGAAATTTAGACAAGGAGGACAAAAGAGAAAGAGAAAAAGAGAGACTAGACAAGGAGGACAAAAAAGAAAGAGAAAAAGAGAGATTAGACATGGAGGACAAAAAAGAAAGAAAAAAAGAAAGACTAGACAAGGAGGACAAAAGAGAAAGAGAAAAAGAGAGACTAGACAATGGGGACGAAAAAGAAAAAGAGAGACTAGACAAGGAGGACAAAAGAGAAAGAGAAAAAGAAAGATTAGACAAGGAGGACAAAAGAGAAAGAGAAAAGGAGAGACTAGACAAGGAGGACAAAAGAGAAAGAGAAAAAGAAATTTAGACAAGGAGGACAAAAGAGAAAGAGAAAAAGAGAGATTAGACAAGGAGGACAAAAAAGAAAGAGAAAAAGAAAGACTAGACAAGGAGGACAAAAGAGAAAGAGAAAAAGAGAGACTAGACAAGGAGGACAAAAGAGAAAGAGAAAAAGAGAGACTAGACAATGGGGACGAAAAAGAAAAAGAGAGACTAGACAAGGAGGACAAAAGAGAAAGAGAAAAAGAAAGATTAGACAAGGTGGACAAAAGAGAAAGAGAAAAGGAGAGACTAGACAAGGAGGACAAAAGAGAAAGAGAAAAAGAAATTTAGACAAGGAGGACAAAAGAGAAAGAGAAAAAGAGAGATTAGACAAGGAGGACAAAAAAGAAAGAGAAAAAGAAAGACTAGACAAGGAGGACAAAAGAGAAAGAGAAAAAGAGAGACTAGACAAGGAGGACAAAAGAGAAAGAGAAAAAGAGAGACTAGACAATGGGGACGAAAAAGAAAAAGAGAGACTAGACAAGGAGGACAAAAGAGAAAGAGAAAAAGAAAGATTAGACAAGGAGGACAAAAGAGAAAGAGAAAAGGAGAGACTAGACAAGGAGGACAAAAGAAAAAGAGAGATTAAACATCGAGGACAAAAAAGAAAGAGAAAAAGAAAGACTAGACAAGGAGGACAAAAGAGAAAGAGAAAAAGAGAGACTAGACAAGGAGGACAAAAGAGAAAGAGAAAAAGAGAGACTAGACAAGGAGGACGAAAGAGAAAAAAAGAGACAAGACAAGGAGGACAAAAGAGAAAGAGAAAAAGAAGTGGTCTGCTATGACAGATAAAAATAGGCACGTTTCGATATTTTCAGAAAGAATATCAGAAACTATGACCTACATACTTATCAACAACTACAAACTTATCGACAACTACAAACTTATCAACAACTACAAACTTATCAACAACTACAAACTTATCAACAACTACAAACTTATCAACAACTACAAACTATCAACAACTACAACACAAATCTCCGTCGATCCAAAAATAAAAAAGAGAGACTTGCTTGTCTTGAAAGTGTTGCTGATAATGTTGTATTGTTAGTTACATTAACGACCTGCTATCAGATGATACGTAGATTTGTTAATGTTATTTTTATTACATTGTTAATATTCATATGCACTCAATGAACTGACAGCTATGAAGATATAGTTGATTACAACGAACGCATCACGAATGAAGAGATCAAAAACAGCAGTTGAACCCCATGATAACCTGGTCAACACTTTTGAAAAACAACATCGGAAGATCCTTAGGGCTCGCAAAGACCTTCCTTTATGGAACAGTACCAGGAAGAATATGTAGAAGAAGTCAAAGAAAGCGATGGGAAGACAACATCAAAGAATGGTCAGGCCTGTCAGTGAATACAGTTCTAGCAAAGGTAAAGGACAGAACGGAATGAAGAAAGACGGTTGACAGATCTTGTGTCCAGCAGACTAAGGGATTGGTGAAGCTGTGAACCTGGCCTAACTGATGTTATTGAATGATTGTCTAATTGATCTAATTGTTTTGCAAAGGGCCAATCTCTCATTCAAAGCCTCAACATATATCACTCTTCCCTTATGAAAAAAACACTTTTCCCTTTAGTTGTGTTTCTAACACAGGATTTAATTGTGCATCACTAGCCTTGGCCGATACAGTGCACTTGCTTCTATTACCAAATGAAAGAGGAACAACTCATGAAAATAATTATGTAGATTATTTCTCTTATATTTTGAAACCATCCTAGAATTTTTAATATTGTAATAACTGAAGTGAGGCAACTTAACGAGACATAGATGTTTATTTACACGACATCACAGGTACACAAAATAACATCTTTCTTAGGCACAGTCTTTTCACTTCTGCTCTCAACTTGGGCGGAAATCGTTCTCCTCTCTTCCTAATTTTGACACCCTTTCAGTCTAGTTTATCACAGTGCCCACCTTCTAGCTTAGATGGCGGTGAGCATGGCAGAGTTATAACAATATAAAAATATTTTTTCATGTACATTGCAGAATCGTTTCTTATCCCAATCGTAGCGTCCGTGTCGAAAAGATATGGACAGGAAGACAACAAAAGAACTCAACACGGGTTAGCCAATAGAACCACAAGTTCATAGCACTTGACGTCCTAGAAAAAAAAGCTCTATTAGTCTTGTCAAAATCCGGCATATGCTTCTTTCAAGGGGCTGTTTATTAAAGGCTGGCCTCCACGTCCATAGTCTTGCATGGATGACAATGAAGAGGGTCTCTCCGGCGTGCTGGGCTCGCTCTCAACTCCCAAATATATAGGTTAGATTCCAAAGAAAAAAATGTTATAACTTATTAGGCGCTTCCGACGCTGATGTTGAATATCAAACAAGTTTAATGCCAATGAAGGGAACCATGGAATGTCAGCTACTTCTAGCCGTTTATAAACATGCTTCTTATTTCCACGTTGTTATGAAAGCGTCTGTTGATGTCGACTTCTATTTCCTTCTGTTTAAAAACAACAACCTTATCCATATTTGAAATCACGTCATTGTCTCTAAGTCAAAACTTCCCCTGTTACAGAAACAAATAATTCATTCCTAATCGTGCCATAACAACGCTTTCAGTCGTGAGACGACTATTTTTCTAAGCCTTCCTTCCTATCTACCTACCTACCTACCTACCTACCTACCTACCTACCTAACTACCTACCAAACTATCTATCTATCTATCTATCTATCAATCTATCTATTTTTTTTATTGATTCGTGTCTTTTCCGGTTCAATAAATAATTGTACAAAGTTTTAATTTGGGGGAAAACATTTGTACAAACTTTTTACTAGACATAAAGAGTAGCAGCCATGTGTATGTGCTGTAAAGTAGAAGAGTTTGAAAGAAAAAGAGACCCTCTTCGAAGTCTGAAGATAAACTATGGTGTTTAAAATTTACATTTAATTGTTTAATCTTTCCGAATATGCGTAACTAGGTGATTAGGTTTTTTAAACAATCTGGCGAATTCCAAGAACATTTTCCTAAAATTAACATGTTGAAAGAAAAATTGATGCAGAGGGAAAAAAAAATATGCTTCTTTAGTTCTTCACACCGTGGTTTTTTAAAGGGGTATAACTCTGTCCTAAATGTAATCGCGTAAGAATTTTCATCGTAATCTCCCTTAAGTTAGGGCTTTGACTTGTACGGGAATAAGCCGCTCATTAAAGCATTCTGTGGCCGACGGCAGGTGTGGAGCATTGGGCCGCTTTGGCAGCAGGTACAATTATATCTTAATGAAGACAACAAGACGAATGTTTATTTTCATCTTTATTAACTAACTAGCCCCCAATAAGTTTGGAATGATTAGTCGTTGGTTCACAGTGTCTACATTATTTGTTTATAGTGTTTCGTTATAAGACTTTTTCAAATCAGTTTCTTACTTCAGTATTGATTCACTAATGATGCAGGCTCTACCAGGATGTAGCTTTGTGTGTGTTCAATTAAATATACAATGCATTACGCATATTTGAACATCTATTTAAATGTTTGCACTTTGTCATCAGTGCATATATACCGTAGTGAGTTGAAAACTCCATATGTCGCTCAGAGAGACCTAAGCTTTTAATTATAACGCATTTTGCAAATTGAAACGTAAGTTTGCGGACATTTCAGTACATGGAACAAAAGTTAGAGCTCGGTCCTCATTAAGCTGCGACAAATCAAATGCTCTACTACATTCAAGAAGAACATTAAGACCCAGGGCCGGATAAAAGGGAGGGCAGGAGGGGCTACTGTTCCAAGGGAAACCATAAGAAGGGGGACTCCAAAAAAAGAAAAAAAAATATCCGAGTTTTACGCAAGTGCGTCTACCATGGCCCAAAAAAATAAACAAAAAAATATACACTTTTTAAACTAATACATATTAAATACTTTTAAAAGAAGGAAAATGAGATTAAATGTACAAGTACTTTATTTGTTTTCTCTAAAATACGGCAAACTTTTAGATAGAAATATTTTACTTAGATTATACGTGTATTTTTATTAAAGCTTTAAAAAAAAATAAAAAAAAATGTAAGTGCCTCCACAGAAAATTCTGCCCCGGGCCTCTATATACTTAAATCCGATCCTGTTAAGACCTCTCTGTTATAAACGTATTTGGTTTGGTTTATCGTTTAAACTTTCGATTTTAAGTTTGTTATCATAGCGCCTTGAGTCTACATTATGTTTGTTAACAGCGCCTCGAGTCTACATTATGTTTGTTAACAGCGCCTTGAGTCTACGTTATGTTTGTTAACAGCGCCTTGAGTCTACATTATGTTTGTTAACAGCGCCTTGAGTCTACATTATATTTGTTAACAGCGCCTTGAGTCTACATTATGTTTGTTAACAACGTCTTGAGTCTACATTATGTTTGTTAACAGCGCCTTGAGTCTACATTATGTTTGTTAACAGCGCCTTGAGTCTACATTATATTTGTTAACAGCGCCTTGAGTCTACATTATGTTTGTTAACAACGTCTTGAGTCTACATTATGTTTGTTAACAGCGCCTTGAGTCTACATTATATTTGTTAACAGCGCCTTGAGTCTACATTATGTTTGTTAACAACGTCTTGAGTCTACATTATGTTTGTTAACAGCGCCTTGAGTCTACATTATGTTTGTTAACAGCGCCTTGAGTCTACATTATGTTTGTTAACAGCGCCTTGAGTCTACATTATATTTGTTAACAGCGCCTTGAGTCTACATTATGTTTGTTAACAACGTCTTGAGTCTACATTATGTTTGTTAACAGCGCCTTGAGTCTACATTATATTTGTTAACAGCGCCTTGAGTCTACATTATGTTTGTTAACAACGTCTTGAGTCTACATTATGTTTGTTAACAGCGCCTTGAGTCTACATTATGTTTGTTAACAACGTCTTGAGTCTACATTATGTTTGTTAACAGCGCCTTGAGTCTACATTATGTTTGTTAACAGCGCCTTGAGTCTACATTATGTTTGTTAACAGCGCCTTGAGTCTACATTATGTTTGTTAACAGCGCCTTGAGTCTACATTATGTTTGTTAACAGCGCCTTGAGTCTACATTATATTTGTTAACAGCGCCTTGAGTCTACATTATGTTTGTTAACAACGTCTTGAGTCTACATTATGTTTGTTAACAGCGCCTTGAGTCTACATTATATTTGTTAACAGCGCCTTGAGTCTACATTATGTTTGTTAACAACGTCTTGAGTCTACATTATGTTTGTTAACAACGTCTTGAGTCTACATTATGTTTGTTAACAGCGCCTTGAGTCTACATTATGTTTGTTAACAGCGCATTGAGTCTACATTATGTTTGTTAACAGCGCCTTGAGTCTACATTATGTTTGTTAACAGCGCATTGAGTCTACATTATGTTTGTTAACAGCGCCTTGAGTCTACATTATGTTTGTTAACAGCGTCTTGAGTCTACATTATGTTTGTTAACAGCGCCTCGAGTCTACATTATGTTTGTTAACAACGTCTTGAGTCTACATTATATTTGTTAACAGCGCATTGAGTCTACATTATGTTTCTTATTAATTAATGAATACTATTTAGATTGTATTTCATTTTGCTCTGTCCTGTCTCCTGCAGTATCTGCCATTTCTTTTGATACTATACTAAGAACATTCTATATTTTCTTGATAACAAAATAATTCTCAAACAGGAGTTTCTGTTTTAATCTAATTCTGAGAACACAGCGCTACACTGACGGTTTAACTAATGATAAATGGCTTAAAGTTAAGATAAACATTTGAGTGATCTGTTAGTGCAGTGTGGTCGTCCTTTCAGGCAGGCCGCATACTTCACAGTAGCTGCTTGTCATCTCGATGGCCAGGTTTTAGTGCGTTCAAGGGCCAAACCTAAACAAATGTCCAAATACACCCAAAACAATAACTGTCCAAATCCCTGTCTATTTGAAAGGCTGTCTCTTTAACTTCGCCTGGAGGTCTTATCTAACACAAACATGGAAATTGACTTGAACCCCTACCCATTGCGGGAAGCTATCGGAATCGGCGGTGCCCTGCTGGAGCGGAAAGTTCCGTGCGTTTGTGAGGGTCGCGTGCCGAAGATAAAACAGGCCATCTGGTAATTACACAGTAAATCTTTCATACAGATGGCTGGAATTAGCCAGTCAATTGATGGGACACAACTCTCATGCAGATATAACTTTTGAAATATCTCAATCTTTCATTGCCGCCTTTTTTGTTGTTGTTTCTCTTTCAACTCGTGATAATGTCATTGTTTCTGTAGCCTTGTGTAGCCTTGTGTAGCGGGGGTTTTGATAAACACTTGGGTTCAAAGATGAGGTCGTCGTACAAAATGATTTGTTTTGTACAAGAGAGAGCATTCAGCAGCGGCGCCAGGTCAAATAGCCGGAGGCAGAAAATGTAACTCAAAGGCTATAAGAGATTTCTATATATGGCGACAAAATTATTATTATCTAGCTTTTTGGTGTATCCGGTGTACAACATACAGCAAGTGTCCACAAAGTTTTTGTTAAAATGTATATATGGGATCATTTTAGCACTGCAGAATGACATTTTTACAAACTCTTCCGTACGTAGCACAAAAAAAGGTTTCAATAGGGAAGAAACATATATATATACACACTATCTATACCGGAAACAGAGCTAAAGCTCGTATTACATCACTATGTACGCAACTCTTTTTCAAGCTGTTAGGGAATGCGCCTTACGCTCAAATAAAAAAAGCAAAAGAAGACTGTCTAACCTTTGCATGAGGGTGGTTGTATGTAAAAAGGGACATCACTGCTAATCAGTAATAAGAAAGATAAAATATAATTGTTAGTTCCCCTTAGTTTCACAGACTTTAATGGGCTTTAATGATTTAAATTGTATAAATGTACGTATTAATCACGTGATCTTTCTGAAATTTTAATGAAATAAGTTGTTACGCAGCACGAGTTTATGACCGAAATTTCAACTCTATGAAAAGTTACACAGAATTAATTAGTAAAATTTCTTTTTGACAATGACGAAACGTTACAGTTATATTTGGAGAAACAGAAACAATATCAATAATATAACTAGTTTATGTTTTTTAATGTTTCGCCATTGACATTAAAAGAAGCCCCGAAGTGAAGTCAATCTCAGCACTTGTATTGACAGCGAAGAATCGCCGATGGAAAATTAATAAAGTCGTTTGAGTATAACATTGTTATCAATCAGAGATAGTGTATGTGTGTGTATACGTTTGTGTTGGTGGTGGTTGAAACCAGTAGGACACAGTATCGGGTCAGTACTTGAAGTCCTCTTGTTCTTCGGCCATTGTGACCCCCTCCCCTCCCCATACCGTGTCTTTTAAGACCAGTTGGCCAGCAGTCCTAGACCAAGTTAGATACCAGACGACCTAAAGAGAAGCAGACTTTTGGCGGGAAAAAAATGGCATGTGTCCTAATAATGGATTTTAAGTACAACACAAACATGTGACAGATATAGGAGCTGTTTGGTTGTAATTCGATTGCCTTTATCGCCTCCTTTTAAACCTCGATCAGCTCAGCTCCCAGCCTGTTTCTCCCCCCCCCCCCCCTCTCCTCCCCGCCAACCCAACAACACACCCCTCTTCTGTTCCACGAGGGTGGTGGGGGAAAAAAGAAGCGCGTAGGGAGATGTGCGCAGGAAATTGCGTCTCTCAAGAAGTCCCCCGACGGCGGAAGGACTCTGGCGGTTATCCGGGCTAAGAACTTCGTGCGCGTGCGTGATTGTGAGCCCTTTATCTGGCCAGCTTAGAGACACACACACAAAGGGGGAGGGGAGAGTGTGGGGGTTGCACTTTTTCATTATGATCACTTTAGTCTTTGCGGTGAGTGCTTAATGCGTTTTTGTCTTCTCAATAAGACAATCAATGGCTAGTGACGCGTTGGCATAATACCGTTATCTCAAGTGCGTCGCTGCTCTAGACATGATTTTTTATTTTGTAGCAAAAGTTTGTTTTCTTCATGTCTTCTTGTCGGTCCGTGCAGCATTGACTTGCTCCACCCACCCCCCCTCCTTCTTTTTTTTGTATTAGCATTATATTTGTTCTTTGAGTATCTTTCTATCTACAGGCTGTAGACACGGTATGGGGGGGGGGTATGTTGCAGTGTCATAGCCAACAACATATTCGTTAATTAGGACTTATGTTGTGGTGTAGCTCCAGACAGATACTCCATCGTAACCTTGAAGACGTTTTTAAATGAACTTGATACGACCATATGAATAAAGCTCGAATTTATCTTTTCCTTTTTTTAAAAATAAACTTAATTTTATTAATAAAAAAATTCAATATTTTAATCTTTTAAATAACACTAAGGGGGATCCTGGGTACGAATCTCGGGGAATACTTGTATTTTGAATTTCGGGATTCTTATGGCGCCCCTGAGTCCACCCAACTTTAATGGGTATCTGACATTAGTTGCGAAATGTTAAGGCGTTTTTTTTTTTAATGAGTTGTATTTTGTTTCAATTGTTCAATAGACTGTATTTAAACTGTTGAAGTCGTGGGCTACTAATGTATTGTTAATAAAAGTGACTTGGCTTTTTTTTTTTAAAACTTATATCAACTCACTCTGTCTGTCTGTGTGATTGTGTGTCTCCTTGGCCTAAAGTTTGTACACAATATTTGTTCGACTGCCAATCTAGGATCAAGCTGAAATTTTGCACACTTATTTCTTTCCCCTGACAATACAAAAATCAATTTAAAAAATAAACCAATGAGTTAATTAACTATTGATAATAGATTACTTTGTTTCGTGTCTCACCTAGAAGCCCTAGTATTTCTCCACATTTCTAACTGGTTAAGACAAGTGAAAGGATCATAGCGAATTGAGAACGGGAAAAGCATGTCATTGTGCTAGATAAAAACAATTGTTAACAAAATAGTTCTGATCGCACGGGTTTATTATTGTTAGTCTAGATCTATTACAACTTTAATTAGATGGATGATCCAAACTAAATGATACACTTGATATAAGCTTTGTTTAAAAAGTACTGTGAACTGTGGAGGGCCCAATATAAGGAGACCTCAAGAAAAACGTCAGAAAATAAAAAACAGGAAGATTTTGAGATAAAGAAACAAATAAATAAATTTGAAATAAATAGACAGACTAAACAACGACAAGAGGTCATGACTTATACATAATTAAAACAAAAATAGTTTGAGTCACAAAAAAGGACAGAAAATACAAATTGATGTTACAATCTTTGAAAGTTGGCAAAAATTATCGGAAACCTTTTAAAACACATTAATGATCAACACTTCATAGGTCTATATCCTTTTCCCTGAATGCTCCAAACAGAATTATTTTTAGTTCTCCGCCACATATAAAAAATCTCCATTAACAAGCAGCCTCGTCACTTCCTCTCAATGGACGATGACGTAGTTAGAGCGTACTCAAATCATTATCCAACTAGAGTCTAGAAATAGTAAGGGAAGGAACTTCAGCCTCAGTTTATTTTATCCATTACTCGAAACCTCAAAAATGCATTTTTTGAACTGTCCATGGTGCAATTTTTACCAAATCAAGCAAACAAATAACAGATCAAATAGTGATATATTTTTATTGGGTTGACCGATTATGATGCTTACCCTTCTCACTGTGTACACTGTCTCACATTAAAGTGCTATATTTCATATTCAAAAGGGGTTTATAACTAGCAGTTTATTCTGAATCAACAATTCAAGTTTCTATTTCACTGCGTATATATTTATATCTTTATCTAGCTCTCTCTCTCTCTCTAAAAGTGAAATATATTTGTGAATAAAGTGTTTCTCCAGACGATCTGTGACTCAAGACCATCGGGCTAGTGGTGATGACTGCTGGTCAGTTTGATATAAGGACATCCCAAACAACAACTTGATCTCCCTCCCTCCTCACCCCCAGCGCCCTCTGTCGTCACTGCATTAACGTCTCACATCATTAAATTATGTTCTTTCTTTGGCCACTAGAGGGAAGCACTTATGATAAATATCGTATTTCATGAGGTTATATATCACTTTTTTTTTTACAGAGGTCATATCCTGAGGTCAAATCCAGAGGTCATATCCTGAGGTCATATCCAGAGGTCATATTTGGACGTCGTAACTGGGGCTCATATCTTGGAAGTTCAAAACCTGTTTAAATACGTTTGTAAAAATCTGTTGTCATTGGGCAGTTATTTTGCTGTTATTTAATTCATATAATAAATTATTTCTGTGGTTATTTTAACATTGTTTCCTGATTATTATTCTTTATTCCCTTTCTTCTTTTTAAAAATGTCCTTACATTTAAATCACTATTGCGATTTGTTCTTGTGTCTGTCTTCCGTCTGCCCATCTTCCACTCGGTCTGTCTTTTACGTCTAAATCTGAAAAACAAAAAGCGCTATCGAACATTTGATTTCACCATCGCCTGTGTACAGGAGGAATGGTGGCTGAGTGGTTAAACTCTTGGTCTCGGGTTTGAATCTCGGTGAAGACTGGGATTCTTAATTTTGAGACCTTAAGGGCGCTCCTGAGACCACCCAACTCTAATGGTACCTGGGGATAAGTAAAGGCGGTTGGTCGTATCTGCTGACTACATGACACGTTAACCACAGGCAACACAGAGGATCTCGTAGATCAAAAGATCTGCACAGTACACGAGATAGATACAACTATTTTGCAGATGTTGCCTTTTTAAGAATAAGGCTTTTTTTCGAGTCTCAAAAATTAATTAGGAATGCAGTATTTCATGTGGCTACGCAGCCCCAGCCGTGACCTACATATTTTGCCACAAACAACACAAGCTTAACCATTGTCAGCCGGTGGTCGATTTAGATGTTCCTTTCGCCGGCTTCGTCCTTGGTTTCAAATGTGTATCCCACGGCCTTTGTAAGCTACCTCCAGCTGTCTCGATTTGAAGCCGCATGCAACCAGGTGCTCTCTCCAAGTCAGCTAAGTTGGCGAATAAGCTGGTTTTTTAAAGCGTTTCCGTGTGGCCCCTCTGTTACGTCGACCACAATTTAGCTCACCAAAAAAAATAAAAAAATCTGCTTTTGGCATGCTTTTGTCCTCCAAATGGGATACGTGCTCTGCCCAGCGTATATGTCAGACCTTCAGAAGTCCCTATCAACTGTCCATACTGGCGTTCGCAAGGAATCGTTGTTTGAAGTGCCGTCTTGCCATCGTATGTAATCTTTTTGTTAAAACATAACTAAATAAAGAGGATATAAAGTACATGCATGCTTACGTATAAAACAGCGTGAACCAGTTCACTAATCACGATATAAAAGGTGGAATGGAAACACTTATCTCAGTAGCGCTCCCACTGACCCACCATGACATATGATTCCTATATTCCTAATGTAGACTGATCAGCTCCATTGGCTGATTTTTTATTTTTTTTGTCGGACTGAGGTCACAGCCAAAAAAAAAGGTTTTTAATATGAATATGTAGTGCTTTTTTTGTGTGACGGTACGCACCGGTACGGCGTACCTGCACCTTTTTCAATTATTACGTTTATTTTTAATTTACTACTAAATTAAAGTTAGGCAATGCATCACTGAATACCGACACCTATTTTTTTTTTTTAAAAAAAGCACTGTGAATATGCGACAATAAATTATAGAAAAATTCACATCATTGTTACAATGCTTGTATTCCACTCAGTCCTCCATCTGTTGTATGTCTTCTGTCTGGTACAAATGTTGTACACGTTTTGTTCTTTAATTCTGGGATGAAGCTTCAAATTTGCACGTTTATTTCAAGTCGATAACAATACATGAAAATATAATATAAAAAAAAAGATTTCTTAATCAATTAGTGGCAATTAATATTTTGTTTATATTGAAATGAGTGTTAAACCTTGCATTATTGAGATATATATCAGCGATTTTGCGGTTATTCCCCTCTGATACGCTTTTTTGCTTGTGTAGTACGGAAATTCAAGCTAAGAGCCCCTTAAAGAGAAAACTCAGGATTGACTGGTGTTATTGTATGTTCTGAGTAAACGATTTACAATATTGGCGGCGCTCTCTAATCTGTGAGTTCTTTTTTTTTTTTACTTATTATCAGAACACTATCCTTTTTGTTTCCCCTGTCTTCTCATGAATATAACTCATAAAGTAAGACCCACTATACAAAAGCAATTTTAAAATATCAAAACTTAATGTTCCTTTTAAACTTACAAATTATAATACAGTAAATAAATTTTAATCATTCTGAATTAGACTTAGATCAATGTTCTTTACTAGATATTTTCTACATTTTCTATGCTAATGATTATGACAATTCGATACTGTGTTCCTATTAGTATATCTATTACTTACAAGAACACCAGTCAAACCCAAAGACCAAATTCTGTCTAAACAGATGGCCTTTCTTTGCTAAAAAAAATCTGGCCGTATTAATAAAAACGCGGTGGCTGTGAACATAAAGCATGCCAGATAGGATGAAGAAGAAATTCCCCAAATCACTTCTGCTGAGATAATTCCGTTTTCCAAGACTCCATTGAAGCGTAGATTACAGTTTGAATTCAATCATTACCACCATTGTTCCTTTGCGTTATAAATTTGTTAAATTGTAAAAAAAATTATGAGGTGGATTATTTAAAACGAATAATTTCATTATAAGTGTTTTGTTATTTTTAGAAAGAGGCCATTGTCTTGGTGCGAGCCTCCAGACAAATGGCCTCATTAACTGGAGGGGCTGATTTGTGATCGCCGACGGCCCAGGACCATAGAGTTGAAAAGAGGGGTTCTGGTGGTGCGAGAGGGGGAGGGGGAGGACCGAAAAAGAGGCGGAGTAGGCGGGCGCCAAGGTCAAACCGTTGGTAGCAAATTGGTGATTACAGCTTTTGCTAGTTGCTCGTGATCACAGAGTGAAATATTAAGGTCAGGGAGCAAATCTTTTTATCGCCTTTTAATATAAAGCCATTGTCTGTCCAATGTAACAGTCATGGTGGCCATTGTGTAGCCATGGAACTCGTGGCTCTGACGTTAGCTGCGGTCAAATAGAGGGGACCCGAGCTAAATTTTATTGCGTGTAGTGCGGCATTATCGAATGGGGTGGGTGCAGAGAGGGACGGAATGGGTATCCTAAATAGACCTGAACCTGTTAGGAAATAATTAATACAGAACCCGAACAGGCAGGCTTAGGTAAAGACTTGTGTGAAATTTTACCCAAAGTCAAACAGAAAAAAAAAGTGTTTTTTCTTATCAGATATAATGATCTTATTGATGTGTTCTTATTTCAATTACTTTTTTCTTTTTTTTTTTCTTTTTTAGATTGAATCCATTCAAGAGAAATGTTTATATAGACTAGTTTGACATATGTATATGAAAATGGAAATGTCATCAGCGTAAATTGAAGAATAATAAGGTTCATATGTGTTGTTATCATCATCATTAAACTCCACACGAGTAAGTGATTGAGAGGCTCAAATCTTATCGCCCAAATGCCCTGGATAAATACCCAGCCTCAGTGCCCAATACACGAAACTTTCCATACACGTCAAGAACATATGGCTTCCTATTCCTGCCGTAACGTAATCCGGCAAGTCGGGGATGTGTTGCAGTGTGTAGCCTAGGTTGACCCGTCCAAATAGCGCCGACAAAATAACGTCGACAAAATAGCGCGGACAAAATAGCCCCGACAAAATAGCGCCGACGAAATAGCGCGAAATTTCCCGACAAAATAGCGCAAGACAAAATGTGTATAAAAGTATCAAATTTTTAGTAATTTTATGTCCTTGGCAGCATTTGTGTTGATGTCTCTATCTTGTTCAATATTAATAGATCTGAAAGAATGCCATATTTGCGAAGAACGAGAGTACTTTCAATTTTATATCATTTCCCTTTTTCACCAATGTTTAAAATGCATAACTTGATAAGAATAGGATTTTGAAATGTGATGACCCCTTTCAAGCAGTGATGGAATTTCTACATGACATTTCCTACAATTTAGCTTTGTGAAAGTTTTTTTGTTTTTGTGTGTGTGTGTGTGTGTGTGTGTGTGTGTGTGTGTGTGTGTGTGTGTGTGTGTGTGTGTGTGTGTGTGTGTGTGTGTGTGTGTGTGTGTGTGTGTGTGTGTGTGTGTGTGTGTGTGTGTGTGTGTGTGTGTGTGTGTGTGTGTGTGTGTGTGTGTGTGTGTGTGTGTGTGTGTGTGTGTGTGTGTGTGTGATTGTGTGTGTGTGTGTGGCTGGGTGTATATAAATCTGACAAGTATCTTTGCCTGTTTTCAAAGTGCACTTTTGGAATATAAATAAATGATATATTATGAAATTATTCATTTTAGCTTATTATAATTTTTGCTTACTGTTTGCATATTTATGTTTTAAGAAATTTAAAGTGTTTCCTGTAAATGACTGAAGGAACATTATAACATTAAAACAAACAAACAAATATTGTCTGTATTCTTTTTTTACGATATCTAAACTAGTTCTTTCAAAATGACTGAAAACTATTTTTCTGCGCTATTTTCTCGGCGCTAATTGTCCGCGCTATTTTGTCGGGGTACCCTTATCTCAGGTTCAAGAATATAAGTATGCCTCGCCCCTCTCCAGATTGGGGTAAATCTAATTCAGGCAGTACTTATCAGTACATTTATAAAGAAAAAAAAGCATTCCTATGAAGATACAGTCTTTTAAGTCAGAAATATAATTTAACTATTAAAAACGGTTTAAAATTATGTAAGAATTCGTCTATTACTTTTAAAAATTGTATTTTCAAATGTCCCTATTGTTTATGGGCCCAAGCACATTTAACCCCTTCGCCGTTGTTCGCTATAGATCCATGGACATGATTTTGTCTCATTTCACATTTTTATAAAGGCATTTACATCATTAATACATCATTAATATGAGGTCTTTGGCTCAGTCTCATAAACCGTTAGGGTAGGGAAAGGGGGGGGGGGTAAATTCGAACTAGAAATTTCAAATTCGACACTGAACGTGACCTGCGCTGAAGTTTGCTGTCAATCATTTCACGATTTCTACGTTTGTCATAAATACAATAGATTGATTGCAAAGAAATTATAGTTCCTTCCCCCATCAAAAGAGATTGTCCAAGACCACACTGGGCAGGCTGAAGGTGAATGGACATGCCCCAAACTAAAATCAATATAATAAAAAGAAAAATGTAAACTTTCTTTTGAAAAGTAGCGTGCCAATTATGGCGGAACCATTGGGAGAATAATAATACTTTCCCACCACTAGTTTAATCAGATGTAAACGAGGAGATAATGAAGCCGATGCACATAAATATTTCAAATAATTTGTTACGTCAGAAATGTTCATTCTGTCTATAACAGGCTTCCTCTGTATCTCACGTCTCATCTGTCCCTTGACATTCCTCGTAAGGGATGCTGTGGCAGTTCACGTAACCATAATAAAAAAGTTCCCCTTTAAGACCTTACAATTTATAGGGCAGATGGTGTAAAGGTCATCTGTTTCTGTTACCAACGGTTAACGAGGGTGTCATGTGAACAGCACAACGACCAACCGCCTTTACTATCCCCTACTCATGTCAGGTACCCATTAGAGCTGGGTGAACGCAGAGGCGCCCAAAGATCCCGAAACTCAAAATCCCAGTCTTCACCAGGATTCGAAACCGGGACCTCGGTTCGGAAGCCAAAAAGCACTTTATCGCTCAGCCACCGACCCTCCAACCATAGTAAATTCACTAAACCTCGATGTAGATTAAGAATCGAATTCAGACAAAAGGTAGTATAGAAACCTTTTCTCAATGGACCTCATTCACCAATCGTAAATAAACAGCATTGAGCCACGTGTTTCCCTTTACAAATTACGATCTAGTTTTAATCACGTGACAGTTTTCTTCGTTGTTTTATCAATATTATCACGTGATCGTTCGTTTTGGTGAATGAGGTCCACATCCTCAAGAGATTGCACCGTAGCACACGGATCATGCTTATAGCATTCGCTATAGGTCTACAACTGCAACAAACGCTGGTTCGATGGAATATATATCTGATGATTGAAGATTATAATAGACTACAACTTTCTCTTATAAACTTTACACTGGTTATATTAAACACGTCATATCCTGTGTTTCTCATCGGCGCCTGGGACTTCTTAGATAGCCTCTCACTCGCGTCTTTATGTTATTCGTGTTGGTATCGCCATTACTAAAATGTGTTCTTGCGAAGCTACTTGGCGATTTTAGTTACCTATATGCTCCTGATAAAGCTTAGAACTTTTTTTTTGGGTTTATAATAAACAAATAATATTGATTCGTTTGACCAGCAAACTTTTTAAATACGGCTTGTTTGTACGTGTTTGATGTGTCCTGCCCTACACAGCAACATCTTTACCATCTTCATAAATCGAGAAAGACATACACGTAGATAAATTCTAATATACAATGGGGGAAATAAGCTAGACTTTTTAGCAACATGGCGTGTTATTTAGGTATTTTTTATTATAATAAAGTCTTCAATAATTTATAATGAATCAATTCAAACGTTAAAAACCTTCTCACCCAGAATGATAAACTTTGCAATCGCCTTCACTCTTCATACATATCTCACTCTCACTCTCACTCTCTGTGTCTCTCTAATAAAACTTTACCAAATTGAAAGAGACATTTTAATTAGACTCTCCGCAAGCGACTTCTAGACAATATCCGTGATTAAAATGGAATATAATCATGGGAGGCGCAGACAGTACCCTTGCAAGAAAACTAAAAGAGGGCTGGAGAGTCAGAGGGAAGGGGAGAGACAGTGGGAAGGGGAGAGACAGAGACTATCATAATAAACCATTACCCCCACCCTCTCTTTCTTTCTACCCTCGTGCTCCGCCCTACGCTAGAGCGGCCCCCAGAAAGTGAGAAAATTGCAATGAACATTTGCCGCAAGCAGTATCGAGCCAAGAATGAGCCCGACTAATAGACACGGCCAGTAGCCTGTCAGTTTATTAAACTGGTTTAGCCGGCGGTGAAAGGGAGATGGAACCAGAAAGAATTGGAGATAATTTTTCGGCCGGGAGTTAAACGGTGTTACTCATTAAATAGTCATCAGTTCCCGGGACTGAGTTTCTCTCTCCCCCCCAGCCCCCCCCCCCCCAATACGCCCCCCCCCAGCCTCCATCTTTCTGTTGCTTGTCTAAACCAAACTCTTTCGTCTCTGGAGTTGAAATCTGTGTGTTTTCTTGGCAGACAATCACTCTAGCCCCTCCCTTTCTCATCTGTCCCCCCCCTTTTCATATTAGTCTTAATTTAATTTTTTATTGGTCGCACACATTGCGATACTGCCTATCATTCTAATATTATTTGTTCACATTTAAAGAGAACAAAAAAAACTATACCAACTTGCTAAAGCTTGGGCCACGAGGCCTTCATCAGCTACAAACAAACACAAAAGACGATTTTTGTTTTTATTGTGTGCTAAAGTTTGTCGTGTATGTCACATGCTACTACCACAACTTTGTCTGTATCAGGTATGGCAAAGTATATAGGTCATAACTGGACTCATTCTTAAACTTTAGGATATTTGAGTGTCAGTGATACCTTACAGTTCTTAACTTATAAATTACAGACGTTACTTTAAAAGTCTTTGGTTTTCCTGGCTGATTCATGCAACCCATTTATTGCTGTAAAGTCACTAAAGAAGAAGGAACACTTTGAAGAATTGGTCCTAGCATATGGAATAAGAAATGTCCCTTTATCTTTGTGTTTTTCTGAGTATTTTAGTAGGTTGTGATCTTGCATTTATAAGTTATGGTTCAATGTTGTATGTATTATAGCTACTTTACTTTCTTCAGAGGTCTTTACCACGTGACAACGAGCTATTTGTCCCACTGTCCACAGGCTGCAAAATTGCAGGTCAGTGATGAGGCATTCCATAACGACTGGCCTCGGTATAACGTATATAGAAAGCTGACTTCTTCAATACATGAATGTGAAGAGCTGATGTACATGTTCTGAAAACGTACCACTCAACCAAACTAGTAAACAACAAAAAAAACATTTAAAATACTTTTTTAAAAAAAAAGACAATACTTCCTTTATACAACTTATAGGGTGATTTTTTTCTCTTAATAACTAATGAATGTTTGAGTAAAACACAATGAAACATTTTGTTTACCCCTTCCATTGCCTAAGAAACACTCCTGGATAAGCGAATGTAGAGATCTTCTACACCTTATAATATTCCACTGATAGGCCTTTAGATCTAGACTTAGAAGACGATGCGTAAAATTTTATTGAACATTAATTTATCAAACTCTTCAAGGAATACGGAAATACATGTTCAAGATATGTCTCTTTGTCATTCTCTAGCCAAATTTTATTTGTTTATTTTTTTTTACTTCAAAAAACTAAAGAGGTCAACTTGTTCGGACATTTTAAAATTAAAATAAGTAGCGATGTTGTTGTTTTTTTCAGAATACGCTCTTTATATCTTAGTAATCTAACACTTAAAACTGTGTATTAATAATTATTATTAAATTTATTTAAAAAAAAATCTCTTTTAAATTTTTTAAAATTTTTTTACAGAGACTTAAATTTTTTTCTTAACTTTTGTTTTTGTTAGCCATAAAATTGTCAAACAAAAAAATTCGTTAAAAAGGTCCAAATATCTGGAAATATCCAGAATACATAAATGTTGTGGGAAATGACCATCATTTTTTGTACTACACTTGAATGTCGTTGTTTAAAAGAAATCATACACCAGGACAATAATTTGACCAAAAACAGACAAAAATATTTGATTAGCTTGGACCCGACATCTGCTGCCGCTTACTGCAATACTTCACTAAGCATTAATGTCAGCTTAATTAAGTAAAATTGATGCTATCAATAGTAATATTATAATCTAGAGAAACTGATAGCAGGGCGGCCATTTTGTGTGTATGTGTGCGTGTCTATTGGTAGTCTGCAAAGTTATCCTCAGTTTTGACAATCTGTTGTCACGTGGCTCTTCAGTTTATATTATTTCTGCTATCTTTTCCCGCATGTGTTTGTACGAGGGTCTCGTTCTCCAAGCTGTTCCATGCCCTTCTGACAATTTGATCCGCGCTGCAGCGAAGCCAACTTTTTAATTAACCACAATACTTCTAGACCCCCCCCCCTCGATGTGACGTCATTGGAGAAGCGGTTAGGGCTAATCCAGAAGTTGTTTGCCTTCTGTGTGGTGTTGATGATTGATCCTATCTTTCTTATTGATGGATTATTGGAAACTGAGACGATCACCGCGACGCCTGCCCGTGTGCCAGGCACTTGACGCAGTTGCATGATTGTATAAAAATCAATTAATGACACCTTTTTGATATATGAAGTGTTAATATAAGTAAGTGCATGAATCTGCGCCATCTTTGACGTAGCAAAAGGGATTACTTTTGGTGCTAGGAAAGAGTAATATGAACGAGCAGTCTTAGTGAGGCTATAAACTATTAAAGATCTTCACGATAAACTCAACAAGGCCAAGGACGCTTAATGAAACGTCACTGTTGCCAACTCTAAATAAACAAACATTGACGTCATGTTTAACAACATCTCATTGCGTGGATGTTGATCTTCGTATCAACTTTCTTTTATTACTGTAGCTAGTTGTCTATTTGTTTTTTTTAAAATAAGTTTTAAGTCACAGAGTTAAAGTTTAATGCTTCGTCCGAATTGACGCTTTTCCTATGCTACAAACAGAAGCGCTTGAAGGGCTTGACCTCTTTGGAGGCCCCTGCATTTTGCGTAATATTTAATATTTAGTGTAAAAATAAACACTCAATTGAGGGCCCCCCTCAAGTGGGGCCCCGGGGGATGTTCAATTTCCCTCCTCCTTCCCCACCCTAGTTACGCCTCTGAATGTCGTATGAAACATGTCTCTTATTGATGCTAAAATGCCTTTGCACCTAATGTACAATTACTTGTCCCATGGGGAAGGGGGGTGTAAAACATAATGATCCAGGCAAGTTCACAGCTCGGGTGGCGACACACGATCTCACAAGTCGTTTGTTCAAACGTGCTCACGATAAAGTGAATTGGCATGAGCATATTTGAATGTTTAGAGCTTGGTGGAGTTGCGTCCAGAATTTCAATCTGAGTTACGTGTTCTGAGGTCTTTCTATCGTTGGAAATAAAGACTATAGTATTTAGAATGTCCATATATTTCAAACACGCAGACACACAATGTCTTTGTGGCTTAATGTCAGGTCATTTTAAAACTGGCATAATCATCTCAACCCAGAGATTTCCTCTTTGTTTATGTTTTGGGTTGGGGTTTTGTCACGTGTGTGTGTGCGCGCTTGTGTGTGTGCTTATGTATAATAAAGGTCTGTATTGTTGTAACCCTATTCGCGACGCAATAGGGTTAACTGTGTGTGATCAGCTGACATATGTGACACAGGCCAGTAATACAGTTTAGCGTGCTATATCGAAGGGCAATGGGACAGTACTGGCATGAACTTTGCACGTGAATAGGACCCGGGTTATGGTCATCTGATCATAAGCCTGCATGGACCAGAGACACAGTGTGTGTAAGTGCAGTTTAAGACAGGGCAGCGAGTAGATCGGGACGTTAGTCTGCCATGAAGTCGGTCCTGGTGGAGTCCTGAAGTGTATGTACAAGTCCAGGAAGAGATAGAGACAGTAGAGTTTAGTACGGTGATGTACAGTATAGCCTTTTTAGTGTTGATGTATTGCCAATTGTGTTATATTGGCTGTTTTAATTGACCATTATTAAAGCACCAGATTATTTGGAGCCTTGTCGTCAGGTTCTTGGTGTGTTAGATTTGCTGTGTTGTGTTTAACCGTGTTTACAGAACGCCTGATTAGGAGAGAGAAGCGTAACAGTATTTAAGAATTTCAGCCCCTGAATAGTTCATGTCTATCTCCCTTGTCTAGTTGACCCGCAAACTTGGTATTAAGTTGAAATCTTGGAATCTACGAATGTGTATTGTTACGAATTAGCAGACTGATTAAAAAGAAAAATGTTATAAAGTCTAAAGTAATCGAATCCTACTGTAGCAAATGACAATATCGTTGGGGGAATCGATCTATTGATAGCATTGAGAAACATGCTGCGCTAGCAGAATGAATCGATATCAGATGGCATTGCTTTTTGTGGTTCTAGCGTAGAATTACTCTATGTCCATTTGCTGAAGTCGGAAGATTGCATCAAATCATTCGAATAAGTAGAAAAAAAATATTAAAAAATAGAAGGGGTTACATAACTTGAGCGAAACAACATCTATTCTAGATCTATTAAAAAAAAAACTATTAGTATTAAAACAGCAATGAACTTTTGAAACAATAAACTAAATACATTAGATCTAGCAATCGATACCAATTCTAAATCTCCTTTAAATAACTTGCATTTTGTATTCTTGTAATTTGTACGCTTATATGTTGTTTGTCTGTATGTTATTTTCTAGTAATTTTGAGGCAATTAAAAGTTCATTGGATAATAGTGAGACTATTTGGAGGGTTTTAGAAGCAGGAAAAAAAACTTGCATTGACTTAACTATAAGTCACGTGACGTGACGTGTCAAGGTTGCATGACATAAACAAAACGTTTTATCGTGAAAATCGATTCTAAATGCTTCGTATTTCTACTAAGTAGTGTCAATAATGTGTGGTACGACAAGTCTAGTTTGACTTCCGTTTCTCGAACGTTCGTCTACTTTCTACTTTCAATTTGGTCATGCATAAAAGAGAAGACAAACTTGTTTGGATGTTTGTTTCACTTCAAAATTTGATATTAAGTTATTTTTGGTTTTGAAATTGAATTATATTGTGCATTCTAACTTTTGAATTTGTGAGTGTGTATATGAATTGCAAGGGAGCGCGGTGGCTGATAGATTAACAATTATTCCGAAACGAGGAATTTCGGGTTCGAATCTCGGTGAAAAGAGGGAATTTACATATCGGGATTTTTAGGAACCCCCCTGAATCCAACCAACTCTGATGGGTACCTAACATTATTTGGGGAACAGTGAAGGTGGTGGTCGTTGTGCTGGCCACTTGATACCTTCGTTAACCTTCGACCATAGAAATAGATGACCTCTACATCAAGGGCTCGTTTACTTTACTTTTTAGATTAATTTCATGATGTCGTTAATGATTATCCCATTATTCGGTTATTTAAGAGGCTTCTCCCCCCCCCCCCCTACCAACACCAATCCTAATTTTCCCGGCCTTGATGTTTAGTCACAAGACAAAGTGTTTAGAATTACGCACTTCTATTCATGATTCAACTCCTGCGTCACACTATACAATCAACAAGCAGTGTTAATTGAACTTGCTTCATCGCAGATAGATATAAGGTACTTTGACAACTACTTTGAGTATCCCTTAATAACTACAATATGATTAGCTACCATTATAGACGAAGGATGCCTCGTAATGTATTATCACAATATTTATGTTAAAAAATAATTGAGTCCAAAGTTATACTCTTACAAAAAAAAAAAAAAAAAAGTAGTCCCCCGGTTGACAGCAGCAGATCTGTGGGTAACAGTAGGGTTAACTGGCGCTAACAGCGGGCTATCTAGTCTTGAAGCTAACGCGGAAAGTTTCTAATCAACAACCTTTTCATCGCCGCGCTAACAAAGTCCAACAATTTCGGTTAATATTGTGTCAATGGGGCGATAATTGTTCTCGCTGTCAAGTACAGAGTGCCCGCCAATCCAGTGACCTCCCTTTCTCCCCCCCCCCCCCCCTCCTTTGCCTTCCCCATCTCCTATCCCCTACAGACTCTTCGTGGTTACAGCGCTCACGGGCCCAACCGTGGACTAATTGCCAATATTGTGGTCCCCGGCTCTGACTGTGATTGCCCCATCCAGTGTGAGTAGTGAAAACAAGGGGGCACACAATGGGACGCCCTGAGGTGCCCATTACTCAAAGAATAATTTATTTGTTTGTGCGTTTGGTGTGTGTAATATTTGCGTGTAATATGAATGCATTTCTGTTGTAACAAAACGAATACGCAGTCTATACGTAGTGTAAGCAACAGGAAGTTAGAGGATTATGGGCCAGGTGATGCACCAAATATTCATTTCGGCACCAAACAGTTCACCAGGATGTCATGTGACATACACAACGATCGACCGCCTTTACGTGTCTAGGTTCCAAGACCTCTTTTGAAACATAATTATTGAACTATTTTTCATTGATAAAGCTCTGATGTATATACTACATAGCAAAGACCCTTAACCTGTGAGTCGCGACACCCTTGGGGGTCGAAAGACGATTTTGCAGGGGTCGTCTAAGACCAACAGAACATTGTATTACGATTTTTATAACATTATCGAAAGCGCTGTTACTTTAGAATATTTACGGTTGGGGGTCGCCGCATGGTGGGGAATAGTAAAAAGGAGTCGCCGAGCTAAAAAGGTTGAGAACCCCTGATCTAGAGCAAACAGCAAAGAAGAAGTAATAGTGGATGTTTGTCTTGTTGACATCATCCTCACCCCACCCAACAGAACATTCTGGACAATTTTAAGGTAAATCAATATTTATCTGTCTTTTTGAATGAATTCTCCTAGTTTTTAAAGAGATTTGACCTCAAAGATCATTAATTATGACCAAAAAAAAAACAACTATATAAAAACAGAAAAAACAATTTAAAAAAAAAGCTTATATTAAGTGTAGTATCAATAAGTTTGGAACAATCATGTATTTAAATTTGTAATAGATCCAGATTAACAACAATAAATCAGAGCGATTACAATAATTTTAACATTTGTCTGTCTGCCTGTCTGTCTCTGCTTATCTCGCACTCTTTTTCTTTCTCTCTCTCATTCTTTCTATGTTTGTCTTATTATTTAAGCAATTATGTTTAACCGTCTTCATAGTTGTTTACCTGACGTCTATCTCAAGACTTAAAGCTAGAGCTCGTGTTCATTCCTGTTGATAAAATCGTCATCACAAAGAAATATTTAAAAAAAAAGAGAAACAGAAAAATTTCGTGACATGACTACAGAAACACAGAGAGATGAGAGAAAGAGAGAGAGAAAGAGAGAGAGAAAGAGAGAGAGGGGAGAGAGTGAAGGAAAGAAAGAGAAAGAGAGAGAAAAAAAGAGAACGGAGACAAGCAAAAGAAAGAGAAAAAAGATGTCATGGAGATGAAGATTATATGTACCCCCCCTTCCCCCCCCCCCACACACACACAGAGCAACTCGGAAAGCCTTAAGAAGAACAAATGTAAACCAAATGGCGGGGCGAAAGTACAAAACTCTAGAACACATAGATAGAACAATCAAGGTAAATCAAGACAACGTTCGACCGACTAAAACAAAAACAGAACAACCTCAAGCTCAGAGAAACACAAACGTCAATGGAAGGATAGAAAGACAAAGAGAGACAAAAAAAAAAGGGGGGGGGGACAAAATTGAAGGAAGGGATAAAAGGAAGAGAGAAAGAAAGGAGGGTTGAAGCGTGAAAGACATAAACTCTCTACAAACAGAACGTATTGCCATGAACTATGTTATTAGCTCCCCTTAACGCAATCAATCGCCGAGACATTTACCGCTGATTTCGTTTGAATACCCAGCCTGCCATTGTCAAGCCCACCCCGACCACTCTGAAGGACCTGTTGAGCCAGTTGAATCGAGGAGACTGCCCCGCCCCCTATCCCCCCCCCCCCCCAAGACTCGACTGTAATCATCGTACCGGAAGCAACGAGCCCCCTTTTCTCTTCTAATCCCGCAGCCAACCCGGTCACCCGACACTATTATTGGGTAACGCTTCTCGTTTTTCCACCCAGCCAATGGGAACAGGCCTCGGTGACTACTTCTGCTTGTCGAGTGATGGCCGCTAAGCGCTTGATTGATTGATTTCTTGAAGTCGTCTGAGGTCTTGTAGGGAGTAATGGGGCAATTAGCCCCCTCTAACTTTTGATTCCCCTTCCAATGAGGATCATTTCAACGGCGCGAGACTCTTGGATATATAAAAACAGAATCACTCTTTCCGTCGCTTGTTAATCAGCTCACTTCTGCTTCTTTTTATCCTGAAATTCCAAATATTATCGTTGTAATATTCGGTCAACCTTTTTTTGTTTTATTGTGCTATTCGGATGTGAATTTTGTTTTTGAAAATTTCGACTCGGAATAATTGCTACGAATCAATTAGCTTGTACAGCTCAGCTACAAGACCAATTAGTATCTTGTGTCTGTCCACATTGTGTGCATATATCATTTCTATTTCGCCATGGTGCATCCTTGATGATAATCGATCCATTTATTGTGTTTGGAGAACAAAGCAAAGCGTAGTCGTATGTTGATTTATTTCGTTGAGTGAGATGGATTCAAAAGACCTCACAAATTTGACAATAACTCCGCCTGCCTCTGAGTCTTCACCATCTCTGACCATGACACCATCGCCTGAGAGCGCCAAACATTCGCCTCAAATGAAGAGCAGCCAGCAGGCCAAGCGTGCCATGTCGTACAGCATAGACAGCATCCTGGGAGTTCGTCCAGCGGACCGGGAAACTTCTCCGGCAGCGAACGAGTTGAAATTCAATTCAAACACAGGTTTGTCAGTGATTTGGCTTAATCTTTGTAATGACAATGTTCTTGGGTGCATAGCTTGATGTTATCTAACTTACACACATCATTAAATAAGGGAGTGTAGCAACACCGAGGTGTTTCGCTATAAGTCACCAAGTACTCACAGGCACACACATACACAAGCAGTGACACTCCACGACTGTACCATAAACTAAAGTATTCCTCCACTCTCCTACACACACACACATATTTATGCATTGCAAGTCTTGACATCTAAGTTGATAGACTGTTTTAGAATGTTATCTACTTCATGTGCTTTTGTTAAACTGAAAATATACCTTTACGTAGATCTAGAGCTATTTCAAATTCAATAGAGTTTTCGTAGGCAGCCCCCATGGGCTCTCTGTTTGGTAAGCAATGTAATTTGACAGGCAAGTTTTGATATTTTTAATTTGTCGATCATAAGGTTGTAATTAGGTTACATTAACACTTCTAGTGTTTTTTTTTGTTTTTTTTTGAACTATGAATACATCAATAGTGACATATTATAGTATTAATTGATTAGTAATTAATACTTAATAATAGAAAGATCTAAGTGTAGATTTGGGTTCACAAAAAGTCATAGAAAAGTTTCACATGTGTGAATAACAGAGACTATGAACTACTAACTATTAGGTCTATTAGGCTGGCTATTAACCAAAATCCTCTATACAAAGCAAAAAAGTTATATTCACCTTTGCCCTCGATCAATACAGAACCCATGGAAAAAAAGATTCATAATTATAAAGTGTAATTATTTAAGGGGTGTACATAATAGTTGGTGGTGCGGTGGCTGAGTGGTTAGGCGCTTGGCTTTCGAACCTGGGGTCCTGTGTTCAAATCTCGGTGAAGACTGTGATTTTGATATTCGGGATTTTTAGGGCATCCCTGAGTCTAATGGGTACCTGACTTTAGTTGGGAGGAAAGCTAGAGCTGTTGGTCGTTGTACTGGCCAATTACAAATTGCTCGTTAATCGTGGGCCAAAGAAACAGATGACTTTAACATCATCTGCCCTGTGGACCTCATGGTCTGAAAGGCGAACGTTACTTTACACAACCGTTGCTGGATGAAATAAACTTCATATGTCTCTTTTTTTTTTTAATTTGGATAGATATGTGCATACAATTTGCATACTTAATTTTTAAAAACAAACGGCGATTTTTCTTTGGTAACATAAAGATCTAGGTATTTGACGCACCTTTAAACACATAGGTAAGTTTAATATATTTCTTTTTACATTGTTTTGGCAAACAGCAATAGTTTATAAATATAACTAAAAACATGTGTCTCCCGTGTTGCTACATAGTGAACTAATGGTATGAACTTCATACGATTATTTGAACGTTTTAAAAAGGCTTGCATAGTTCATTATGAAAACAAAAGAGTTTCAGGAAACCAAAAGTAACCGTAGCACAAATTTTTAGCATTCTACAGAAAATGGTAAAATCGACTTTTCATTAGCGCTTCTGGCACAGACGAACAAACTACACAAAACTAACTTTTGTCATTTCGGCACCTCTACCAGAATTTTGTTTTTCTTTAAATTGAGAAATTAAAAGTTATTTATCAATAATTTGTAATAGGTTGATTGTATATATACTGTTATAGTTTTTTTGTTTTTTTTTAGGCCTAATGTTTATTGTTTTTATTCAGGTCTTCTTCAATTTGCATTTTCTTGTTGAAAAAAAATAAATAAAAAAAAGCATCGTCTTAAGAATCAGATCTAAATTAAAGTAGATAGACTGCTCGAAGCATGCTACAGAAGACATATAGCGTCCAAATCACAAAGAGCAGGTGTACAATGATAAACACAGAACTATAATCTCACTATAAATGATGCTTAAGTTATGAAATTAGCTAATGCTGATCATTTATTAATTGAGTTAAACCAAACTTGTCAGTCACTGTTGACAGTTGATGCTATTATAATGGCAGATTATTCTCCTCCTAAATCTGTAATAATTCAAATAGGATCCCAGTTTAAGCCAATGAAGCCTGCCAAGTCTAGAGGATTTAATTAAAACTGCTGAAATAAATCAATTCTACCTTTGTTTGTTTTAAAAAAAAAAAGTCGATTAAGATTTAGGAGCATATTTTTATTTGTATACTCTACACAGCAGTACAATGAAATATGTATTGACCTTTATTTTAAATGTTAATTTTCAAACATACCACCAACTTTATCTCAAATAAAGAACAAGACAAACACAATTTTCTACAGCTACTGACCAACATGTGACTACGTTGACATGTATCTACAGCTACATAAGTACATATACAAACGAATACATATACAAACGAATACATATACAAACGAATACATATACAAACGAATACATATACAAACGAATACATATACAAACGAATACATATACAAAACTCGGTTCTAATTAGAAACAAACAAAAACCAAACTAGAATTTAAACACGTGACGAAATGTGACGGTCTAATAGGTAAACAAAAAAAACAAAAAAAAAAAAACCCGACACAAAATTAACTTTACATTTTTTTAAAATCTAGGTAGTAATGGTAAAATGCTACGAAAATAAGGGCATGCGCCGATCGAGGCTCGAACCTGTGACTCTGGATTCGACACCACCGCCTAGCGATAACGCACCAAGCTATTTTCGTAGCATTTTAATTCACTACTTTCTCTCTTAAAATCTTGGTCCCTGGTGCTGTTATTCATTTATGTTTAATATATGTATGTATCATTTGTTTCAGCACCTAGCTTCAACTCTATGTTTACATTTGCATAATTATAGTTAAGTTTTGAATCCGTCTAGTGCGAAAAATTGGTCGTCTCTCGAAGCGATTCATTCTAACAAAGCAAAAGTCATGGCATTCTTTCATATTAAATGTATTAATTGCCTTGCATATTTAAAAAATACAGTTATAACATTTGAAACAATTTAGTTTTTCGGGTCTGGTCAATAAGCACATATTTATATCTCCAAGATTAAAACATTTTTAGATAAAAAGTTGAAGTAGTTATAGAAATAAATATTGTATATTTAAATACTGCACTATTAGAGTAGGCCTGTATTAGTAAAGGATATAAATCTATACAATCCAAAGACTTTATTCGTCCTGGTTTTTAAATATGTACTTGTATTATGTGGTTGCATTTAAAAAAAAAAAGATCGTATTTCATTGTAAAAAACAAAATGGGTGGTCTCAGAAGACCTAAACTTGCCATGAAACATATTTTAGCATACTACAGAATTATGTTGCAGTCGGATTTAATTACCGATTTTTTTTCTCGTGAAACGTGACAGACGGACGGACTGATGGACAGAAAGAATGGACAAGCTAAAAGCATTTTTCTTGTTTCCGAGAACGCAAAAATTAATACATTTATTTTTTTAAGCTCGCTTTAGTTGTTTTAAATATTTGTTTACTTTGGCGAATCATAACTTTTGATTGGCAGACTTTGGTTTGACCAAGACAGAAGAGTAACAGTATAGAGAAAGAAATAAGGAAAGAAAGAAGGAGAGAGAGAGAGAGAGAGAGAGTGAGAAAGAGAGGGAGGGGCTGAAACAGAAAACATAAAGAAAAAGGATATTTCAACATAATAGCAAACAAGTATAGGCCAACTATCATTTTAACAACTGGTTCCATGGTGTAATGGTTAGCACTCTGGACTCTGAATCCAGCGATCCGAGTTCAAATCTCGGTGGGACCTGAATTATTTTTCTTTAAATTTATCTTTATATTTTATTTTAATTTGTAAAAAAAAACAACAAAAAACTTGTAGCATTTCCATATGAATACATTGCGATAACATCTACTATTGGGATTTCTATTTAGTGATTTGCCTACTTCAAACTATTGTAGAATTTGCAAACCTAAATAAAATTACATTCTTAATTCTTTATTGACGATACCCATGTATAGCTTATATAGTACATACCTCTTCGCAGAAATGGCTACTAGAAAACATGAAATAAGCTGTACATTAGTTGGCACATCTCTTTATTAGTATCAGTCGTCAGTCTATCAAGTTCCATGTACGACATTGTTATAGCATTCACGAGTTTAGACGCATGTAAAAAAACAATTTTTACCTTGCTTAATAAGCATTATTATCAATTCATTCAGTCTGTTTGTCTGTCTGGTCCAATTATTTTACACGTTATTTCTCCCACTTCCCATTCTTGGATCAAATTGAAACTTTGCATAATTATTTATTGTTGATGACAACACATGAATCAATAATATTAATAAAAAACTCCAATTATATAAACAATAAGTTGTAATAAATTAATTTTTAATATACTTACTCTTGTCAAGGCTAAGGTAGAAAATTATATTGTAGGCTAAAATTATTTACAAACAATAGTCTAATAAAACATTCTATTTTATTAGTATTAACTTAAATTGTTCAGTGGTAAAACAGATTGGAATTCTATCATAGAGACTATAGTTGGAATTCAGATCCGAGCATTTTTTTTTTTTGGTATTGTTTTTGAAAAGGCAGAACTCAAACTTTTCTCCACATACCCCCTCTCCCCACTGGTCCACAAAAGGGATTGGATAATAGCGCACTGAGCGTGCTGTAAACATAAAAGTTGCGTTAAACATAAACAATTAATAAAAATATTTCCAATCGCAAAAATTTTGTATTGCTAGTTTAGATCTATTAAAATTTAATTACGATTGATTCAAAATAATTGATGCCATCTCACGCAATGAAAGCGAGTGTTTTTAAAAGTATCATATATATTTTTAACTCTAAATCGACCACCGGTTGAATACGGTCGTGTCTGCTCTGGATGTGGCAAAATATAAAGCTCGCAGTTGGGGCTCTGCGTAGCCACGAGAAAATACTGCATTCCTCATTAATCCTTGAACTCGAAGCTTTTATTTATATAAGTATACGCCATTGTTATTCGAAATTATTTATATAAAAATTTTTTTACATGTTTTTTTTAAATTTTACGATTTCAAAGTCACGTTAAGCTGTTTGTTTTTCTATTTGAATTATGTCCGAGATTATGTCTATTCCATGCTTAAGTAAATTAATCAGATTAAGACTCGTCGACAAATAGAGGAGACTGATTAAGATTACTTACCAGCTTAAGTAGTTCGGGTTATTTTTGTTCACAGCTTCATTCCATTTTAATCTCTCGATCAAGTCCTCAGTATTTGGAAACACACTCGTGTCAGCCTGGCAAACTAGTCAAGCTCCAAACGCTAAATTTCACGAAAGGCAAAAGTAGTCTATTTAAAACAAAAAGTGAAATCTAGCGGTCGATGTTGCAAATGATGTAAATGCCGTCTGTTTCTGAGGTCCAAATCGAACTATGTTGACAGCACGAGTTCGAATTTCGACTTGAGTTGTTTTTGCTGAGAGCCTTAAGTCAGCTCGAAAACCTCAAAGATACCCCCTTCCATTATTGGTTAACTAAAGAAATAGGACCATATAGCACTTATAGCACCATATAGCACTTATCATACAAGCGTGAAAGATGCGCTTTACAAAAGCAATTTTATTAAAAGCTTTTTTTTGTATGTAATTGCTTCACCAATCGCCAACCACGCTCCATAAGTATTTGATATGAAATTGAAACATTTTTTGTGGCCAAACCTTTTTGGTATGTGTTCTGTGTAAAGCTTGATTTTCCAAGTGACATTGGAAACAATAAGATTTGAAACAAATCGATACTTAAGTGACTGTTTTTTAAATTTAAAAGATCGTAAGACTGAAGAAAAATTTAAGGGAGTTTTTTTTTTTATTTGCGCAACATATTTTTTTACATAACATTTACAAATTGTATATTTAAAACACATTTTTTTAAAATGTGTATCGTGACCTATGTAAAATTCGCTATCATGAATTCCCAAACATCCTCCTCGGGCCGCTTGTTTTTACACTGTGTGTCTGTTTGTTCTCAAAAACAGAAATTAAAACTAAAATTAGATTTACGCGTCGCGTGCATTATGTTTCAAATAGATACAAAGTCATCTTTACAAATCTGCTTAAATTTTGTTTCTATCGGATCGAGGGTTGAAGAAGGTAGCCTCGCCGCAGTACTTCATTAATATAAGACTATCTCAAGACGAAACTCTTCTTAGCTTGCAAGCTCTTCATGAGCGGAAACTGGGCGGACACGGATCTCGTAAATGGCTCTAACAATTTTCCTAAAAATTTGACAGTTTATGTATATTTCTAAGGTCAAAATTACTAGCTAATTGCCCAAACAGTGAAAACTCTGATTTCACCATTACAATTTTTCAGAATATCTTAATGTCTTAAAATCAAATATGGCGGACATTCTTTTATGTTTAACATATACAGAGGGAATTCCCGCACTCGACTCGATTGTTTCTCCAGATCTTCAGTAAGGAGAGGAATAAATTAATAGTACATGATCATTTTGCGCAGCTCTTGTGTAACTGGACTGTCAGTTCAATAACCTGATTGTGCAAAGCTTATTTGAAAGAGTTCTTGTACAAATGAAACATTATGGATCGCCATAAACTTCATATTGATCTCATTTTCAAATATAGGCAATATTTATTTACTTGTTTAGTTTTTCAGAGAGATAACTCATTTGTTTTGGAAATTTAATAAGTCAACTGTTTCTACATACACCATTAAAAAAAAAAGATTATGAACTATTAAACGTAATAATTATGTGCATTTACCATGACACTGTGCTACCCTTCACTTAAATAAGTTGTTTACATTTCTGTGATTTATAAATCTATGTATGCACATGCATAATATTCTGGAAATTATCATGTGAATATAATGAAAAAAAAAAAAGATAAATATGCGTCCGTATGTGAAACAACTACTTATCATTCTAATTAATTATGAGTTTTTTTTTTAATACTAAAGGAACAATTTTTATGCGCACACTTATAATTAAGATTAAGAAACGTGAGTTAAAAAGCACAAAGATATTGGTACATTTCTTACTCCATACACGAACCTAATGTAACAGAGTCATTTGAGTACTCCTTTCATCTACTGTGTTATTATAATATGTAACGGGTTGCCAGAATCACCCATAAAAATTAAAGACATAATTAAGTTTTAATCCGTAATTGTTTCTAAACAATTGGAGCAATAACATAAATCTAGATGTCCCACATTTAAAATGCAAAGTTTAAAACTTAAGTGCATAATACTATATGTTTTATTTTATTCAGAGGCCACTCAATTAACGCCACCAAGGCCAGGGATGGTGAGCAAACACAGAAACAACATGGGCGATGACACCAACTTTAGCAGATTCTTTCACCACCAGCACCTCAACGAAGGGCGCCAGCAGTTTCAGAAATCGTTTGGGCTGATCACCCCGCCACACCAGCTCCACGACATGGACAAGGAGCACCACTACCGCCTCGGGCATGACGACGATGATAGGCGCCCGTTTCACGACAACCACCAGCATGATTCGGCGGTCCTCTGCGACGACATCACGGCGGCCCCATCACCGATGTATCGGACTCACGTGTCCAGATCCCCTCAGAGGCAGCATCACCGGTCCTTAACGCCTCCCCAGGTGGGCTCGGACAGGACAGACACCCCTTCCCCCATCCTGAGGGAGTTCTCCGGGGAGAGGCCAGCTTCCAATAGTGCCGACGATATGCATGTCAAATCTATCAACAGCGGAAACGACTATGGGTAAGCGCTAATTGGTCTCCTATTTTGGGTCTAGATGATAATTAAGCTAGCTTTTGGACTTTTCGCGGTATCATCACACTAATCACTGTATGAAAAATAAAAGAAGAAGCAATATCTGTGAAGAAGGACTTCCAAAAAAATATCTTTTTTTATTAGGAGGACATACAGGCCATGCAAGTTGGAAACAAAATACACTCACAAATATAGTTTTCACAAATATCTTACACCATATATCTAAGTATCTGTCTATCCGTCGGTCTGTCTATCTATCTTTCTATCTACATATATGGTCTTTGATGGTTCTGAAAAATCAACTGTTATGCTAAGTGACCAAGTCATTGTTGCTATACCCTTTGGGCTACCTCTAGAAATATATAATAGAATGGGGGTTGGAAATAAACTTACTATTTTGTAGGTCAGTGACTGCAATGTTTTATTACTATGAGTTAAGTATTGTCATTGATCACCTACAGAGGCTACACGGACAATGAGAACAACCTTGACGATGACAGTCCAGGGAAACCCAGAAAAATTCGTCGGAGCAGAACCACATTTACAACTTTTCAGGTAAGAATATAGCCTTTCATTGAGACGTCTGAAGGCCCGGTACATACTGTATCCTGCAAAGGCTCCTCAATCTAAACGTGCGCTGCCTCCGTACAAAACATGGACTAATCAGGGAAAAATTAAGGAGTAGGTGACCCTTGGGCATTTTGCAGCACCTGTGCTACATTCTGGAAACTCCATCGATGCTGCTGATCTTGAACTGTATCGATTGTTTTACTTTTTATCAGAATATACTTCTGTGGGGACAAAAAGGTTCCTTATGAGATGAACTCGAGTCGTTTTACGGCTGAAGGCGGCTAACAGAAATCCGTTTTTTACATTCTATGGGTTGATCGTGCCATTAGATCATAGAATGGGTTGACTTCCGAACTGATGGGTATTGGGTTCGGATCCCAGTGAAGACTTTGGGATTTTGAATTTCCACCCAACTCTAATATGTTTTTAGCTGAAGTGCACTTTATCTGTGTTGCTTAAAAATTACTATTATTTTTTTTTAATACTGTTTATTTGAACTTTAATAGGTTACTATTGAAAAGCATTTTTTTACACTGATATTAATAAATCTAAGAAAAACATATTTCAGCCTCTAATATATATTGACCAATTACTTAGTAATGTTCATTTCTTATAGCTGAATTTTTTTTGTATAAAGTATGTATATAGATTAAATGATTCATTCTTAGTTCTTGATAGGAAAACAATATTTTTATGAATAAAAAAGTCATTTTTTTAAAATGAAAAGTAAAACTTTAATTTATAATTAATTATAATTTGGCCCTAGCTCCACAGGCTGGAGAGAGCGTTTGAGAAAACACAATATCCAGACGTCTTTACACGTGAAGAATTGGCCATGACCCTTGACCTCAGTGAAGCAAGAGTACAGGTGAGTAATCTAATGTGAAGATTATAATTTTAAAATGTGTTAATATTTTATTTATATAGAAAAAACAGTTGTTATTTTATTTGGACAATTCCAAAATGTCAATCCTACAGTTTCTCTTTCATAACATAAAAAAGCTGCTATGTAGTATCACAGCTATATATTGTATAAGCATAAAATAAAGACTTGCTAAATGAAGAAGACTAGACTAATAATAAGCCAAAAGTCTGAAAGAATTCATCAATAAGCTTTTTACATAGTTACATTAAGACAATCTTGCATTTGTATATTTAAAATCTTCACGACAAACTAAACATCCCAAGGATCATGTACCGTCTTTTCTGGTCTGATAATTAAAGGTCTCATATGGAAAAGCTTTAAAGATCTAATTCAGTGTTTTAAAGTGGTGAGCTCTACGCATAAACTTTTAATTCAACATAGTTTATCAACATTTTCATCCTTTTGTTCAACGGATACACCAAAAATAACGATTATAGGTTTTCCGCTTTGTATGAAAATCGATCGTACATACTTCCGCACTTATTTAGTATTAGAAGAACATTACTTTATAAAATAAGATTACGTAATATAATAGGTATAGGAAATATGACAACTTCTGAGCTCACTAGGCCAATGACAAAAAAAATTAATAATATGATATCGGCCATGTTTAACTTTATTACTTCTATTATGGTAGTGCGAGTATTTGTGCTATGGTATTGTGACGGCAGCACATCCTAGCCTAGGCCACAAAGTACCTTTAGTCTCTTTCAGTAGCGATTTCTTTTGCAAACTACACTTTTTATTTTCCTCATCGCGATTTCCGGTTAGAATATTTTGTAAACAACTTCCTGTCGCTACTAAATGTCACGCAACTCAAATATTTGTTTTTAAAACGCCTATACTGTAGATCTACGTAGTTTGTGTTCAGCATTCCCTTCACTCAACATCTCTTATCTTTCCTCTCTTATTATCCCTCTCTTATTTCGCCTTCGGGTGCCAAGAGAGTAAGACAACCTCCACCTGAACCTGAACCAAGCGTGGCCATTGATTTCGTGTTTTATTGCTTACACTGTGCTAAGTGTTTGTCCATGAATCGTTCCAGTTACCGCATGAACAAAGTCTTGTATAAAACCGAGTTTAGAAAACACAGCGAGAGAGCTTTTGAGAATTATCTTAGTTTATCACGTCATTGTCACCAGCAAATCATTTCTTAATTAAATATCCACACACCGAGATAACGCCTGATTCTTCTTGTCACATGATGCGGACAATGGAGGAACCCCAGAACTCCCCACTTGAGGCTCGGGGGAGCCGACAAAAAATTCTCACGTTGGCTTGATGAGAAATCATTCCGCAGATATTTTTGTGGATTTTCTCGCAGATGATTCAAGTGTTATATAAAAAAAAAAAACTTCATCTTACAACACTCTTGAATAGTGTTAGTGTTAGGTCTAGGAACTCTTGTGTAACCCCCAACGTGTCCTCATTTTTTCCCCTCCACTTGTCAACACACGATACTCATCCATTGTGTTTTCCTCTTGCGTAGGCCTATAGGCCTATAGAGGAAGAGAGAGAGAGAGGGAGAGAGACAGAGAGAGAGAGAGAGAGAGAGAGAGAGAGAGAGAGAGAGAGAGAGAGAAGTAACTACCAAGATTTTCGTCTTAAGATAGTCGTATATTAAAGAAGCACCGCGGGGCTACCTTCTTAGACCCTCGATCCGACAGAATGGGCTCTTAGTGTTACCCCGACCTGGTCATAGCGAAAGCTTTGTGGTCCGTTTAGATGGGGGACAATTGACTAGCTATGGAGAACACCGCTAGGGGAGGTCTCAACGCTTTTGAGGGATTCTATTCAAATAATAATCTGCAGCGTGAACTTCTTGAGGTTCTTCGTAATTTTTTTTTTAACATTAAGACGGGTTGGTCTCTCTTTTATTCTTAACACTATCACCTGAAATGGAAGGGTGGGTGTTTGAATCCCTGTATGCTGTTGGGTGTGTCTGTGCGTTGAAGCATCTCTGATCTGACCCCGAGGCTAAGGTTTTTGACTCAGCGTGGGGGCGCTAAAACAGGAACTATTGTTTGATGAAGTGATGGGGGCCGGGATAATTAAAGGTATCCTTGTCACGGGGGGCTTCTCCTGGTTCAAGTACTTCTCTAGTTTACAACGTCGACTGCAAGCCTCCTCTCTCTACCCCTCTTCTCTCGCACACCATCCTTCGGGTACTTTGCATTGTGTCACGGAGCTTAGCACGACGTGCTGCTTCTAATTGGATGGGCGGGGCGACGTAGCTGCGATCGTCTGGCATGGTCCTGGTGCTGGAGAAGGGATGTCTAGGTAAGGGAGAGAATTCACACTAACCAAGCGATGACCAACACGCTCTTGTTTAATGCAAGAATAAATATGCGTGCGTGTGTGTGTGTGTCTGTGTGTGTGTTTGAGAAAGGGATATTTCAATCATCTGAAAATGGGGGGGGGGGGAATTACTTTGGAAGACCCGAAGTGCCCATGACACAATTCATGCCATCTTCGTGGCAACTGTGAAGGTTATTGACACATTGACCCAAGCGGATCAAGTCAGTGGACAGAATATGGACAGTGTGTTTTAAAAGGAGGTTGAGGAAATTAGCTGACCTAAATGGACAAACTAATCATAAATTATCCCCTTGTCTAACTCTTGGTCAATGTTGTAACACAACTTTTTAAACAAGCAAAATAAAAATAAAAATAAAAATACAAATACAAATACAAATACAAATACTTTAAAAAAAAAAGAAAAAAGAGCTTACATTAAGTATAATTGCACCAATTATTTTAAATAGATCTTGTAGTTAAATTGAAGATCTAAACTGACAATAATAATAATAATAATAATGACAATAATACTGTTGTATCACCGCTCCCGCGCTACACTGATTGTGCGCATCAGGGCGCACTACTCAACACTAGCGGTAGAAGACATGTTTATACTAGGTAACTAGGAGAAAGGACTGGTAGATCCGGCTGGAGTGATCTGCAAGTTATTGAGGTCTAAGTTGTCTTGACTCTATAGAACGTCCTTTGTGCTAACTGTGAACTGTGTTGAGGACCTGGGGCTGCACTGGGAAGTGTGTCGATGGTCTGTATTGGTATTTAAGATAGAAAAGGACTGGTGTCATTGCATATAAGACACTCTGGGAGCTGATAGCTGAAGTCCATGCCTGTTTGTACTGTAAATAAATACCTCGGCTATTATTACCTCCTGCCTTTCGTTGAGTGCCTGCCTTATAGTTACAACAATACATTTGTCCGTTTGGAAATATTTTTATAAATGGTTTTTGTTAAATACCATTTTCATGCTTATAGCATGCTCAGTGTGCTATGGTCCAATCACTTTTGTGAAACAGTGTGTGTGTGTGTGTGTGGGAGGGGGGAAATGTGAGAGAAGGTTTCCATGCTGCCTCTTCATAAACAATTTAAAGAAAAAAGAAAAAAGTTGCTTGAGTCTGAATTCAACTCCACGATGGAAGGCCGACTTATTTGCCACTGAGCTATCCAATTACTTATAAAAGTAGAATGTCTTAAGCATTTTAGCCAATGACTTAATTATCCAAATAAGGTTTATCTCCCATTAGCGTAATAGACCTGACTGTCTCTACATAGAAAATAATTTTTGAAAATACCACTAGATCTATTTGATTAACTAATTATTTTTTTTATCATCTACAATGAATAATTGTGCAAAGTTTCAGCTTGATCCGAGACTGGGAAGTGGAAGAAACAACGTGTACAAGGTTCTACCCAGACAGACAGACAGACAGAGTGAGTTGAAAGAAGCTTTGTAAAATTAAAAAAAAAAGCTAGATTGTTTTATATGCTAGAAGAGCACTGCTTGACCAACACAAGTCTCACAGTTTTATATGTGAGTGGTACCAGTGGCGTAGCATCCTTGGCGCGAAGGGTTTCAATAAACCCGTGCCCACGACCATTAGGGGCTCACAGTAGCAACAATGACGCAAAGGGGTTCATTTCACTTGGGCCCATGTCTCTTGACTAGTTGAAGCCCACGTGAGAACTTACGGATGACTCTAAAGTCCTAATGTTCAGAATTAAAATTTCGACACAGCTGCTAATTATTCAATTTTTTCAAAGCTGAATCAGTTTATTTATTTTTTTATATTTAAAATATGTTAATACAAAGTGTGTATAGTCTAGTATACATTAAAAGAAAGTCGAATATTTTAACTGACTTTCAACTTTGTTAACTAAGCAGCAAGCTATCACAACAGTTGTGTTTCTAAACGTTTGTATCTGCGCCTAAGAAGTAGATATTTTGAAAAAGTGACAACACTCATTTAGGACAAACTGGGAAGTCCTCCTCATATTGTTTTGTTGTCTTTGTAGGGTGTACAAAAAATGTTATGTCATCGTTAGAAAAGAATTAAAAAAAATAGATTATATAAAATAACATTAAATATTTAGCAAGCACCATTGTAGGCATATGTTTCATTTGTCTTGTTCAAGTTGAATATGTTTGTTCTGCTACAATGAATGGCGAAACCAAATTGGGGGGGGGGGCAACTTTATAACAAAGATCTAGAAAATAGAGAGATGTCCATATTAATCAGGAATAGTGTCTTTCTCTGACCAATGCTTAGTATTTGGTTTATAGTTCTTAAAGAAAGTTAACACCATTATATTTATACAAAAACCTCTGACCAGGCCTCATTTGAAATTGTTATGAATATTTAAATTAGATAGGAAAACAAAGCGCACAAATTCAAAACGAGATAATAGACCCGTTGGGCGATGCAGTTCTGGAAAAAATACCGAGGTCCAATCAACACCATTTTTCTCTCTCATTTTCACTATGCTAACCACGACTTAAAACTTGTCCCTAAATGATTCCGTCAGCTGTGTTCAAGACGTTGCAGATTTCTATGACTTGTTATATGTTTTTTGCCCACAGCATCTCAAGATGGGCGCGTTTTAAATCCAATAGGAAAAGTATGGTTTACATTAGACTCAAATACTTTTGTCCACAAGCTGGTCATGAAGGAATGCTCTAAGAACATGAGATTTATATATTTTGATTGACTAAGGTTGATCACTCAAACTACTTTGTGTTCTTCAAAAGAAAAAGAACGCCTGGAAGCTGCAGCCTTTTGAGGAAAATTAGAAACATTCGATAAAATTGTTCTGCTTATTGTTAAGTACACAATTGTAAGTACAGTCAGCGTTACGTTATATAAAGCAGAAAGTATTGGAATGTCTATTGGTGAATGTACCTATACATTCAGAAGACTCACTTGTTCTGTCACACACTACATTCGTTTTATATGGAGGAGGGGGGCCCACCAAGATATTCTTGAACCCGGGCCCATGGATACCTTGCTACGCCACTGAGTGGTACAAAAACCAATTGAATGAATTAGTTAATGAGTTAGTCAACGTTTCACTATCATTGCCTGTGTCGCTGTGACGATACGAAACTTGCATGCAAAAGTTCATTTGAGTTGTTCCCAGCAAATCGTGGGAAACTTTTATTTTTACCTTCAAACAATTATTTTTCTGTCCACCCAAAACTAAATTCTTATAGGATTTATCTCCCCTCGCACTGCTTCTCACGGGACAAATCTCGACGTAAAACATTAACTAGCTTCTCTAGGGCTAACTTTTAATTTTTGACCGCTGTGCAGGTGACCAGAACACAATGGTCGCGGCACCAGCGCTAAACGCAGCGACTTAATAACTTTTCACACCTATTCCCCCCCCCCCCCCCCGCAGAATACGCACCGCTCTAAGAATAGCGTTGCACTCGGGCTGGACAGATACATATTCGCCTTAGTCCCTACTATCACGGTATTGACCATAAATCTGACCTGACGCTTGACATCTCCGGTACATCGATACATGTGAGAACATGACATAGCTTTCTTCCCCACCCGTTAAACAAAATGCCCCAACTATATATAGAGAGAGACCAAAGCATTCTAAGTTAGGCCAGCTAGGATTCATAGTCTCCTCTGTTTGGAGGTTTATTTGTGAGGTTCATTAGGGACAAACGGCCTGGTTGCTACCCCTGATTGCTGTACTGATAGCTGTACCTGATTGATGCTGCTTCAGTAACTGTATGCTGTAACGGCCATATCTCCACCCAAAGTTGTAACCGGAGCAGACCACACCAGATACCCCCCCCCCCCAATTACATACCTGTTATCAAGAAGGCATTGCCTACTGTCCTTGGCCTTAGCATATTGCCTAGTGTCCACAGTGCCTTATACTGCCCTGTATCATCTGCCCAGTACCCGGCCCAAACTGTTCACTGCCCAATAGCTATTGCCTAATGCCGACTGATAGAGCAACCTTCGCTGCTGAAGATAAACTGGTGTTGAGTTAGCACGGCTCTCTACGAGCTAGAGATCACAGCTGAGAGATCGTCCGACTACAACTTAGTCTGCAGCACCAACCCTCTCTACTGCTAAACAGGCAGCAGCCTCACCATAGAGCCAGCTTGCTTACAGCATAGAGAATATCCCGAGCCGACGTCCTAAGACAGAGCCGGATGACTCATCCTTCTGAATGCCAGTCCTACGAACGCCAGAAGACGACCCACGGGCTAGCAGCTAAGAAAAATAAGTAGCCAGACCTAGGAACACTCTTCTCTTTCAATCACTCACCAATTAGCAATCCATGATGAGCAGTTATGTTAGATATTAGCACCTTCATTTCATTTCTTAATTATAATTTTATTTGATCATTTATCTTTTGTAAACTTTCATTTATTAAATTATTTCTATTTATAAACTTCTAATATTGGTCTGTTCTTACTGTTAGTTGCGGTGTGCCTGTACAAAATCTTATATGTGAGCGGGATAAATTAATAAAATTTCCCCCTAGACTTAAATAAACAAGCCAAATAATAACTAATTAACATCTCGTCACAGTCGCGTAGACTCGTTTCACAATCATTGCCTGTGTCGCGTAGACTCGTTTCACTATCATTGCCTGTGTCGCGTAGACTCGTTTCACTATCATTGCCTGTGTCGCGTAGACTCGTTTCACAATCTTCGCCTTGTGTCATGTAGATATGTGTTAGTGTCATCACTTTAAAACCCTTGACTCGCTTTTGCAAAGTGCTAATACAAAAAATCAACAAATGGAACTAATGTCATTGTTAGCCAAAACAAGACTCCATCCTCATTTCACAGACATTTTCCAAATGATATATTCATTACCAGTCTTCGAGTGAACTTCGAGTTTTAAAGGCCGGCTTAATTTGCAGTCATAGGTTGTTTTTTTTTTAAGTTGCGGGATTGGTGGGGTAGGGAGAAAACCTGTTCTGTTTCCCGCTGACGTCAAAATAAATGCTCCCCAAAATGTCGGGATTATCGCTATAAGCGGTTCTTGTAGGGTTAAAGTCTACACGAGTTGTCTTTTCCTTCACACTTTAATCAAGGCCTGATCCGATTAAGTTCTCCTTTGTGTGTCTGTGTGAACCTCACCACGTGACCACAGCGAGAGGCCGGCCACCGAAGGTTTAAGTTACCGCACAAACATGGCTGCCATAGTCTGGTTGTTTGGGGGAGGAGGGGGGATTACAAGGGGACAGAACTCCAGGAGGATTAGTGGAAATCGTTGAAGCAGAAGTTGAAAAGGTTGAGTCCGCGCTAGGAATTTTGATCAGATTTGGGACTCATTTGGCGAGGATTAATACAAAAGTAAAATGAGTAATTAGCGGTTTACAGCACATTGCATTGACAAGCTGATTCCATTAACAGTTATGCCACAGATGGAAGTCAAATTGAGACAATGAGCTTGTCAAAGGGTTAAAGCTTATAAATGTGATTTCGATTATTCACATTATGAGAGAACAAATAGGCCTCATTATGTTATTATTAGTTTTATATCGCGACCTGGTCCAAATTTGGTTATGGTCTTCAGTGCGAACTGGTTCAATGTTTTTATGGCCTTCAGGGTGATTTGGTTCAATGTTTTTATGTCCTTCAGGGTGATTTAGTCCAATGATTTTATGTCCTTCAGGATGATTTAGTCCAATGATTTTATGTCCTTCAGGGTGATTTAGTCCAATGTTTTTATGTCCTTCAGGGTGATTTAGTTCAATGATTTTATGTCCTTCATGGTGATTTTGTCCAATGATTTTATGTACTTCAGGGTGATTTAGTCCAATGATTTTATGTACTTCAGGGTGATTTGGTCCAATGTTTTTATGTCCTTCAAGGTGATTTAACCCAATGATTTTATGGGCTTCTGTGGCCTACGGTTAACGAGGTTTCATGTGGCGAGCACAACGACCAACCGCATTTACTTTTCCCCAACGAATGTCAGAGCTGGGTTGACTCAGAGGCGCCCAAAAATCCCGAAATTAAAAATTCCAATCTTCACCAGGATTCAAAGCCTGCATCCCGGTTCCGAAGCCGAGCGCTTTACCGCTCAGCCCCCCGCTCAGCCACCCCAGTATGTAGCATTCGTTATTTATATTTGAAAGAAAAATACATTGTAAACCAAAGCGACGTTCTCACATCCGGAAGGGGGATATAGTAGTTATATATCGAAGTTTGATAAATAATCAAGTAAGAAGACAATATCCACAATTTAAAGAGAATTTGTTTCATCATCTAAGTAGTCTAAAAACGTATTCCGTTAGCTGTCTGCAACAACATCCATTAAACATGTTTGAGGAAGACATTGCATCACGCGATACTTCCTCGACTTTCTATGTGGTCAAGAGAGAATGGTCAAACTTCTCAAAAATCTCGTGCATCTCTATGATGAAGACTATTGCATAACAACAAAATAAGACGCCTTACTAACCAGGAGGAGGACGATTACGTCCATTACAGGCCTACGTGCTTTACAATGACCTGGAATGTGCCACGCATGATAGGGCTACCTCTTTCTTTGTTATTCTTAATATGACATACTTATTGTTGTATACACCAGGAGGATGAATTCTTGAAGCTCGGAACGCAGAAAATCTTTTGACTTCAGCCCGGATCCGAGACTTCTGAAAGAGCTTATGAGAGAAAAAAGACGGCAATTCAAATAAATTTCTGAATCTCAGAACGCAGGGAAACGTTTAGAGCTCCATAAGATCCTCTTTCTGGCTGACGAGGAAACCTGCTGCCTCTCCAATGTTATCTCGAGAAAACATTTTTTTCTACAAATAAGTTTAAAATTATCTGCAAAATGTTTTTCCAAACGGACACGCTTCAATGAACACTTAGTACGTCGATTTGAATTTGAAACATATTGTAAAGACAAACTGGACAATTTTTGTTTTATATGACTGTAATTTGTTCTTGATCAGTACGTTTTATATGTCTGTAATTTGTTCTTGATCAGTACGTTTTATATGTCTGTAATTTGTTCTTGATCAGTACGTTTTATAAACGCTCCCGTCCCCGCAGTGGAAGGTTGGTTTGAAAGAATTACCAATTACGATAAACTATGATGTAGTTTCAATTTAGTGCCAAACAATTTAAAAAAAAAACTTTTATGGTTCAAATGTGACAAAATAGGAGCAATATAGCCCTCACCAGAATTTCTGAATGTCTTTTTGCTTTGGATCACGACTACCTCGTCTTGTCATCCTTTTGATGTCACTGAGTTATAACCCATGTGTTGTCACTGAGAGCCCTTGTGTTGTTACTGAATTAGAACACTAACGTTGTCACTGATTTGGATCCCTTGTATTAACACTGACTTGGAACCTTGTATAGCCACTGACTTAGAACCCTTGTATTAACACTGACTTGGAACCTTGTATAGCCACTGACTTAGAACCCTTGTATTAACACTGACTTGGAACCTTGTATAGCCACTGACTTAGAACCCTTGTATTAACACTGACTTGGAACCTTGTATAGCCACTGACTTAGAACCCTTGTATTAACACTGACTTGGAACCTTGTATAGCCACTGACTTAGAACCCTTGTATTAACACTGACTTGGAACCTTGTATAGCCACTGACTTAGAACCCTTGTATTAACACTGACTTGGAACCTTGTATAGCCACTGACTTAGAACCCTTGTATTACCACTGACATGGAACCTTGTATAGCCACTGACTTAGAACCCTTGTATTAACACTGACTTGGAATCTTGTATTGCCACTGACTTAGAACCCTTGTATTAACACTGACTTGGAACCTTGTATTGCCACTGACTTAGAACCCTTGTATTACCACTGACATGGAACCTTGTATAGCCACTGACTTAGAACCCCTGTATTGCCACTTACTTGGAACCTTGTATTACCACTGACATGGAACCTTGTATAGCCACTGACTTAGAACCCTTGTATTGCCATTGACTTAGAACCCTTGTATTGCCACTGACTTAAAACCCTTGTATTGCCACTGACTTGGAACGCTTGTATTGCCACTTATTTGGAACCTTGTATTGCCACTGACTTGGAACCTTGTATTGCCACTGACTTAGAACCCTTGTATTACCACTGACATGGAACCTTGTATAGCCACTGACTTAGAACCCCTGTATTGCCACTTACTTGGAACCTTGTATTGCCACTGACTTGGAACCTTGTATAGCCACTGACTTAGAACCCTTGTATTGCCATTGACTTAGAACCCTTGTATTGCCACTGACTTAAAACCCTTGTATTGCCACTGACTTGGAACGCTTGTATTGCCACTTATTTGGAACCTTGTATTGCCACTGACTTGGAACCTTGTATAGCCACTGACTTAGAACCCTTGTATTGCCATTGACTTAGAACCCTTGTATTGCCACTGACTTAAAACCCTTGTATTGCCACTGACTTGGAACGCTTGTATTGCCACTGACTTAGAACCCTTGTATTGCCTCTGACTTGGAACCCTTGTATTGCCTCTGACTTAGAACCCTTGTATTGCCACTGCTCAGCTATGAATGAAGAAACTCAAAGGAAAAAATGTTGACGTCAGTGTCACAGTCATAATAACCACACAATGACGTCTCTCACGTCATTGACACCGTCTTAATCTTAATAGTCTATCACAGCACCAACTTGTCAGGGGCGCTGCCCCACGATAGAGCATTCATTGGAAACGTTTTTAGGAAATCATTTTATCAAGGTGTAATTTACTAAATCAATTCATAACCTTTGAAACAAGGCTTTATTTCAATAAAACACGACTGATACACACAATAACACAGTACCGTCTGGTCACGATTCACAGACTACGATAATGCGAACACGATTACAAATACTAGCACGATTACAAGCACGGGTAACACACAAGTTTATTTAACGATCACTCCACAAGGTAAGAACCTTAACTCTCAGACATGAAAAGCTTAAAGATCAGAATCCAAGGGAGGGAAATCAATTCCATCAACCGTCTTTACAAACAAAAGAAAATTAGGCTTTCAACTTAAAATGCAGGAACAGCGCATGGATAATAAATAATAGTTTGGGCGGCTTGGGTAGAATAATGTTAAATAAGTGTAGACCACAATCTAACCATATGTATTAAATACGTGACGCTAATGTCAGTATATTTGGAATGTATGTAGTATGCAAATCTTTAAGCAAAAGTAGAACACATTTCTATATGTATAAATAAAACATATAAAGGCATTTGGAAAACTGGAGACATAACAGGCCAATTGGTCACTGTCTGTAATATCTAACCTGCACCTTAGTTGCCCTAAACATGTGTATTATATCCTCAACAACAGTTTTTTATTTGAGACTCTTAAAATACTGAACATAATTCTATTAATATGGGTATATTTATACGAGATGTATTCAGTGATTGACAAATAGTAATAATGGGACATAATGAAAAGCAATGCTTAGGAATCATATGTATGAAGTGAAACATGGCAGAAGTCATTAATTGCCGTTATTATTATTGATATAGCTATTATAAGCTTGCAGCTTCCAGTGAATCCATGCAGAATCATACATACTATTTCTCACATTTTAGGTGGACTCTAATTAGAGATTCTCGTGAATTGGGGAAAAATCTGTAAATAGTCAGCCGCTTGGTGTATCCGGCGTAGGAACGAAAGGGACTGCTGATAAGATTTGTATTTTAAAAGGTGCATGATAAATTTTAGTGCGCCTTTTTTGCACTGCAGCTTATTTTTTTTATTACTTTCAAACTTTTATCAACTCCCCCCGTCCGTTTGTCTGTCTGTCCAAAATATTTGTCCAAAGTCATTCTTACACTCGCCATTCTCGGATCAAGTTGAAACTTTGAACAATTATTTATTGTCGATGACAACACATGAGTCAATAAAATAATTAACCAAATAGTTTATCGAATTTTTTAAACTAATTCATTTTGTTTATATAAAATGTGTAGTAAGCTGACTGGAGACAAGCCTTGCAATATGAGTCATGGCACCTATTGAACGGTGCTCTCCCCCTAAAGTGCACCCCGACAAACAAGCACAGCCGGCTACCCGCAATCATCACGCGATGGTCACTCAATGTATGCGAAGGTTTTTTTAAAGAATTAATTATATTTTTTTAACACTTAATAATTTTTTTTAGTTTATTGTGAAATTCTCAGTACAAGAAATTAAAAACTTTACAGCTGACTTATTGCGATGATAGACATGCATTATGCATAACATAGACTTTATTAATATAATATCATAATTATAATCATACGACCATATTTATACAATAAAATTACAAAATAACTAGATCTAGATTTATAGAACTAAATCTAGAATACAAATATATGCTCTTGAAATACATAAGATTAGAAAAACGACTATAGTACAAGTGTGCATTTTCCAAACAGCATGGACTTCTTGCCTTGTTAGATAGTATTGTAACGACTTTATCCATTCACATATCTCTTAGTTTGTTAGACCGTTGGGCACCACAGATGATCTGTTGACCGTCCTTCTCCATTCCTTTCTGTCTTTTGCTTAGGACAGAATCTTCCTCAATGCCCGGCCCATCCATTCCTTTATGTTATCTTTCTATCGCTTTGTCTGTCTGCTTCTTCTTTTTTTTCCTGGTATTGTTCTTTGAAGGAAGGTCTTTGCGAGCCCTGAGGACCTTGTGATATGACCATAGAATCTTAGTTTGCTCTTTTTGACAGTAGTTAGTATGTTATCGTGGGATCCAGTCGCTGTACTAATCCTGTCCCTATATGACATGCTATTGGTTAATTTTTCCTTCCGAAAGAGACCAATTTGTATTGTATTCCGAGTAAGATCTAGGTTGAGTACTATTAGTATATGTTTTGAGGACTTTTTGTTTTTCGTACCCACCCATTGTCACGGTTCTTGTTTTTATAAATCTTTAATCAACTCACTCTGTCTGTCTGTCTGTCTGTCTGGGTGGAATTTTGTACGCGTTGTTTCTTCCTCTTCCCATTCTCGAATCAAGTAGAAACTTTGCTTAATCCTTCATAGTCCTCGATCCCCACACATAAAAACATAATGTATCTTTTATATAGCGCTACTTTCATGCTCAGAGCGCTTTGGTCCAATCTCATTTGTGGAACATGGGCGGGGGGGAGGGGTATCTGGGTGAAGGTTATCCGTGCTGCCTTTAGGCGCTCAATAAAAACAACTCAGCCCGATTCGGGTGTCGAACCTCGAGCCCCTTCATAAGTAGCCAAAACCAAGCAGATCAAGCGTACTTAGACTCTCGACCATGCTTCCCAATCAAATCAATCAAGAAAGTAACTATTAGTAAATCGATTAGTCGTTATTAATTAATTTTGTTGTATATAGAAACGTAATAAGGTAAGGGGAGATAAGCCTTGTGCTGAGGATGAGCTCGTTCACTAAAAGTTGTATAGTATAGACATTTAAAGACAATCTACACAATGTTCTAATTTTACTTGTATAACTCAGAGGCTAACGGGTCGGCCATTCAAAATAGAGACCCCGATTTTGAATTCAGACTCGAGTAACTTTACAAAAATAATTGATAGCTTCTGAAAAAGCAGCACAGAAAGCTTCTACCAGATACCTCCCACAACCTCCACCTCCACCCAATTTGACCACAAAAGTGATTGGACCATAGAGCATATGAAAGTTGTGCTAAACAAAACAATTAATACAAATATTTCCTCTTGAAAAAAATAGTATTCCTAGTCTAGATTCTAGATCTTTTAATTAATTCAGAATAAGCGATGGCCATTTCACTCAATATAAGCTTTGACTTCTCTTATGTTGCAGGTTTGGTTTCAAAACCGGCGAGCCAAGTGGAGGAAGCGAGAGAAAGCTCTCGGACGAGACAGCCCTACATTCATCCAAGGAGAGCCCCCTGCTTCTCTCAGCGAGATGATCAGCCTGACCAGACCCTTTGGATTTCCCTCTGCCATGGAGCCTTTCTGGGGCAGCAGGTTCCCTCACCTGACAGGCGTTCATCCAATGATGGCGTTGTCTCACCCAGGTGTGACGGCAGCCCAAGCAGCAGCAGCATACAGCGCCAGGTAATTCTTGGAACGCCTTCTACCTGTTGTGAACTCCTGACTTTTATAACTTAAGAGTAAATAAACAAGGCTAGATCTATCAAGTAATTAAAAACAAACAAATCTAGATCTATCAAGGAATTGAAAACATAAAAATCTAAATCTATCTAGTAATTGAAAACATACAAAGCAAAATATATCAAGTAATTGAAAACAAACAAAGCTAGATCTATCAAGGAATTGAAAACAAACAAAGCTAGATCTATCAAAGAATTGAAAACAAACAAATCTAGATCTATCCAAGAATTGAAAACAAACAAATCTAGATCTATCGAAGAATTGAAAACAAACAAAGCTAGATCTATCAAAGAATTGAAAACAAACAAAGCTAGATCTATCAAGGAATTAAAAAGGCCAGGAGTTATGAAGAAAATAACATGCATATATTCAAACAATGAACATAATCAGCTAGTATCACCTTAGTAAAACTCAACAAACTATTACTCCAATGTAAAAAAAAATGCATTGATTCTATCAACAACTTATTTACTATAGTACAGGGGTGGGCAAATTACGTTATGTTTTATGCTGCCCGCCGACACGTATAGAAATTAGGTATGCCCACAGTATATACATATAAAAATGCAAATATTAATAATAATATCTATATAAATTATTGAAACTGTCTTATTTTAAAAAGTTTTAAGTTAACGAAGATTATGCTTATTGGCTATACATCAATACACTCGATTCAAGACACAATCTCTGAGTGTTGGGTAGGCTTGGAACAAGATGGCAAGTGTAGCAACTGATGGAGCTCGATCTTTGACTGAGAAAAATATTTTTTTAAATTAAAAATATCCCAACCATAAACTCTAAACAGGAAAGTTTGCACAAAGTGGCATAAAATATTAACAATATATGTCCGTTATGCATTTATAGTAATCAAACGTAGTAGAGCTAGGGGGGTGTTAACGATAGGAAGTTCCGATTTATGAACAAAAAAATTCCAATGTATCCGCTAGCATAGCAAGGGGAAGTCAAATGAGATATAAAATCTTAAGGAAGAAGTTGTTATGTTACTTGAAGGACTGTGACTTTGTTACAAAATATTTCTAATGAAGAGTGGAAGACAGATTTCATGTATTGTAACACCCTCATAGCCAATTTACATATGATATGTAAATGCATGTTACATTTTTTCAAACAAGACTTTCCCAATTCTACAGGCAAGCAAAAGAAAATAGTTTTTGTCATTTTCCTTTGCTGAAAGGTGAAACTATTTTTAGTAAAATAATTAAAAGTACACTTATTAAGAATCTTTAATTGTGTAATTTATAATAGCAAGTTTTAAGACGTCAAGAACCAGTCTTCAATACAATCAGCTCATCATTTATCGCAGAAGCTGATTTAGCTCCAGAGGACATAACTCCAAGCAAAGAGAAGTTCCAGTCAGTATTACCACGGGAGTCTTATGGGTGCAAGAAGCTGTATTTCCACACTAAAAAAAAACTTTGCTGTTGTTCACACTACTTGGGTACACATTCATCTGTTCTTCTTCTTCTTCGTTCTCATTTTACATATTGGAGGGTTTAGATCAGTAATTCTATATCTGAGATGAACCGCGCAGTGGTTTCGGGATCAGGCAGTTTTCCAAATTGTCTTTGGAAAGTCTTTTTAGGGTCTCTTGATTTAGTAAGCACCATTGAAGGACATGGTCAGCATTCTCTGGTGATGCTCCACAAGAGCTGGTTTCGATCGTCTCGATATTCAACTTCCGGAACATATATTATTGTCTCATTCAGTGAGCAAACACTTATTTGTGAAAACTAAACAAGTATAATCACTGGTCAATGTTAACTGACTGTAATTTAACAGCTGTCACATGTTTAGCAACTAGTCAGCTAGTTCCACAGTTCCGGAACATTATGCACGAGTGTAAAAAGTAAAATACTACACATTAAGTACAACTGTATATTTATGGTGATTGTGTGATATAAAAAAACAACAGCAATTTTAAAAGAATCGTAAAATTGGTTTCAAAAATTGAAAACTCTTGTTGTAATTTTTTTACATGGAGTGTGAAAAAAAAAGAAAGAAACGTGACTATAATACCGTGTAAATATGAATTAAAAGATATTCTACACAGTTAGCTTGCGTATCTTTCTAAGATATATACAATTATGCGGCCCGCCATTCACAAACTTTTTTTTAATGCGGCCCTCGATACAAAAAGGTTGCCCACCCCTGCTATAGTATATATAGAAGCATTTTTTTATATTACAAACATCTTTGACAGAAAAAAAAAGATTATGAAGGAAAAAAAAAGAAACAATGTCGTTTGCTAGACTGAAGTAAAGAAATGACAAAATTTACAAGTACAATAAATATTAAATTTCCATTATGAATAATGAGAAGTCTACAAACTTTATCATTATTTCAATACACAAGAAAAGTCGGAACTAATCTTAAATTTCTATTTCGCCACTCTTTTATCTTTCTCTGAATGGGTTCTACTCTAGTTCACATGATCGGCATATTTATATACCTTGCTGACCTGGGTTGATAACTACAAGATGGATGAATTAAAATCTACTCCACAGAGGGGCAGAGACAAAGTCAAAGTCTAATAGTTACTAAAAAAAAACAACCTCCTTTCAGTCTTATGGGGCAGATGATGTTAAGGTCATCTGCTCCTATGGTCAACGGTTAACGAGCAGGATGTCATGTGGCCAGCACAACGATCAACCGCCTTTAGTTTCCTCAATTAAATCAAGGTACTCAGGTTGGGTGGACCTAGATTCGCCTTAAAAATCCCAAAATTCAAAATCAAGGTCTTCAGCGAGATTCGAAACCAGAACTCCAGGTGCGGAAGAGTAGCGCTTAACCAAATAGCCACTGCGCCCCCATTAACTAAATCACAACACTTGAAAGAGAAAAATAAAGAACTTTTTTTTTTCACACGAAATTAAAATTTCAGTTTCAATTACGTTTTAAAGCGCATTAGTCGTCAAATTAAACAAAAAATGTTTGTACTGTTATGTAATGTGTCTTTATGTTCTATTTATTTGACAGATCCCCTTTCGGAGGTTTCATCCACGGATACATGTTGCACACAGCTAATGGACTAAGAAATCCAGCCGCCATGCCAGGGGGCCAAAACCTCATCCCTTCTTTTGGTGGCGTCCCAACCTCACTCTCGCCTCGTCTACCCAACCCCACCAATTTGTACGAACAGGAAATACGCAATACCGGAAGTGGTGTAAACGCCATCGGGAATTCCAGCTCCAGCGTGGAGGCGCTAAGGATGAAGGCCAAAGAACATTCGGCAGAAGCAGCTGCTGCTCTCTCTGGACTGCAGTATCCAGACCACAGCATAGCAGTGAGTTTACCTTCGTAGCACTGGGCGGTACAGTATTACTCACTTACCAAAGACCCTCACAGTATTTATTTATGAACTGGGACAAACCAAGAATGACAATAAAAATTATGACGTTGCATCTGTCGCAACCTGAACAAGTTTCGTCAGTTTCCTTTACAGAAAAAAAGAAAGAATGTTACCTAGGCGCATGTGCGTGAATCAATGTGAACGTGCGTCTGTATATGCCTTCGTTAAATGAACGAACTCGAATCAAAACATTGAGCTTAGCTGAAAATTTAAAAAATGCAATGTCATTTCACTGTCATTGACATTTGTCATGAAGGTCATTTTGTTTGTTCAAATTCATTTTATAAAGCGCAGTTTTCATGCTTATAGCATGCTCAGAGAGCTATGGTTCAACCTCTTATGTGGACCAGTGGGAGGAAGCGGCATCTGGGAGAAGGCTTTCCGTGCAGCGTTTAGGAGCTCAGCAAACTAAGCATTAGTCTTGATTCCTATAGCCCACTTAATAGGTAGCCAAGTGGTTTTGACCACACAGCCACTCACGTTACCACGTGGTAGTCTTCTAACTTCTCGTCTATCCCTTCAAATTCATATCAATTCCTTGTGCTCTTTAGCAGAAAATTGATGGAAACAAAAATCTTCATCGACATTTAATAGCAAAATCTGTACAAACTCTATAACGGTACTAACACAAGGAAATCAGCATTTCAAAATCATATCAGATAGAAAAATTCCTTATTTTTCAGTTTCACTAGCAAATCATATTAGAAGTATTTAATAAAAAAAGATATCTATCGTTTTATTTTTCACACGTCTAGAATCTACATGACACTGTCTGGTCAGATATCTAATAGAACAGGGTAACTTGGGTTACTTAGTGCATTAGCAGTGAATCATTGCAATGAAAAGAAATCCTCTAGCCATCAAGCTTACGAAGCATCTCTCTTGTTTTCGTTACTTAATGAATATATTTTTTGTTACTAAATGATGCAGAAACGAGTATAATCATGTTTGCGCAAATAAACAATCTTTCATTTAATGGAACATTTGTGTGTGTGTGTGTGTTCGTTTATGTTTCCAGCAAGTTGGTCTCTTTGTAGAAACTGTAAATAGACTGTATAGATTTCAATAGGATTGTCTGAATGTAATTAGGTGGATCTAAATAGACTTTAGAAATTGTGTAGTCTTGATTGTGTGACATTCTTGCTTCACGACTGTATTGTCATGTCTGAGAGAGACTAGACATGACACTGTGATGTAACTGAAATATCATGACATAATAAACAGCTTTTGTTTTTCTAATTATTACTATTGCCTTGAATTTATTGAATTTATAGGTAGCCATTTGTTTTGTTATTGGTATTTGACGAAAACTTGACACTGGAATAATTGTATAGGAAGGTATCCATTAATAATTCCGACTAAAACAACCGTACGGAACCTATCCAACACCTGGTCTTCATGCCTGGTTCAAATGTTGTCACTGACAGAGGGGGCAAAGACGAACCACAGCCAGTGACTTCAAGACTGAAGGAGACCATTGATAGACGAAAACTGTTTTGTGTAATATAGAAAGTAGATAATAATAATAATAATAATATTAAGTGGATACTGGAGATTAAGCGTTTATGGAATGGAAGTTATCCAAAATAACAATATACCCCATTTTTATATCAACCGAGGGGATGATAACAACTGACCTCACAGATACCTTCAAGGCCCTTAACATTCATAGGAATATTCTCGTTGCCTGTCAGAGGGCGTTACTACTGCAGACCTGCCACATCACCAGAAAATTCCTCAGTGGAAACTGATAAAGGGACTACGATGAATTTTGTTTCCCTTTAACGAGACTCGACCCTGGCAGCGCCAGAAAATAAATATTCGCTCGTTTCTAGCTTGATAATAGTAATAAAAATAATAATACCCTGTAGTTATATCAACCGAGAGGATAAAGGCCCTTAACATCTCTAATAAGATTTTCGTTGTGTGTCAGAGGGCGGTACTGCCAGATCACCACATGACAATTTCTCAGTGGACAATGTTAAAAGGGCTGCTATGAATTTTGTTACCTTCAAAAGACCTTGGCAGTGACAGAGAATGGATATTAGTTCGTTTCTAACATAATAATAACAAAAAGATAAATAATAAACCAATTAAATAGAAGAGATTATAGAATCTGGTTTCTCTTAGTACAGTGCAGCTTCACTAGAGCAGATTTCTCATTTTAAACTGAAGCCATTCCCTGTCTGAAGTGCATCACACTGTGTTGTTAATTAGGGACAGTACATGAAGTTTTAAAAATAATTAATGAATGAACTAAAGGATAGATATAAATAATAATAATAATAATAATAACCAAAAAACAAAAAACAACGTGTATCAATTCTAATATTGCTACAGTAATGTAAAATAAATAATGGAAGCTATTTATATTTTCAGTATTTAGCGTCCAGCAAAAACAAGTTTTAGAACTAAATTTCCAATTTGAAAAAATCCACTATTACCAAACTCTGATTAATACCCATTGCTATATTACCATTAATTTACCATTAGTACCCAAGTAGTTTAGTCATTCCCCACCCCAATGCCATTGGACATTTCAGTTTGACCGCTTAACCTTTGACTCAAAACTGAGTGTGAAAGAGGAGGTAAGTTTCAAACTTTGAATGGTTACACAACTCACTCCGTCTCTTCTTGTCTGGTACACATCTTGTACACGTTATTTCTCCCACTCCCAAGTCTCGGATCAAGTGGAAACATTGCACAATTATTCATTTTCAAAGTCCACACATGAATCAGTCAAATAATTAACGCAATTAGTTCATTAATTAATTATGATTAATTAATTTTGTTTAATATAGAAAAAGGAAGATTTCTTGCAGTATTGAGAGATATGGCAGTTATTGTGCTGCTCTCTTCTTAAAAAAGTTTTTTTTTTTTAATTATTTAGTTATTTTCTATTTATAATTGTACTATCTGATACCCGTGCTACGCTACCGTTGAAATAGTTGGAATATATGTTTAATGCCAGGGACACTTTTAAATTCATCAATAAAACGGCACGCATTACAACGCTCCCCAATCTCCAACAATATTTTCTAGCCCTAACATTCTATAAGTCCCTTTTTTGACTATTTTATCCTTCAATCAAACGGCCCGCAATCCCCTATTAGGCCTATAGAGATTGCACAATCACTTCTTAAACAGATCCGTTGTAGATTTGTTATCTGCCTCCCCCCCCCCCTTTCTCACAACATTTTTAAGTGAAACGCCCCTCCCCAACACTTTTCGTACCTTCCAATGGAACGGCTGCTCTTGAATTCCCAAAGCGCCTAACGATACCTGATATATGTGCTAAGCTGCTGTTGAAACAGTTGGTATACTTTTTATAACCCGGAACACTTAAAAACCCATTAACAATTCAGCCCGCATTACAAGGCTACCCCCCCCCCCCCCACCCTTAAATTCATTAGGTCTTTTTTTTTTTTGTCTCTTTCATCCTTCAATCGAACGGCCCGTACCCCCTAATTTAGAAAATGAACAAAAACTTCTTAGGTCCACCAGTTGCAGCCCTCTCGTCTGCAGGCTTTATAATGCCCCCCCCCCCCACTATTTTTCATGAAACGCCCTTACCCCAGCAACACACATTTTGGTCCTTGTATCCTCCAATTGAACGGCTGTCCGTTAAGTCCAAAAAGTGAATAAATGACGTCTTTCTGTTTTACTTTGATCTGAATCTTTTTTTTTTTTTTAAATAATTTTTATTATTCAGTGGAACAGCCAGCATTACAATATTGTACTATGTCAGTCACAGATCTGGAGGCGCACTTTATAATTATATGTAGAATAACTCATAGACACAAACCTTATTTTTACTTAAAGCCCTCCCTAAAAAAAATCAGCACACACACACACACGCACTCTTTTATATTCACTGTGACAATCTAAAAAAAAAAAAGGTTTTTGATGTATAATTAAGTCCTACTTATAGTTCAGTTGTTCGAAACTTATAGTACGCACCGCCATTAGCTACCATCTTTACATTTCAACCCCCCCCCCCCCATAACACTTTCAAATAGATGTTCCGAGTTCTTTGTCATATGATACACAGATATAAGGATAGTTTATCACATTTATTCTGACAATGATTAGATTCATAGTGAATATGGCTTAGTTGTTCTATGCTTAAGTTAAGTAAAACCTTGTTAAATGTTCACATTTTATCGTCCTAGGCTACAGATTGAGTTAGTTGCTAACTACGAGAACAATTGTAGATCTAGATAGTGCTTGTGAAAAGCTATGTGCTGGTTGTCGGGAGTTCAAATCCCCGTCCATGCTATCTCTGCTTGAGGTTCAGGTCACGTGGTATATCTAGTCTTCATATAACGAACATTTGTTTCATTATCTATCGACGTCTGAGCTAACGTAGTAGAATTACAAGTGGCATGGTCAGTGATATAGTGGAATAGCATGAAGATTGTATCAATATTGAACAAGAGTTTACCACTCAGCACAGTTCTTGGTTTTTCGCTTTAAATTATATCATAGAGAAGCAGCTTCTTGGAGCCTCTTTTCCCAAAACATAATATAAGCTGCCCCCTTTTGTGACAATTATTTCCAAACACTTTGTTTTCAATTTAAAATTCAGTGAATAGAACAACGTTGAAACTCTAGCAGTTGGGAGGAGACCATCTTCCACTATGACAGCAACACGAGCGTTCGATCATCTTGCTGGATGTTTGATCGTGTGTGTGTGTGTGTGTTGTGTGTGAGTGAGAGAAGAGAAGAAGGAAGAGGAGGGTGCGCGATGGCTCAATGGTTCTAGAAGTTAAATGAATTACGTAGAAGCGAGCAAGCCACGAAATAGATTTAGAAAGCCATTTATCGCATATAATGGGCTAGTAATCAAGGAATCTTGAGTTATCTCGCCTGGCGGTTGCCGTCATTATTGGTCTCAAATTTGCAAATCTCTGTGTAAATATTGTGGAATGCGCCATGTTTATTGGCTCTATTGAGCTAACGAGTCTGTGACAAGCGCAAGTCGGATCTTCTTCCTCCTGGCCAGCCATTTTGTTATTCGCTCGAGAGGGGGGGGGGGCTCTGAAAACTGACAAACTGGCCCATTAGCATCGACCCGACCCTGTACTTTACTATAGGATTGGTTCAGCTCATTCTCTCTTTCTCTAACGTTGCTTCTTCCCCCTTTTCTCTTTCTCTCACTCTCTCTCTCTCTCTCTCTCACTCGATCTGTGTCCAACTCTTGATCGCCCCCACACGTTCACCCTCTAAAGTTAGATACGATTCCAGCCAATTTCTTTCTGATAGAAAAATGTTTTGAAATGCGTTCAGACTTTATTGATGCTGAACAGAGACGTAATTTGTCCTCGGGAAATTCAACTGGAGTGATCGTTGCCTCTGTTGGAACGAAACTTGATTCAAGCCACTTCTAAGCCCTTCTCCTCTCTAACCCTCTCTTTCTGCCTCAATATTTTCTGCTTTCACTCTAAAATCATCGCCGGATTTATCGTTCACTCATTTCACTTTTTACATTTTACTTCGTTATTATTTGTGTGTGTGTGTGTGTGGAAATTCCAAGAAAAAAAAAGTTTGAATGAAAAAATTGTTTAACTTGTAACATTCTGTTCTCTTAATTCAATCACTGATAAACTTTCCCTTGGATGACGTGTTATGAGTGTGTGTGTGTTTTCTCCCCAGCTTTTCCCAGCTGTAGCTGTTTCATTTGAAAACTATAAACCAAATGGTGGTGAAATAACCTTGAATTTTTAAAGCTGGCAATCTTGTTTGTCTTTTAATCGTCCTAAATTTAATGTATATAATGTATATAATGTATATAATGTATTTAATGTATATAATGTATATAATGTATATAATGTATATAATGTATATAATGTATATAATGCATATAAAACAACCACAACTTTGACTCTTGCTTTGAATTCTAAAGTTATACTTAAATGTATCTTTTACTCTGGTTATATCTTGTAGTTATATTTCAGATTTACATTTCAACCTATATCTTGTAGTTATATTTCAGATTTACATTTCAACCTATATCTTGAAGTCATACTTTAGATTTACACTTCAGCTTATATCTTGAATTCATATAATTATCCAGTTAGTCAATTAAGTACTGGGAGTTAAATAGTTTTTTGGATACCAACAAGGCAACTAATCCTTCAGATACAACACCGCCGTTGGACTTCCCCAAGCCTTCCTTAGAAAAGAGGAGGGTTTGGCGTAGGACTAGCTACCCTACCCTGTATAAAAAAACAAACACTAGCTGCAGAAACATCAAACAGCAAATCAACAGAAGTCAAGGACTTGGCAGAAGATGGACCTCCAAATAGAAGGCTTATGACGCATGTATAGAGGAAATATAGAGTCATTTGGAAGCCGACATGCCGATATATATCAACACGCTTCACAAGCCTGCATCCAATATAAAAAGTCAAGATATCACCTGAAATATTCCAATGATAGGTCTTTAAATCTAGACTTAAAACACGATGCGCAAACTTTTTCTGAACATTAATTTATTAAAATCTTGAATCAATAAAGACTTATATTACATAATTCCCTAACGCGATAGTCCTTTCTAGAACGCAATAGTCCTTCGGAAACCGATGTAGGATCTAGACCTAGATTTAGTCTCTTGCCAAATTTACATTTATTCATATTTACTTTGAACTATAGTAACGTTCAAACTAGAGTTTACCCCATGTAGCCAAGGAGCTAGTAATTCATTTCTCAGCGATATACATCAACTGGTAATTTCAAGGAATATCATTACAGACATTTTAAATAGATCAGCCACGAAGAAGGAGTGACTTGAATAGAGGTAGTGTAAAAAAAACATTCCTCATTTTTAAAGATGATGACTTTTCGAAAAAAAAAATATTTTACTGTTAATTACTGATGAATAATAGACTTAAAAAAACAAGGTTACAAAGACAGTTTGTGTGGAAACACAAACTCAAAATCGGCCCATGAAGTGGTCCACCCAGGCAGACTTCAATATTTTCAGAAAGAACATCCGAATGAAATTCTATCAAAGACTAATGACAAATAAGAATGGAGAAAGAAGGTTGACATCTTGACGTCCAGCAGATCAAAGGATAGGTGAAAGTGAATCTAAAGTTAGATGTTAACCTGGCCTTACTATTTCCATTTTCAGACCTTGTCGTCTATAGAGCAGATGATATCTGTTTTTGTGGCCTACGGTTAACGAGGGTGCCATGTAGCCAGCACAACGACCAACCGCCTTTACTTTCCCCAACTAATGTCAGGTACTCATTATAGCTGGGTGGACTCAGAGGAGCCCAAGGATTCCGAAGTTGAAAATCCCAGTATTCACCAGGATTCGAACCAGGACAACCGGTTCGGAAGCCAAGCGCTTTACCGCTCAGCCACCAAGCATCCCCTGTCCTAACTGATGTCTTATAATAGATGTAATTGTTTTAAAAAGGCTGAATCTCTCATTCGAATCCTCCAAAAAAAAATGCATTTCCAAATTTTAAAAAAAAAGTAGAAAATGCAATTTACAATATTAGTTTTAAATTTTGTCTAACTTATAATGCATACTAAATAGATTTTTTTTCTCTTTAAAAAAATAGTAAACATTTGTTGGTGTGTAAATATAGTACTTAGTATAACAGAACTTAACAATACAAATATAAAAACAATAATTTTTGACAAAAAATCTACAACCGTTTGCATAAATGTGTTACAAATATGGAAAACTGTTATTCCCCTAAATAAAGAGCCTCAAATGTTTGAGTGTTCAATAGTTAATAGTTGTAAAAGTGGTGTATTTTATGAAAAAAAACTGCTTGAATTAGTGATTTAAAAAATTCGATTTCTCGCTTTCAGAAAAGAAAAAAGTAGCCGTTGCATCAGAATTTTGAATGGTCAAAAATATTATGATAACGGATTTTCACTATCTTTTCTAGTTTACGAGATCTTAACGAGACGGACGGACAGACGGACCGACGAACAGACATTTCACACAAAACTAATAGCGTCTTTTCCCCTTTTGGGGGCCGCTAAAAATGGAACATTTTTACCCCGCCGCTACCAAGCTATTCCCTTTTCCCCGCCAAAACATCCTGGTTCAGCGAATGTATTGATCTACTCCCAGAGTATTACAATTCTAACGATAGGGACATAGATCCACACTTAGAAGACAATGCGCACAATTGTTTGTAACATATAGGTATAATATATGTACATTTGCACACTAGCGCGTCATTGCAACACCGCTTGTGTTTACGTAATAAATGGAGTTCCTAATATGTCTTCCCTCTTAAACACTAGTTTGTTATTTGTGTAATACAAATATTCTACATGGTGTCAGTCTTCAATGAACACATGGGGAATATCCGATGACGTACGTGCGTTCAATCTATAAAATGTCTAGACCTCTAAACCAAATTTTTTTTACAAATTATTATTATAAAGTCATAACGGTCTAGCCATAACTGTCCATTCGTGACAAATCAGTTAGTGCTTTTTTTCCCAAAGATATACATAAATTGTCAAATTTATAAAAAATAGTTTTCGAGATCCGTATCAATGCAGATTTGAGGTTTTGCCATTGAAGAATTAGCAAGCTGATTAGAGGAATAGTAAAAAGTAATAGAAAGAAATATATGAAATCAAAACCAAAAAAAAATTAACCTTAGATTCAAATGCTAAGTCTACCACAGCCCATATGGCAGACAGATTGTAATCGTAGGGACAAGTGTACACAGTGCATACACATTTTTACAAGTTTTTTTTAAAAACATTTCACTTATCAATACTGTTATATTCTGCACACCGGATACACCAAAAAGCTCATTATTTATTGACTTGTCTCCATGTCTGAAAATCTGCAATACAAGTGTGTACACGTGCAAACATTTAAATGAAAAAAAAAAGGCAATATCATTGTCTTTACGCGAGAAGTACTCATTCCTACAACCATTACATTAATTTATTTGTAAGCAGTCAATGCCATACTTCAACTGATCTATCTATACGTTATAGCTATATATTAAAAGATTACTTTGGCAACAAAATTTTACGTTAATTTCAACTGGCTCACGTTTTGTGTCTCTAGGGCGCTGTGCGTCACTTCCTGTGATCTGGCCGTGATGCGTCACTTCCTGTGATCTGGCCGCTTCATCCCCCGTTCGCTAAGCAGTTCATTCTCCAAGAGTTAATAATGTACCGCGAGGCGGGAGGGGAGGGTTACCTTGTCCATTGATTAAACTAAAAGGCCCTCAATAAGGATGAAGATGTGAGTGAGTTATTATCTAAAGAGGCGAGCCTCGACTGAGCCAAACCAGGGAAAAGCTCCGATGTCTACTCACTCTTAAAATGACACCAATAAAAGTTTGGCCCATGATTTTGGCTCCAGGCACTTTTCTTTTGGCTTGTTTCTCAGGACATGTTCTAGTTTAATTTAATTTAGGACCGAACCAAAAAAAAATCAATTAAATTTCTTTTAACGAGTAAGCCCGTGTTTTTATCTTTATGAACAATTATCCTCATCGACATTAGGTTTTATCTGTAAGATAAAAATAAAATAAAAAACAATTTTTAACTAAGTTATCTTATCTTACCTCGACTCATCTCAACTTGTATATTATAAAGTTTCCCATGAGACTTTATGAGCTCCTCTGGCTCTGTACGTTAAAAAGAAAGAGTTACTCTGGGGTAGGGAGGGGGAGGAGTACGAATGATTTGGAATCGATACTTTAATTATATCGAAAAACATGTTTAAGTAAAAGTATGTGGACTTAAAAGCGACTATTGACTCCCACTACTTTAATGAAAGGTAGATAGCAGTAATCAAACCTAAAGAGAAACTAGTGCTCACCACTTTTGCAATCCTGATTACAGGCTATTAGGCGGAGACCGGAAGTCTTTCTTCATTGTTTGTATGTTTCATATGTTTCCTGCTGTCTAATAAACGTCTATTAAAACTGTAAGACAGCTCATTGTTCAATATATTTTTTAAGAAGTCTGTCAAGTCAAATTTGTGTCTATATTTCTAGTCAGAATAAATCAAAAGCCCAAAACCAAATCTAGATGTCACACAAATCCTGAAAAAAGAGACTAGAAATCCAAATTTTTGTATCCTAAAATCATTGCTAATGTTGTGTTTTGGCATTTAAAAAAATTATTTTTGTTTACACTGTTAAAAGGTTTTAATTTTGTGTAATTAACATTTAAAATAAAATGTTTTAAAAGTGAACAAAGAAGGCAATACATTTGTTGGTTTAAACCAATTCTTTCTTTAAGAAATGAAGGTGATCAAACATTTCTCTTTCTATTCATTTCTTGCAATGCTTCATTATTACACAGAATCTTTGCACAATCAACTTCTGTTAACAGTCCAGCTTAGAATTTCTACGTAAAACGGTGCGCCAAATGTTTACATACGTTTATTTCTTTCAACATTAGAGTCAAGTGCTGGAATTCCTGCTGAAGCCGTGTGCAAAATCAAAAGGAGTAATCCAAATTTAATTTTAAGATGATTTCATTTTTGAAAAATATTTATAACGATCAAACCAGAGTTTTCACTGCTTGGCAAGCTAGGTAGTTATATTTTTTTCAATAGATGTTCATAAACTGTCAAATTTCTAAAAAACTAGTTTGGGACGATTTCGAAATACTCGTCCATCCAGCGTCCAAAGTTTTTAGCGGCCCCCGTAAGGGGAAAAGACGCTATTAGTTTTGTGTGAAATGTCTGTCCGTCCGACCGTCCCATTTAGATCTCGTAAACTAGAAAAGATAGTGAAAATCCGACATCATAATATTTTAGTCCATTCAAAGTTCTGATGCAACGGCAACTTTTTTCTTTTCTAAAAGCGAAAAATCTAATTTTTTAAATCACTTATGCAAGCAGTTTTTTCATAAAAAATACACCACTTTTACAACTATGCACTATTGCAGAGGTGGGCAAACTTTTTGTATCGAGGGCCGCATTAAACAAGTTTGGGGAATGGGGGGCCGCATATATATACATATACTTACAACTTAGAATAATACACTAGCTAACTGTAAAGTGTCTTTTAATTCATATTTATACCGTATTATACATTCACTTTTAATTTTTTCAAACTCCCAATTGCATAAGAGTTAGCAATTTCTGAAACCAATTTTACGATTTTTTAAAACCAAATTTGCAATTGTGTTTTTACATTACAACGATTCATCACAAATGTGCAGTTGTACTTAAAGTGAAGTATTTAACTGTTAACACTCGTGCATAATGTTTCGGAACTGTGGAACTATCTTGCTAGTTGATATCCTTGTGACTGCTGTCAAATTACAGTCAGTCAGCATCGACCCGTGATTACACTTGTATTAAACGGTTTGTTCATATATGTATGTGTACCCAAATAATGTTTAAGTTAAGCAGCAAAGTTGTTTTATAAGTGTGGAAATACAGCTTCTGGCACCTATCAAGCTCCCTCAGATGTACTGACTGGAGAATCTCTTTTAGATCATAATTTGCATGGAGCTATGTTCTCTAGAGCTGAATCAACTTCTGCACTAAATTTGTGAGCTGATGCTATTGAAAACTGGTCTTAAAATTTGTTTCTATAAATTTTATAATTAAGGACTCTAAATAAGTCTTGTACTTTTAACTACTTCACAAGAAATAGTTTGGCCTTTCAGCAAATGAAAATGACAAAACCTATTATCATTTGCTTGCCTGGAGAAATTTGAAAGCCTTGTTTGAAAATACTTACCATTTGCTTACATTTCATATGCAAGCAGCCTATTGGGTATGCTATGATAAAAAAAAAACTGTCTCCCACTCTTCACTAGAAATTTGAGTAACAAAGTCACAGTCAATGTCCTTCAATGAATATAAACAATTTTTTCTTGAGATTCTATATTCTTATCATTACCTAACCCATGCTAAGCCAGCGGATACTTTGGATTACTTAATTCCTGATCTCCAAGTGCTTTTCAAAAATGCCTGTGGTTAAGACACCTAGCTCTGATTACATTAGTTACTATTTAATAGGATTATAACAATATGATGAAATTGTGTACAGCTTTGTGCAAACTTTCATGTTTAGAGTTTATGGTTGGGATATTGTTAAAAAACAAAACTTTTTCTCAGTCAAAGATCGAGCTCCATTAGTTGTTACACTTGCCATCTTGTTTAAAGCATATTTAACACTCAATCACTCAACACATTTCTTCATAGTAATGAATACATACTGGCCTAAGATTGTGTCTACTATGTGTATTGAAGTATAGCCAGATAACTTAAATCTTGAAATGTTTTTATAATGAAACAGTTTCAATAATTTATAGAGATATTTAGAATTATTTTAAATATATTTGCATTTTATGTGTATATATTGTGAGTACACCTGATTTCTGTACGTGGCCTTTTTACCTGCCTGAGTGAACCACTTTGGAGGCCGATTTTGAGTTTGTGTTTCAACGCAAACTGTCTTTGTAACCTTGTTATTTATTGAAACCACGAGGAGATAGCAAGCTAATAAGAAAACTTATAAACATGAAACATTTTCATTCTTGAGTAGATGTCAATCTAAAATGAATTAAATAAGATACAATTGAATTACATTTTATTAAATAAGTATGTACACATAATTATGTTCTACAGCTTTCATAATATGGGAACACCTTTAGTAGTAAGTATCACGATTAAGGATCATCTCATAGAAATGAGACGGATGCCTGGGTTAGCTATGGTCGGAACGTTATCTTCCAGACATCAGTTCCCCTCTCTCCAAGCAGCTGATGTATCCACAGGAACAGTTTTGGATCAGTGGCGTCGCAGGCTGTGCCAGGGTATAGTTATATGTGCTATAGGCTGCCAAAGTCTCACAAGTTCCTATGTTGACTACAGAAGCCTTTCCCAAGTTTGGCATAGCTGCATAATCCTTGGACCCTTGGTGCATGATGCTTACAAATGATATAGCTGCAAGGCAGAAAAGGTTCAGAGCTTCCCTTCTCCTAGGTGGGTGCCAAACCAAGACTAACGAGCCGTTCCCGACAATAGCTTACTGGTTTAGGCGCCAGTTGCTCACATTCTCACCTTCTCCTGTCAGTCATAACAGTTTCGCAAGGCCCAATATCTGAGCCACACTTGAAGGTCAGGAGTTGGACTGGTTGTCAAAGGCTAATTAAGACGTATGCCATTAGAAGAGTGTTATAGGTAGAGGAGTGCTTAAATACATTACCACTTCCGGCAATAACAACCTATAATTGTATACTCTTAATATTAAACCACTGACCTTTATATACTAAATTCTATATTTAAATGGGACAAACATATCTCGTATCACTGCACAACGGAGTAGTAGGTCAGTTGTGGACGTGGTCAAGAACCTTGTAGAGGTGAGTTAATTAAATAGATCGACATATGTCAATTCCATGCAGGATTTTCAAGCCTGATAAGAAATGAACGTTACTGAAGGACTGCAGTTACTGGTGAAACAACAACACATTGGTGAAGTGAGTATTTGAAACATGAACTGTTAAATACACAATCAATTTTAGTTTTACCTCTTAGGGACTCTGTGAGCGTTTTTCTTATTGGTATAGGAATTTCGATGTGACCTTTGAGTTGAATTGATGAAGAGAAAGTGGAGAAAAAATGTGGAAGACGTCTGCTACAAGTGGTTTTAAGTCAGACTTCTTGCGGGACACAATGGCGTGTATTGATCAGAGTTTATGACGGGAGTTGAAATATTATTTAAAATCGTTAGAAATGTTGCTATTTAATTTGTGTATCTACATTGGAATTGAAAGCTGTATGTATTGGTCAAGAAAACTTAGAATTGAAAGCTGTATGTTTTAGTCAAGAAAACTTAGAATTGAAAGCTGTATGTATTAGTCAAGAAAACCTAAGTTTATTTTGTTTCACATAAAAGTTTTCGAGTTTTATAATCCAGAGTAAATTAATTTTTTTCTAGTGGAGAGATTCACGGGAAACTAAACAATGTCAAGGACGCTCAATTGAGTTTCCAAATTGCCAACTAAATGTCTGCTACAAATAGAAGAGCTTAAAGGAATGGAACCATGAATTCTAAAAAGTGTACACATCTTAACGTAATTAGAAAACAAAACAAAACATCAAATAGAGCTTATCAACACTGTCTTTTTGTTTTGTTTTGTACACCAGATACACCAAAAAGCTTGCTATTTTTAGGTTTTCCGCCATGTATGAAATCTCAACTACGCCTACAAAAGTTTAGTTGGACAAGCAACACACCAACGAGGACATATTTCAACACTTTTGATATTTGTTTGAGTCGTTATCAGCAGACGAGAGAGTAACGGCTCTTCAACTCTTCGCTTTCTTTATCTCATTCACTTCACATATATACCTTTCCATTCCCCGAGTTCAGCCCGAACTCCCAAACCTCATTTGTCAACCCTCGTCTACTCCCCGGTCTTTGCCGCTGACAAATTTAATATTGTGACCCTGTCTGCGCGTCGGCCAAACTCCTAAACCTGCAGGCTAGAAGGAGCTGTGCGCTCCGGCGCAGTATTAGACATGGAGTAGTAGCCCTTGGCGGAAGCCGGCCCTCTCCTTCTGGGTCAGTCCAGGGCGAGTGCGACATTTGATTAGAACGTAATGTGTCAGGCCCAAATTGTCAATATTTGCCTCCCAATGCCGGTAATCAACGAATAAGTGGGGGCCATTTTAGAAAAGGGAAAAAAATAAAACGGTTGAAGGGAGAGAATCCAGTTATTGGATGAAAATAGGGAAGTAACTTTATTAATAAGCAAGCAGCCAAATATTTGATCAAGGGAGACCAGCCAAATAATGATATCCCCTCTCTTTTTTTTCAATCTACCTCTCTCTTTCTTCCCTTCTTCTTTGGGTAATTACTTTCTATCAGACAATGAAAGCCAAATCTGCACATAAGATGGCATCTTTTCTCTGTCTGCTCTATAAGATTAGATACAATGGCCCCAGGGGCGGAGCTGTTATGACGAGTGGGGAGATAAAGGTGGATTACAGCTAGGAAGAACATGAGAAGAAATAAAACCACCAGCCCGCGTTCTGCTAGAGACGACACAACACATCCCCCCGAACTTTATAATGTAGAATTGAGTGTTAACATCTAGCAACGCCTCTCGTCCGGATCCCCTCGCTCGTTTTATTTCGGTTTAATGGAACTTCTTTTATTAACTCGTTTCTTGTATTTGATATTTTTGAAATAAAGTTTTTGGTTTTGTTGGAGGTAAAGGAAAGGATGTCAGGAGAGCTTTAAAGTTTCGTTATTAATAATTCAGTTCATTAATGACATTGTGTAGTATCTATCTATCTATCTATCTATCTATCTATCTATCTATCTATCTATCTATCTATCTATCTATCTATCTATCTATCTATCTATCTATCTATCTATCTAAATCTAGCAATCTATCTAGCAATTAAGGGAGTTTTTCTATTAAAGTACTGAAAGTTTAAATAGGACTGATAATGGTAATATATTATTTAAAGGCCTAAACTCTCAAGAACAGGGCTCAACAGTTACATTGACAAATATCCTCCGAAGTGAACCATGACCTTTTTACGACTAAAAGAGGCCAACTTTAATAATATATTAAACAAAACGATTCATTTTACTCTATATATTATTAACTATTTTTTCGCCTTTCAACTGGCCAAACTTATATTCTACACCTCCAGCATATCACAAAATATAAACTATTTGTCAACACCCTTGATTCTAGATTTCTACTAGCATCTCTCCCATTGTGTGTTAGACGCTTCTCTGTATTCCAGACAATTCAGTTGTCACCCTCTAGGTGAGCAACGGTGCAGATGATTTGGAATTGTCTTCCCTTAGTGGACCAACTCTAATTTAGGCTGGTCAACACTTTAACACGTCAAAGCCACTTTTCGCTGAATTGAACACGGACGTGGAAGAAAAATCTGGCTAGCGCTTCTCTGTAATGGCGGGTTAATCAGGCTAGTCACTATTTAAATATCTGGCTTTGTCATTTCTAATCTTTCTAGATTGTTCTTTTAACTGGAACAAAATAAGATAGATTCAATTTACAGGATTTTATTTTTACATTTACTGTGATTGTACTATTATTTGTAGTGTGGAATAGTTGAAAATAGCATAGAATATAATAGTATCATTTTATTCAAACTTAGTACAGCATAATTTAATATAGCATAGCATAGCTATGCAGTTCCTCTTATCAGCTTGCAAATTCTTCACGGGAAGAAAGAAAAAAGAAGGAAGGAAACAACTAAAACCTGGACACGGATCTCGAAAACGGCTCTATTTGACAGTTTATGTGTATTTTGGGGAAAAGAATTACTAGCTTATTGGCCACACGGGTGGTTTAACATCATAATTTTTCCTAATATTATCTTCACAAATAAAATTTGGTGTGGAGGTCTGAACAGTCTTCATGAACACACATACACTAGCGGTTTTCCCAAAGTAGAATCTTCTATACCATATTTCTAGATTCAGCATTCTAGTATAGACTACTACCTTTTAGTGTTGTCATAAAATTGTACACACTTTGAGTAGATTTATACATTTGTCTTAACCAGGATTTTTCTCCAGGAGTGGGAGTGGAGTTGGGGGCTTGGGGTACAAAGAATGTTCCTTTTTACAAATCTATCTTTAGTAAAGTAAATTAATCGCTATTACAGAAAGTTATCAGCTCCATACATAGTCTTTTCTGAAAACGTTTTTTTATGTTACTTGTTTAGTTTATTATTGAGTAGGATATTTCAAGTCACCATTCTATTGTGTAAAAGAAACATCACACAGCATTATGATGTTCAGTGACATAGTAATCATTATACATGTATACATAAAATTATATAAAAATATACACACGCACACACAGACCCACTAAAATAATAAATCTAATAGAATAGAATAATTTTTTTTGAACATAAACAAACATGTCCAGTCTACTTAAAGACATGATTCAATGAGTATAGTCAAACATAAACAAACATGTCCAGTCTACTTAAAGACATGATTCAATGAGTATAGTCAAACATAAACAAACATGTCAAGTCTACTTAAAGACATGATTCAATGAGTATATTCAAACATAAACAAACATGTCAAGTCTACTTAAAGACATGATTCAATGAGTATAGTCAAACATAAACAAACATGTCCAGTCTACTTAAAGACATGATTCAATGAGTATAGTCAAACATAAACAAACATGTCCAGTCTACTTATAGACATGATTCAATGAGTATAGTCAAACATAAACAAACATGTCAAGTCTACTTAAAGACATGATTCAATGAGTATATTCAAACATAAACAAACATGTCAAGTCTACTTAAAGACATGATTCAATGAGTATATTCAAACATAAACAAACATGTCCAGTCTACTTAAAGACATGATTTAATGAGTATAGTCAAACATAAACAAACATGTCCAGTCTACTTAAAGACATGATTCAATGAGTATAGTCAAACATAAACAAACATGTCAAGTCTACTTAAAGACATGATTCAATGAGTATATTCAAACATAAACAAACATGTCCAGTCTACTTAAAGACATGATTCAATGAGTATAGTCAAACATAAACAAACATGTCCAGTCTACTTAAAGACATGATTCAATGAGTATAGTCAAACATAAACAAACATGTCCAGTCTACTTAAAGACATGATTCAATGAGTATAGTCAAACATAAACAAACATGTCCAGTCTACTTAAAGACATGATTCAATGAGTATAGTCAAACATAAACAAACATGTCCAGTCTACTTAAAGACATGATTCAATGAGTATAGTCAAACATAAACAAACATGTCCAGTCTACTTAAAGACATGATTCAATGAGTATAGTCAAACATAAACAAACATGTCAAGTCTTCTTAAAGACATGATTCAATGAGTATAGTCAAACATAAACAAACATGTCCAGTCTACTTAAAGACATGATTCAATGAGTATAGTCAAACATAAACAAACATGTCCAGTCTACTTAAAGACATGATTCAATGAGTATAGTCAAACATAAACAAACATGTCCAGTCTACTTAAAGACATGATTCAATGAGTATAGTCAAACATAAACAAACATGTCCAGTCTACTTAAAGACATGATTCAATGAGTATAGTCAAACATAAACAAACATGTCAAGTCTTCTTAAAGACATGATTCAATGAGTATAGTCAAACATAAACAAACATGTCCAGTCTACTTAAAGACATGATTCAATGAGTATAGTCAAACATAAACAAACATGTCCAGTCTACTTAAAGACATGATTCAATGAGTATATTCAAACATAAACAAACATGTCCAGTCTACTTAAAGACATGATTCAATGAGTATATTCAAACATAAACAAACATGTCCAGTCTACTTAAAGACATGATTCAATGAGTATAGTCAATGTATCTAAAAAAAATCAAACCCATAAAGTGTACAGCACTAAAATGACCAGTGCGTTAAAATGGCAGCGCCAAAAACGTCTTGCTTTGTAGCAAAGGGAAATGCATCTAAAGGGTTAGGGTTAAGGTAGGACAAGGTAGAACAAGTGAGAAAGTAAAACAAAACAAAACAAAAAGAATGAGAGAGTAAAGGAGAGAGTTAGAGAACAAGTCACAAAAACAAATCACTTTCTATTGCGTCAAAATGAAAACAAAAAAGATAAAAACACTCTCGACCCACAATTCTAGTTGCGTTTTGTTTTTTTGTTTTGTTTTTGTTTTGTTTTGTTTTGTTTTTGTTTTGTTTTTGTTTTGTTTTTGTTTTTGTTTTGTTTTGTTTTTGTTTTTGTTTTTTTGTTTTTGTTTTTGTTTTTGTTTTGTTTTTGTTTTTGTTTTGTTTTGTTTTGTTTTTGTTTTGTTTTTGTTTTGTTTTTGTTTTGATTTTGTTTTGTTTTGTTTTGTTTTTGTTTTGTTTTTGTTTTGTTTTTGTTTTGTTTTGTTTTTGTTTTGTTTTTGTTTTTGTTTTGTTTTGTTTTTAATTGTTTTGTTTTTAATTGTTTTGTTTTTGTTTTTTCTTTTCTTTTGTTTTTGTTTTGTTTTGTTTTTCTTTTGTTTTCGTTTTGTTTTCGTTTTGTTTTTGCTTTTTATTTTCTCACCGCTCTGTGAGGGGGGGGGGGACATCGATACACTAGAAACAAGAAAAAGATAAAAAAAATAATCTGTCACCGAAAATTCTTAATCTGAGTCTATTCAAGATGGTTCCACTAAGGTTTAAACTCGGATCGCTGGATTCAGAGTCCAGAGTGCTAATCACCATGGAACCACATATAGGATTGGTTTGTTAAGGGTAACAGTGTCAACATTTTTGTTTGATAGTCACAATGGAAATATAGAAATAGAAAGATGTTTAAGACTAAAGACAGATTTAAAACTCCAAGGAAATCATACCTCTAGTTCACATCAGATACACTGTGTCTTATGCAGGTAAGTCATACGGAGGTAACTCAAATAACGAGATCCAATACCAGTAATAACACATTCAATTGGCCAACAAAGTAAGTTAGTCGACGCTGATAGCGACTGTTTAAAAACAAGTTCAATAATAAGGAAGGGAACCGTCGAATGTCGTCAAGCCAAATCTCTACGTTCATAAAACCTGTCTCTCTTTAAAACCTTCAGAATTATTCTGCTAGCATTTCGCGATTCTCCATCAAATCACAGTCTTGTTTTTACTAGCCGCGTCATTGTCTCTAAGTCAAAACTTTCCCTGTCTATAAAACAAATTACTAATTCCTAATCGTGTCATAACAATATGAACACAGCGTACTGTCATCCACAAGGATTATGGTTTTACACTGCTGTATCTCAGCGCACTAGCTGATGTGCGATATTCCTAGCATGAGTATTAGGTGAAAGGGATTCTATTACTTATAATGCGTTGAGTCCCAGAATTAACTTGAATGTTATGTGTGTTGAGGCTTAACCTGTGATATTTGTGGACGGGAGTATCTCTCCAAAATAGGGCTCCACAGCCACATGAAAAGTGTTCGAGATGAACCACAGTCGCTCTACGACTGAAGGAGGCCAACATATGTTGAGGCCAACGTATGGTGGAGGCGCGGTGGCTGAGAGGCAAAGCGCTTGGCATCCGAACTGGAGAGTTTCGAGTTCGTATCCCGATGAAGACTGGGATGCTTAACTTCTGGTTCTTTGGGTGCTTCTGAGTTCATCCAGCTCTAATGAGAACCTGATACTAGTGGGTGGAAAAGTAAAGACGGTTGGTCATAGTGCTGACCACATTAACACCCTCGGGCAACCGTGGGCAACAGAAAACCGATGACCTTTAAATCCTTCGCCCCCTATTGATCACAAGGTCTGAGAGGGAAGTTTAGTTGTTTTTTCTTCTTTTTTTACTACGTACGCCGTGATGACCCACATTGGAAGTTTCGTTACATTGTTGCTGAAATGACCATTTATAATATTCCGCATTCGATTATCCTGACGATCGTTATCCAGACAGACCCCCTTCCGAATTAATCCGGGTAATGGACGTCGTACTGTATAATGTTTCTTGGTGTATAAGTAACTTCAACGCACTAAAAAATACCCCCCCCCCCCCACCCTCTGGGCGATTGTAACTAACTAAAGATGCACGACAATGGTACAAAGGTTCTAAAATTGACAAAGTCCAATGTCAATAAATACCTTTTAAAAGCAATTATTAGGATGTTTTTTTAAAGAAATAAATTTGATTGAGGGGATCATTGCAATTATAAAACATTTTGCTTTAGTGCTCTCCTTCTTCTCCCCCCCCCCTCCTTCGAGGGTATCCGGTACGCCCAGGCCTTTTCCTACATTCTGAGTCTTTGAACTTTCTACTCCTGACATCTACAACGCACGTATTCTCCTAAAACACGAGAGCGCTGGTCACATATGAAGAAGGGACTGGATGGTACTGAAGTGTGATAGACTTTCGAGAGGGCAGAGGATGTACATTTTTTTTTAATCAGATCATTCTTGAGTGCGTAGGATGTAATTATTTTGTCCTTGGTGAGATATGTCTTTAATTTATAAGATATAGATTGCCTTTAGGGGGCAATATGTTTATATTCTGGTTCTACGGATCAGGCATAATATATAGTAACATGTAATAGAGCTACTTTTGGCGATATATATGGAAATATGATATTCTTTTCCAGGAAATTTAATTTGCTTTTTTTAAAGACGTGTCCTTATAATTTTCCAAAAATTGTGTGAAACATTTTATGTAGAAATAAAACGTATTTTCCCCCTATATCTATATAAAAAAAAACCCACATGTAATAAATTTCAAATATGGATTTATAAACACAATGCTATTAATAGAGTACGAGAAACACTAATAAATAAATATAATTACAATTGCTACCGTAGTAAAAGGGACATAACCAATACAAAGAGAAGACTCAAATTATATAAGTAAAGTATTACCTCCCTTATTTCTATCTGTCCAAAAAAAACAACAAAAAGCATGAAGACAGAACATATTACTGTGCCATACTGGAAAGCATGTATATGTTAGTCCTAAAGTTTTGCGCCAAATTATGGGATCATGTATGACAGCCTGACAAACTGATCTTTTCTAACAGTTCTCAGAAGGTCATTACTATGCCGAAGTAATCTTTGACGTGGTCACTTACAAAATCATTATGAGGCTCAGTAGTTCTTTAAAATTCCGTTGATGGACATTCCTTCCCTACTGTACTGTTATAGTCTATGCCCTCACAGCCATCGGTCAGCCTTGCTGGGATAATTTGAGTTCAAAACTTTAGACGTAAATTTTTTATTTTTATTTTGCGAGTGTGAGTGTGCTTTCTATTAGCACAATGTTAAGTTTATCTTTTTAGCAGAATGTTGTGTTTTTTTGGTGTTGGTGGTTCTTTTAATCCCGCAGTTATCATTTAGTGCTCGTAAGGCACTTTGGTGCCCTAAACTCTATCTCAATATGTTATATAATATTTATTAAAAGAAAAAAAGGCGTACCCATCTTTCTGTTCAGAAAAAAAAGAAAAAGAAAAGGTTATAAACTCAAACGTTTTAATGTTTGAGAGTATTTTTAAAAATCTTAAGACATCATAATGAATTTGTTATTTTTATAGTATAAATAACAGGCTAAGTCTGTTATAATATAACAATGGTACGGTACAAAATAGAAAACTGAAAGTCTTCATTACAAGTTGTCTTTTTGGGAATGAACTTTTTACTTTTGTAAACGTTATCCGTAGGGAAAAATTACAGGACAATCTTGAAATGTTTTTTTTTGTTATTTTGAAAAATAAATTTACTGTTTTGGTACTTACATATTTATTATATAAAGAACAATTGTTGTTGCAATATCTTATAAGCATAAAGAATTGTTTATAAATGTACAGTTTCCTTTTGTATATTTGAATCCGTTGACATTGTTTTATAGTAAATGTTTAAAACCATTAATTGGACGACACTATATCATGGTGTAAGAATGCTGGGTATGGCACACATATCAAATCTAAACAAGGCATGCAAAAACAATAAGAACATAATTACAAATATGACAAATATTTGTAATCCAAAATCCTTTAGATGCGCAATTGTCAATTTGGGTTATTGAATTTAGAGAAAGCGATAAGATGGGCATAATAGTTCAAAATTTAATTACTGTTAAGAACATTAAAAATAAAATGGATGCGTCATATTGAACTGAAATCACTCGATTTTAAATAATGTATAATTCCATTTTTTTTCAGATCAGTTCTAGGAAAAAAAAAATATGATGGGGTCATGTAATGCTAATAGTGTGTGCCTCTTTAGATTGGTGCATGATTGTCGTTGTGTATGTCATGTTGTTCATTAATTGAAGTAAATGTCTTTAAAAACGTTTTATTTCTTATATATTGTAGGTCATAACCTACGTAAATATTCCCTTTTTTTTCTATTTCAATGTTTAGGATACACAAATAAGAAAATGGGAAGTTTATTGCTTAAACAATAATAATTAATAGACATAGGATCGATTTACTTGGTCTAAAAAAATACCAAAAATTCAAACACGGGAGGTAACAAATAAAAGATACTCTTTTTTTTAGAATAGTTATTAACTCCCTTGGAAACATATATTCTACCGAGTGTTGACAAAAACAAGAGATGTATTACACAGAGATGCCTACATGCCAAAATGGAAATGTGTATTCACAGACCTTGAAATGTGTATTCTAAGGGACAAATGTGTATTTTCATAAAAATAAAGAAATATACTGCGGAAAGATTAAAAATCATCCAAGCCCGTAAAAGCAGTACATCATACACAAACACATCGTAAAGTTATATAAGACATTTTGTACATTTGTCTAAATATGTACACTGAAAGTCTTTTTCATAGACTTTTCTAGAATAGGTTAGATAATAGAATGATAAAAGAATGATGCCGTTCTTGTCACTTGGCAAGGATTTCATGATCATGATACCGGCTACCTCTAGTGCAGGGGTGGGCAACCTTTTTTTATTGAGGGCCGCTTTAAAAAAAATTAGGAATGAAGGGCCGCATATATCTATCTATCTATCTATCTGGTTATCTATCTATCTATCTATCTATCTATCTATCTATCTATCTATCTATATATATATATATATATAGCATAGCTTATTATGTATAATGTCTTTTATTTTACATTTATGTTGTATCAAACATTCATATTTTTTTACACTCCAAATTGGGGAGTTACTAAAACAAAGTTGTGAAACTTCTTTTACTAATAGTTTTATAAACTATATTTTCGTCGTTTCCCACACATCAAGCCACCACAAATATAGTGCTGTATTTTAGTATGAAGTATTTCATTGTTGACACTGTTACATGTTCCAGAACTGTGAAACTAACTTACTAGTTGTTATTCTCGTGACTGCTTTCTAATTACAGTCACTCAGCATCAACCGTTTGATCGTCTTAAGAGCTGTTTCATTTCAAACAAAAAAATAATTGTTCACAGATATATTTACACTCAGATGATGTGAAATTTTAAGCAGCAAATTTTTTTAGATGTCTCGCGGAACAACTTGAACTTTTCATTCAAGTCATAATTTACTTGGAGGCATGTTCTTTGAAGCTGAATCAGCTTCTGCATTAAATGCTGAACTGAGAAGTATTAAAAACTGGTTCCTAGTTCTTGATGTCTTAAAATTTCTTTCAAATTCCATAATAAGAAATCCAAATAAGTCTTGCACTTTTTAACTTTTTCACTAGAAACAGCTTCAGATTTCAGCATAGGAAAATGACAAAACCTGTTATCATTTGCTTGCCTGGAGAAATGGGAAAGCTTTGTTTGAAAAGATTTAACATGCACTGTAGCAACGACCCATTACAATTATCGTCAAACTTGTCATCCATATTAGAAATATTAGTAACCGAGTCACAGTCAATATCGTTTCATTTCTTCCATGAGATCCCCTATTTTTCTCAATACCTTGTCCATGCTAACCAGCGCCTACGTCTGTGTTACTGATCTATGGAATGTTTTGTTTCCAAATCTTTAAGCAGGCTACTTCTAGTAACTGCTTGTGGTTAAGACCCCTGGTTCAGATAAGTTGGATAACTGGGTCAATAACATGTTTAATATTCAATGCATCTTTGCCCAAACTTTCCCGTGTGGTGGTAAGAGTAGATGGTTGGGATATTGTTCTTTAATTTTATTAACAAACCTTTTGTTTATCTTAGTCAAAGCACGCGCTCCATCAGTGGATCAACTCGCCATCACTTTCAACACTATTCTTCGTAGCATTAAATACACACCTGAGTTTTGCGTCTTTGACTGAATATTCCGACTTATTGCCAATTAGTATAATTTTCATTTCCTAAACACTTTTTAGAATCACATGTATAGAGATTGTTTCTTGAGCCTCTTCATCATAAAAAATAGATATACTAAAAGTTTAAAATTATTTATTTTTAATAATTTTGCATTTTTTTTATATAGATATAATGCGTAGGCACAACTAATATTTGTAGGTGTCCGCGGGCTGCAAAAAACACTCCTGCGGGCCACATGTTTGCCCACCCCTACTCTAGTGTATTCCACACTCCATAATGGCGGCAACAGCAAAATCCATTCCAAAGAATGGAAATTCTTGCTACAAGTGAAATTAGACTTAAACCAGATGTTTGCTTAGCTGGATCAGTGTGTAATTCTATAATAGTAGTTTTGTTTATAGCCAATTTCTTTACAAGGTTTCCAGTAACTGGAAATATTTTATCACATTCTAAAAGAATTCAGATTTTCTTCTTTCAGACCATTCTTTTAATAGTTAGCAGAAAGCTTTTTCATCTTTTTCATCACTAATAACAAACATTTTAAAGAAATTTTTTTCATGCAGATCATACTAATTAGTCATTAAAATTATTTCTAATATAAAAGCTGTCCATTGGGTCTGCTGAATAGTTGTTGTAAGATAAAGCTATTTATTCTGGTGTCTGATGCTTGAAGTTGTTTTATAAAACAAACAAATTACTGGTTTTTAAACAAATCTCATTTACAAGTGATACATTTAGTTCAATAGCTCTTATTTGTAACTTCGTTTGTTACAGAACTAGAATTCAAGTTCAAACCAATATAAATGTCGGAAGTGGGAGCAAACATTTAGTGGACCAATCAGGTTTTACTCTAAATTGTTTTCTTTTTTAGGATTCAATCCTAAATATGAGTTAAAGTACCACATTTACGTATACAGTAGAAAAATATCAGATTTAGTAGAGATTGGCAAAAGGCGACTAGGAAAAAATATTTAGGCTCAGAACTCATCATTTGTTACTTATATACTGAAATATTTCTTATGAACTCTAAATTTTCCAAAAATGTACTTCAAATAATTATGATAAATCATGTGCAATGACATCAACTCTGTCGCCCTATTAGACTAGAATGTTTTAAAACGTCATGTTTTCGTCTGAAAAGTGGAGGGGCGGTAGAGTGAAAATGATTAATTGCTTAAGAGTCTTCGCTCCTTTTATAATTTCTGCTAATCATTGCATTTTTGCAGTTGGCATTAAAGAAAAGGGGTTGAGGCGACACGAAATAAGAATTTCATTTATAGCATATATAAGTTTATATTAGTGATATTTTGTTATTGTTTTAAATTTCTTAACTACAATACCAAAAGAAAAAGTATTTTTTTGTCTGATGGGCGGAGGGCGATTGCAGTATCGCTCCTCCCACTGTACTCCCACCTGGTACAACCCTTTTTCATTTTATATTTACTAATTGGCTAACAGGGGAACGACATAATATAACGATCGTTTAAATATTAATGACAAGCTTTAATAATATCGATATTTAATTGAATTTTATTAACAAGCTGTGTTTTCTACAAATAAATTGGACCGCCCCTTCACTCGAAAGTTTAGGGTGGGAATAGGACAGCATACTGGGGAGGGGCGAAATAATCTTAAATTAGGTTGAAATATAAATAATTAGTATATATTTTAAACATAAGTAATAAATTCGTATTAAAATTGTGTGATTTCTTTACTAAAAATCGTCCGCCTCCCCCCTTTGTGGGTGGGTCGACGAGTTTGGTGCAGGGCGATCACCCATCCCCGGATACGCCAGTATCTAAATTAATATTAAGATTATTATTTTTCAGGTTCAGTAAAGTCGCGCCGGAGTCGTATTTTCTAAGGAGGTAATATCATTCATTGTTAGAGGCATGGATTATTGAGCTTAATTTTTAAATGTGCGTAGTACGCCAATTGTAAAGGTTCTGCAACCCACGACCTCCATCCTTTCATGCCTAGGTAGATATAAACTCAAGTTAAAAACAACAACTATATTTGCAAAGTGTAGATCTTAAAATTAAATCTTGATCTACATCAGTGATTCCCAAAGTGGTCTATATAGACCTCCAGGGGTCTACGAAGACTTCCAAGGGGTCTACGAAAGCTAAAAAGGGATTTGGGGTTCTACGAGTTGTACACGGGGGTCTACGATAAAGAATCTCAATTCAGCACGGCGTGACTTTAATTTTGACAATTGCAATTTTTTTCATACACACATTTATGATTTGTACCTTAAGGAATCCTTAAAATTTTTATCCTGCTGATTAAATAATAATAATTGTTTTGTTTAATTTAATAACTATATTTAAATAGTGTAGTTTTGTCTAGTTATAACTTTAACAAAAATAAATGTAAACTTACAGCGTTAAGTATTTGAAATTGAACTTCATTACTTCCTAGTCAAACAAGCGAGTGTTAATTTGCCATTTTTTTAATGATCCTATGAAACCAATTAAGCTGGAGGATCATTTGAAATGATGCCACCCTAATAAAAAGATAAAAGTTTGCAAAACTTTCAAACGCTCAAAGAAAAAGTTCAGAATAAACCCACAATATCTCTCTTTGACCTGACATTGAGAAGATGATTATAGTAAAATACTGAAAACCACACACGATAGGCAAATTATTTATTTTACCAGCCGTTGAAGAAATTGTAAAAACTCTTATACAAACTTATATCATTAAAAGAATTTCATGTTTGGGTTTTGTGGCCGGTGTCTTGTTTTGTGGCCGGTGTCTTGTTTTGTGGCCGGTGTCTTGTTTTGTGACCGGTGTTTTGTTTTGTGACCGGTGTCTTGTTTTGTGGCCGGTGTCTTGTTTTGTGGCCGGTGTCTTGTTTTGTGGCCGGTGTCTTGTTTTGTGGCCGGTGTCTTGTTTTGTGACCGGTGTCTTGTTTTGTGGCCGGTGTCTTGTTTTGTGACCGGTGTCTTGTTTTGTGACAGGTGTCTTGTTTTGTGACCGGTGTCTTGTTTTGGACCTCTTGATGAAGAATGCAATTTTGAAGACATGGTTGCATTCTCTGGTGACACTCCAAAAGGGCAAATGTCAATGGTCCCAATTTTGAGCTTCCGGAACGTGTTTTCTCATTATGATGTGTACGGTTCTGATGTGAACAAATTAACGGTGGTCCTATTGGGATAGTTTATAATAGGTGTCATCTTTCTTGTCTATCGAATGAGAGCTTGTCCATTACTCGTTTTTAATATTCACTATACGTTTCTTCTTTTCTTCCGGATAGAGTGTGATGTTCAAGTGTGTATATGTTTTCTCACATTGGGTAAGTGTGTCAGCCTTCTATTTCCTTCTATTTCAACATTGGAGAACAGTGTTCTTGTTGTTGAGCTTTACAAGGTCACACAATAAGTTTTGTACAAAATCTTTTGGGTGTTACTTCAGATTATGTTGATAATTACATTCTAGCCTCCCGACGGGAGATGCGAGCAGGCAAGGTGACCACCGAACGTCAGTCCAGGCATCATGAGTTGTTTTTTTTTTAGAAGGCACCAGCGTTTGTTAAGCTTTGAGGACTATTTTTATATTGGTCAAATTAACTGTTTGTCGAACTTTGCCTCCAATTCACTAGCATGGTAGCTGTTAGCTCTAGTGCCTCCTATTCACTAGCATGGTAGCTGTTAGCTCTAGTGCCTCCTATTCACTAGCATGGTAGCTGTTAGCTCTAGTGCTCCTATTCACTAGCATGGTAGCTGTTAGCTCTAGTGCCTCCTATTCACTAGCATGGTAGCTGTTAGCTCTAGTGCCTCCTATTCACTAGCATGGTAGCTGTTAGCTCTAGTGCCTCCTATTTCTTCTCTGTGGTTGTTACAATGAAATTCACTTATTTTTTTCTCCATGTGGCCATTCAATGAGTATTCCAGCTCCTCCGTTTGTGGTGGCTTTCTGAGAACCATCCATGTAAACTCTGACCCATTGGTTGTTAGGGCAATGGATTTGTAGAAGAGTTCACTTAATTCTTGAGCTCTGTTTGAATATAGTCAAATATTACTTTCTTCTTATGTAAGTCTTTACAAACGACATATTTCTGCAAAAAATATATATCTCTATACAGCTGATTGAGTCAACCTTGTCTGGTAATGATTCATTTTTTTATTCAAATTATTATGGCTTAAGAAATCCACGAAAAACTGCTATTTGTGAAAACTTTTTACTATGATACTTAAGGCACATTAAAATTTAATGTTTTAAGAACTACTTCAAAAAACAACAAATCATTTTTATTAAAAATAATCTCTGTAGATGGTGATCTTGCAAACGATTAAAAAATGTGTATAGTGATAGTAACGATACATATTAACTGTTATATAATGGTTTAAATTTGAATTTTGTTAATAAATTATTTTTAAAAAATTAATTCAAATTAAAATGTAGTTTTAAATAACTTTTTCACTCCTCGTGTCACAGGTAAAAGTGACTGGTTAGAAATTATTTTAAACAAAATGTTTGATTTGAAAATGATGAATTTTCTAAAATTCAATATAACTTAAGCAGGGGGTCTACGGAAAATCCAGAAAACATGGTAAGGGGTCTACGAGACTAAAAGTTTGGGAACCACTGATCTAGATGAAGCCTTCGCTTCCTTTCATTACTTTTGAGACCATAAAGTCAGTAGCTGATATTTTGTAATCGATCTTACTTCAAAAAAAACATGTTAAGTTACTTCTACTTTGATTTTAATTATTGTTATGGATACAACAGAATCTACAAGAAGAAAACCATTTCATAGACCAACAACAGACACAAGGCCATAAAGAAATGATAACAAGAGCGCCAAGAAGCAAATACTGTATTCCATATTTGAACAAGAAACATGTAGAATGGAACAGATTGAAGTACAAACGTGTCTTAATACATTGTATTTAGGTTTCAATAACAGTCAACGATGTCTTTAGAGTTTTGTTGTTTTTGTGTTTGAGAATCCAATTGGTGCACATAACGATAAATTGTTGATACGTGGTACTTGAATATATGACAGTGACCTGACCGCCTGGCAGTGACTTGGCTGTGTGACAGTGATCTGACCGCGTGGCAGTGACTTGACCGTGTGACAGTGACAAAATCGTGTGACAGCGACGTGATTGTTTGATAGTGACGTGACCGTGTGACATTAAAATTACCGTATGACATTGACTTGACACAGTGACAGTGACTTGATCGTGTGACAGTGAAGCTGGAGACAAAAGTCGTAGACCAATTCACGCAAATTCACACCCCAGTTACTATCTATCTCCGAGATACTTTAGGCTAGAATTAAAAATGGTCTATACAGAACGAGCCCTAAAGAGCATTTAATTCTGTCACAGCATCGTGTTGTGTCATCAGGCATAACTGATGGAAGGCAAACATTATCAAGTGAAGTGTTTGTATGGACAGACCGAGTCTGAGAGTATCTTGTAACAAGCTCTTCGGTCTTTTCCACTGTTTGGGGCAATAAGAAAATAATAGAGAATACACCTCTCTCTCTCTCTCTTTGTACTCTTCTGTTAGAAGGCTGAACTAAATAGTTTATAACAACATAAAAAAAGTAAAGTTCCTCTTAGAGGCCACGCTGTCTTTGGGACAGAAGCGAAACGCAGCTGTTTTTAGCACTGCAGAAAAATTTCAGGCTTTTTCAATCCAACCAAGTACAAGCTACTGAACAGTTGTACTTTTCTTTCCTCTAAACTGTAACTTAAAACACATTTATAGTACTGTAAGAAAACCTGTCAAGTATTTAATTATTTTAAACGTTTTGTTTAAATGTCCGATTCATCTTCCTTTACCTATACCAGTGGTTCCCAAACTTTTTCCTTATTCCGAGTAGTTAGCAGAACACTTTACTAATTTTTGTTAAGAGAGATTAATTCACGTATTTAATTAATTTAATTTATTCACTATTTAATTATTCCAGTAGTTTGTGGAACACCTATGCAGGCATCGCGTAACAATAGGGTTTCGCAGAACACAGTTTGGGAAACACTGACCTATACAATACTGAAGAATTCTATGCACTAAGAAATATTCTTCATAATTTTGATTACAGTGGTTATGTCTCTCATGAGATAGGTCATAGCAGAGCTCATGAAGTGGTCTAGCATTGACTGAGCACAGTATTCTATCATACGTAGCTATCATCCAGCTTTCTCTCCAAGGTCTCAATGTGTTCTCGCGCTCTGACTCGCAAAGAGTTGATGCTGGAGCTCTTGTCCACAAAGCCGCACATCAACTCCGGCGCCCTGGGTCTCTTGCTATGCATAGGGCTGAACATGCCGGACAGTCCGTGCAGCTGCGACGTCAGGTTACCGCAGTGCGTTGTCATGGCGGATGAGAGGTAGTCCGGAAAAGGGATGGAGCTCGACGAGCCGAGTGCGGATGACGAGTATGACGTCAGAGGCGACGAGGAAATGTCTGTTGCCATGCTGACGATGGGCGGAGTCAGCCAAGGATCAAGAGGAAGTGACGTAGAGCCTAGAGCTACAGACGTTGAAATGCTAGGCATGGTGGGAACGGCGATGCTGTCCGGAAGTTTGCCGTATTCTATCTTCTCCTGCCTCCGCCATTTCGCTCGCCTGTTTTGAAACCAAACCTATAAATAAAAACAAAATGAAAACAGTAATGTAAATGTGAGGTTTTGTAAATATACATAATTACACTTAATGTTAAATATTCTTTTTTGTTAGACTACTAACAGGTACGATCTAAGGATCTTACTATTTATTTAGTATTGGAGAGAGACAGTGACCAAGAAAGCTATATACAGCGAGAAAACATGGGCCTCGATTCTTGAAGAAAAGCGTGCCACACGGAAAATGGCCAGCTCCCCTACCACCAAAGCGAAAGCCACCTTGAACTGCAATATATATTGACGGGAGAGTCTCTCCAAAATAGGGCTCCACAGCCATATGAAAAAATGTTCGAGATGAACCATAGTCGTTTCACGACTGAAGTAGGCCAATGAGTATTGCTCGAAAGTCAATGTCATATGAACTGACATGAGCTTCGAACTTCCCCACTTTGCCTTCTCACTGATGCCAAGCGAACTGTTAATGTTACATTTCAATTCAATCAGACACAAACTGCGCGTGCTACTTTTCAAGCACGTGCAAAGTGTTTTGTTATTTATCATAACAAATATCATTCTCAATGTCGAAAGGCGCAGTGTTGATCAAGTCACGTGTACGGTGAACCTTCACCAACACATTGGAACATCAAAGTTACCCCTTTAAGACTTTGCGATTTTTTAGGGCAGGTATGTAAATGTAATCAGTTTCTAAGGCCAAAGGTTAACGGCTATCACAACAACCAATCGGCTTTACTTTTAAAAACGTAAGTCGTGTATCCATTACAGTTGGGTAGACTCAGGGGCGTCCCTAAAATACCGATGTTAAAAATCTCATTTTTCTTCGGATTTGAACTTGAGACCCTTCGCTTTACAATGTGACCACCAAGCCCCCTTCCCCCAAACAACTTTTCGTATCTTTCATTGACCAAATGCGAATCACATTTCACAGTATTAAGAATTAGGAGGAGTGTATCGTTATGTAAGTAGCTGTAAGTAGCCTACCCGTACCAAAGTTTTCAAACTTCATCTTCTTGTAATCCCAGTAGAATAACAGCTACTGTCAAATGTCTTCCATTATGGCTGCATATGAACAACTTGCTCTCCCAGCAGGACTTAGACTTAGGCCCTTAACTCTTAAAGGCATTTTCCCTTTGCTTTTTCTCCAAAATGATTGAAACTATCACTGTAGCCATATTTGGAGGTCCTCCATGCAATCGGGGGCCCTAAGCTCTAGCTTATGTTGCCTATAGGTAAATCCAGCGCTGTATCCCACGTAACAGTCATTGGTTTTTATTTTTTTATATGTTCTTTAATGGTTTCTAGTTTGGGATCAACCCAAGATGTCCGTTGTCTTGCATTTCAAAGACATGACCTTTAACCTAACCAATATCTTTGGAACAAAGCAAGCCATTTAAAGTAGTTCTGACCTTCTTGCAATGTGACCTCATTGTCAATATCTATGATAGCAACCAACGACATTCTCTATGATATTTACAATATTAGAGAATAGATTGCGCTGCAAATCTATGAAATCTCATATGTGATTCTTAGGCTAACTAAAATTTAACATTTAATTGAATGCATAAAATATAGATTTAATGTATATGTTTGTGTGTGGGCCTGTGTTATTCCGTGCTATTTTTGTTTTCTGTACACATTTAATCCAGTTCCAAGCTTGTTTTAATGTTTTCCATTTTTTTCCCAGTTACGATCAATTTTATCTCGAATAAATTCTTTCTTCGACACGTTGGACTTTAAATTCATTGTGTGTTTGAAAATTCTCAAAGCCCAAAGGGAGATTATTAAAAAAAAAAATCCTAATACGTTATAAATTGTTGATTGAAATTCACGACTCCATTCTCCACGATTCCCCGCTCCTCCCGCACTTAACGCAAGAATAACAAAATTAACAGATGGGCTACAAAGGTATTATTTGCTTTATGTCCAGTTAATAAGACAGGACCTGCACCCGGGACACAAACGATTCGTCCAGCATTAAATCTCGCTATACATTGACTTTTAGCTGACCCTCCTCTCGGACTTTTGACCGCGGCGAGTCGCGCTAGGGGGCGGCCAATTATCGCCCTAGCACAAATGGTCAGTGGCGGTTAAACTTTAGGGTCATCTTGACCATCTTATGAAAAGCGGCGCGGACAGAAGAGCTAAAGACTAAAGAGGTTTTTGGAGGAGCTATCAATGGCAGGACGGGCCGTGCAGAAAGTGCTCGCTGGACAGTCCCGGATGCAACTTTCCTTCCAAAGGACGCTAATTAAACCGCATCTCATCCTACTACGGCCCTCCCATCGAGTGGAACTGGACATTTCCTAATTAGACTCCTTTAGCCTTAGGAGATAGACCTAATTTTAGTTGCCGCCGGCTAGACGGCAGTCTCCAAAAGAAAAGGGGGGAGGGGGAGGGAAGCGAAGTGACCTTGTGTGGACCGTCGCCATTTTAACTCATCGGGTGAGGTCAGCGTAGCGTAAGGTAATTGGATTGGTCGTAGGATTGGTCGTAGTCCTTTGGAAAGAAGGGGGTGAATCTTTTGTTGCTTTAGACACATTGGTAGGAAGAGAGCGAAATGGAAGCGGGCGGGGGGGGGGGGGAGAGAACAGGATAGAGGGAGCTCGACGCTAGAGAGGGATATATGAGTTTAAATGACTCCTCCTCTATCTGTCCCTCTCACTGTTCTGGGATGAAGTTAATAGCTGCTGTACTTGGAGTGGGGACGACATTATCTCGTAACGTCTTAGAAAAATCTCACTTGATCTGTGGGGGAATAGGGTAGAACGGGCGACCGCCTTTTTAAAGAGAGAGAGGGAGAGAGATACCGGTGCCTCACTAATGGAAGTATTAAACACTTCATCAGCGGCTAAATGTGATCAACGCTTCCTGGAGGAGTAATGACTAGACTATGGCGTGAGGCACAGGGTGAGAGGCGCCCTGGGAAGCTGAACAAAATAAAAAGTACCACTGAAAGTCCGTCGTCACGTCTTTAACATGATTGTCCTCGATCGATGAACTAACGACGTGAGACGTCCATCTTCAGATTCAATAATCTTTCACTGAGTCTAAGTTTATTGAATACATGAAAGACCTAAAATGAAAGCTTTAAAATATGGCAATTGATACATTATTTTAGTGTCATTAAAAATAGATCTAAATCAGAGGTTCTCAAACATTTTTGACCCATGGATCCCTTTTCATAGCCCAAATTTTCCCTTAGACCCCCAACTGGCCCAAGTGAAAAAGCTCCAGAGAATAAAAAAATGGAGCATTTTGTTGAAAAAATATTTACATAGATTATATCTTTTCTTTAAAATAAAATTAAACTATGACTCGGATGAATGTGATGACATTTTGTGTTGATTGTGTCCTGCTCAATGATTGTGTCTAGCAACCACAAAGATGAAGTTTATAGCGGCACTGAATGACCGTTCTATGTGATAGAAAGACGAGAAAGCAGTCCACAACTTCCATATAGTCGCACATTATGCTCGATATAAAATGTCTGAGTTTGAGTTATGAATTTTTACAGTGTACCAAAATGTTCAAGACACAGTCAGGAATATCCACGAGAAGAATTGCTTCAACTCTTTGGTTCAGATCTTCACGAAGAGCCGTAAGGTTTGACAGTAAGCAAGAAAATCATCTTTGTTTAGGACTTTAAAAAATTTTGGAAACTTAGAACATTCTTCTCTTCCCTATTATAGTTTGTAAAGAAAAAATTTCGCAACAAGCGAAGATATTACGCTTTTAGAATCTATAAAATGTATTAGATCACCTTGTAGTTTCACATTAGTTTCGTTAAAGTTAGCTACTAAATCAGTTATGCATATTATTGTAGAGACGCACTATAGTAAACGCAAAATTGCGACGACATAAATCCAAAGCGAGACTGTAGCTTAGATTAAAGAGACTGTTGAGGCTAGGATTTCATAGAGGTAACATGGTACATGATAGTGACTGAGACTAGTCTGCTCCCGTTATCTTATATAATACAGACGTTACTTCAAAAAAGAAGATGATTACGTCCTACGCGTCATGCATTTAGTCATGCATATTAACCAGTGACTTAAATTCTGCCAAGTCACTGGTTTTCCCGGCTAGCTCAGGCAACCCATTCCACGCTCTAATAGCACTAGGGAAGAAGGAGTATTTGCACAAATTTGTCCTAGCATATGGGATGAGGAATGTGCCTTTATCTTTGTGTCTTTCAGAGTATTTTATTAAATTTTGTTTTTGTATTTGAAGATTATGGTTCAGTGTTTTATGTATAATTGCTACTTTACTTTTGAGTCTTCTGTCCTGAAGGCTTTCTAAATTTAGTGATTTTACTATAGGTGTTACTCTAGTCAAATATGAATATTTATTTGTTATGAATCTTACTGCTCTATTTTGTGTCTGTTCCAGTTTCTTAATGTTTTCTTGAGTTGAGGGGTCACAAATGGAGGATGCATATTCTATTATTGGCCTAACCAAGGTTAAATAACATTTTAGTTTTATGTTCTTATTTGATTTATTGAAATTTCTTTTAATAAACCCTAATGCTTTGTTTGATTTTTCTATAGTTTCATCAATATGTGGATTCCATGACAGTTTTTCATTTATTATAACACCTAGGTATTTTGCGTTTTTAGTCTGTGTTACTGGTTTGCCATGAATAAGATAAGTGGAATTAATTTGTTTTAGTTTTTTTGTTACTCTTAACAACTGACATTTTCTGGGTGGAAAGACATGCTCCAATTTGATTCCCATTTCTGTAATTCATCTAATTCTCTTTGTAAAATATCTGTGTCTTGTGTTGTTTTTATTGTTATATATATTATGCAATCGTCTGCAAATAATCCGACTTTTGTTCCTGAAGTAATGCAATTTGGTAAATCATTTATGTAAATTAAAAATAGTAGTGGACCCAAGACTGTTCCTTGAGGTACACCTGAGTTTAATGTTATCGGTGTTGATTTAGAGCCACTTATTATTACAGTTTGTTCTCTCCCTATCAGAAAATCTTTAATCCACTGATGCAGTGGACCATTAATGCCAAAATATTTTAATTTTTTAAGCAAACTATGGTGGTGAACTTTGTCAAAAGCCTTAGAGAAATCTAGTAAGATACCATCTATTTGTTCACTATTATCTAAACCTTTAGAAAAATCATCAATTAGTCCTATTAGTTGTGTTTCACATAATCTATATTTCCTAAAGCCATGTTGGTATGGTGTGAGGACATTTTGTTTGTCTAAGTGGTTTATGATGTTGCTACATATTATGTGTTCTAGGATTTTACATGTGATGCTGGTAAGTGATACTGGTCTGTAGTTTCCTGGGTCCAATTTTTCTCCTTTTTTAAATAGGGGGGTGATATTAGCTTCTTTCCAGTTCTTTGGTACTCTGCCCTGGTTAAGTGAAGCCTGAAAGAGTATTTTGAACACTGGGGCTAGCTCATTGCTTAGTTCTTTGAGTAATCTAGCTGGAATACCATCAGGTCCAGACGCTTTATTTGGTTTGGTGTTGGCTAATAGTTTTTGAATTCCATTTTCTTATACTACTATATCTTCTATGTTGTATACTTGGTTCAAATTCAGTAATATGTCTTTGTCTCCTGGGGCTGAGAATGCTGATGCAAAGTATTTGTTTAGGATGTTTGTTTTAGTTTCATTATCATTATGTATTATGTTCTGTTCATTTTTTAATGGCGCTATGCCTGTTGTTTCCATTTTCTTAGACTTAATGTATGACCATATGTTTTTGTTGTTATCTTTAGATATTACATTGTTTATGTATTTACTCTGCAGCTGTCTGCTTACTTTTTGGGTTAAGTGTTTAATTTTTATATACTTTTTGTAAACTCTTTCTGCCTTAGTTTCTTTAAATTTTCTATATAGGTTTTTCTTCTGTTTACAAAGCTTCTTTAGTCTATTATTAAACCTGCATTTATTTATTTTGTTTGATGTGTATTTAGTTGGTATATGATTTTCTATAATGCTTTTAAGATGGTTTTTAATGAAATTCCAGAGGTCATCGACTGGTTGGTTAATGTATTTTTCTAATAATAATATTTGTTGAAAGTTTAATGCAGCTTGGTGTAGTTGTGTTAGGTTACATTTATTCCAGAGTAAGATTTATCTTTTGGGTTTTGAATTGGCTACTTCTTTTATCTGACTGTGTATTTTTATGATCTCATGGTCTGATAGACCAGGGATAATATCATAATCAACTACTAATCCAGGTCTGTTGGTTAAGAAGAGATCTAATGTGTTGTTTAATCTAGTTTGCTTTTTAATGATTTGATCTAAACTTAGGTTGTGTAAAGTTTCTATGAAAAGCTCATTTATGTCCTTAAGGTTTTGGTGTTTATCTATGGTTAGTGTTTTCCAATTTATATCAGGTAGGTTGAAATCACCCATAATCCAAAAAACTGCATTTTTATTTGTCTCTTTAAGTGTAGTAATCTGATTACATAGTTCCTGCATGTATTCTAAACTAGAATTTGGTGGTCTGTAAATGCTGCCTATTATTAGGGATGTTGAGGTGGTATTAATTTAATAAAATGTTGATTCTATATTTTTTGAGTTAGGTAAGGTAATTTCTTCTGCTATTAGAGTGTTTTTTATTGCTAGAAGAACTCCTCCATGATTATCAGCCCTATCTTTTCTAAAAATTTCATAATTACTATTGAAAATTTCTGCATTATAACTTTCAGGATGTAGCCAAGTTTCTGTTCCTGCAATTATGTCTGGTTTCTCACATTCTAATAAAATTTCTTAGTCTGCTGTTTTGTTCCTAATGCTTTGAAAATTTATTACTAAGGTTTTAAGGTATTTTGGTATTACTTCTTTAGTAGGTTTGTTTAGTGAGGCTGTTGTATTGATTTTTAATAGATTTAGGTTTAACAGGAGTGGATCTGGCTAGTGGTTGGTGAGTTTGGTTTGGGATGGTGTTTAGGATATTGTATGGGTTAGAAGTGTCTGCGTCAAAGGAATCAAACAGTCCTGATGTAAACTGAGGTAACCCACACGGTACACAGTGCCATGATGCGTCTTTGTTGCCTAAGGCATAATACACAGGTGTATTCATATGGAGACATGATGCATGGTACCATTCATCGCAGGTGTCACATTGAATGGCTTTCTGTTTCATGGTGCATACTTTTTTGCAGATGTTGCATCTATCTTTAGATCTAGGCCCTGGATTTGACTTTACATCTCCTGCTATTAATATTAACAGTGATAGGTATTTATTTCCGCTGTGTCTGATTGAGACCTTTCATTTGTGATGGGTGATCTTCTTTAATGTTATGGAGGTGTATGTTAGGTTATTTTTGAAGTTGCATTGATCTAGAGTGTGATGATTGATTATGACTGTTGTTTCCTTTTTAAGTTTAGTGTTGACTAAGGTAGATCTAGTTCTATGTTCAGCTAGTGTGTATTTAGTAATTATTAGGATAAATAGCCAGAGCATTTCATGATGACTGTTGTTGATTTTAGTTTTTAAAGGTCTAGTCTAAATTTAGTTTAAGGTTTACAATGCCTAAGTTAGGTCTAAGTCTAAAGTGAAAGCTAATTTACAATGACAATTAAATCAAATCAAATGGTTTATAAATTAAACAGCTATACTTCTTCATACGACTGTTGGGTGTTCACTCTATTTCTGGAGTGTTGTAGGTTGTCTGCACGTTGGTAACCAGAACTCACAAATAATTTGACGCGTACAGAAACACGCAACCTATTTGCTGAACAGTCCTATACAGACGCAGATTAGACATTCATCTCTACATTGTATTGTTGTTTTTTTTAAAGTTCATTAAACTGTGTCGTAAATCATTGTCTTTGTTTTCTAGGAATTTTTACTCCGAATTGTAGACAGAATAAGATCAATTTAAATCAGGAATTTTCCATCATTTGGGGGCCCAGGGGCTTGACCTCTTTGGGGGCACTGCATTTTGCGTAATATTTCATATTTAATATAAAAAAAATCATTTGGGGGCCCCCTCAAGTGGGCGCCCGGGGAGATTTTCAAATTCTCCCCACCCCTACCCCACCCTAGCCACGCCACTGATGTAAATATTCCTTTTTAGATAGCCAACGTACTTCTGTTTGCGAAGTAGTAAACAATTATTAGTCAAGTTTCCCTTTCAGACTTTGCGATCTATAGGGCGGATGATGTAAAGATCACCAGTTTCCGTGGCCCACAGGTAACGAGGGTGTCATGTGGACAGCACAAAGATCAACCGCCTTTACTTTTCCCCATCTGATGTCCCTAACTAATGCCCCACTAGTGTTGGGTGGACTCAGAAATGTCAAAAGATCATGGTATTTAAAAATGTCAGTCTTCGAACTCGGGCCCCCTAATTCGGAAGCCAAGCGCTTTACCACTAAGCTACTATGTTAAGAGAATAATATCTCTACAAGAAAAATATAAAAATTACTTTAAAAAAAAAACGAAAGAAAAGTTACTGTGATCGCTTTTAAAATTATTTTATAAAAAAAAAACAAATAAACTTGTATGACTTGAATTCGAGGTCAAGGGGTCAAGCCTCCTCATTCCAACACACTAACCACTGTACTAACGATGTGTTTATGAAAACAGAAGCTTTTATAACTATCTATTGTTAGTTTCAAGCTTTTAAGCGACGACGACCTAATGGGTAAATCATAAATGGGACCAAATAAAATAATTAATTACCAATAATTAATTTTTAAATTGGTTAATATTTTGAAATTGATTCTTGCTTTTTCAGTTGCAGGAAATAATTGTGCGAAATTTCAACTTGATCCGAGTTGGTTGTGGGAGAAATAGCGTGTACAAAATATTTTCCAGGCGGACAGAAAGAGTGAGTTTATATAAGCTTTGAAAAAAACAAGGCATTTCTCTTTATTTTAAGATTTGTTGCAACTAAATTTGACTAAAAGAGGCAATAAAATACATTAGTTGTAGCTTGTTGTAAGTATGACCGAAAGCCTCTGTATCCCCTTATCAATCATTGAACACGTCAGTAGCAACAGAAATGATTTAAGTCATGGTTACAGCTTTTACATCGAACAACTTTTTTTTTTATTTAGAAAAGAACGCTTCATCTCTTGTGCCGGTTTCCAAACAATGGACACATTTGTTTCTCCATTACATACCTTACATAAGTTAAAAGTAAAGCTTCGTTTACAGTCATTGGTTAATAGGCGTGACTAAATGCATGACGCGTAGGACGTAATCATCTTCTTTTTTGAAGTAACGTCTGCATTATATAAGATAAGGTAAAGTTGAATCGTCAAGCTATAAACAAACTCAGATATTTTTTTTTTAGTAGTCAAGGAATTTCAACGCACTGGACCATTTCGTCATTCCTCTGTACTGTATTTTTTTTTTTTTTTCTAATGCCCAAAGCTGGGTCATGTAATCTAATTCTTATAACCTTACTGCTTATTAAAGAAGTTCTTGATCAACTATATAGAAGTGTACGGCTTTCGGGATTTCTCACATGAAATGTTATAAGAAGCACTTTATCGTCCTCTCGCTTAGAGGTTGTTGCTGTGGGCTGTTGCTGTGGGCTGTTGCTGTGGGCTGTTGCTGTGGGCTGTTGCTGTGGGCTGTTGCTGTGGGCTGTTCCTGTGGGCTGTTGCTGTGGGCTGTTGCTGTGGGCTGTTGCTGTGACGGTGTTTTCAAATATTTTGTTCTTAAACTGTTTTGTTTTTAAGTTCCGTCACTATCCTTATTGCATTCTAGCCCAGACTTCCTGAAACAGGATGAGGGGAGGGGTATGTAAAAGCGGGCAGGATTCGATCTCAAGACCCTCGTGGCCAAAGTCCGAAGTGCCATACCACACTAGTGTGCAGCCATCACTGACCAAACGATTCTAGTTTAAAGTGTTGAGGGGCACTTCTGTGTAACTGCAGAACTATTCACTAGTAGCACAACAAAAAATGTTCTTCACCGCAGTTCACCCGACTAGGTGCATTCATCTATCTTCTTCACCGCAGTTCACCTGACTAGGTGTATTCATCAATCTTCTTCACCGCAGTTCACCTGACTAGGTGTATACATCTATCTTCTTCACCGGAGTTCACCTGACTAGGTGTATTCATCTATCTTCTTCACTGGAGTTCACCTGACTAGGTGTATACATCTATCTTTTTCACCGGAGTTCACCTGACTAGGTGTATTCATCAATCTTCTTCACTGGAGTTCACCTAACTAGGTGTATTCATCAATCTTCTTCACTGGAATTCACCTGACTAGGTGTATTCATCAATCTTCAAGCATTTACTTTATAGTGCAAGCGACTCTCACACAAGAGATGAAGAGAAATCAATCATTATCGAACTGGACAAAATTTTGTCTTCAACTAGTACGTTATCTAATTTGGGTTCGATTCTAGATCTGTCCCACCATTTCCTTCCTCAACAACAAAAAAATCTGTCTAATAATTTAAATGTTTTCCTTTAAGAGCCTCCCCGATTTTATTTTCTACGAGCCCAGCAGATTATCTTTAATTAATTTCTCAAATGACATTAAACTTGTCACAAACCCCTAACAATCTTGTCATCATTTAACTGACAGGAAGTGGTCTTAGAATGACACATAAGACGTCAATCTAATGATGGCCCTCACAGACATCCGCATCTGCTTGGCGATGATGGAGAGAGGTATTTGTGTGTGAGTGTGTGTGTGTGTCTTAACTCAAGCTACTATAGACAATATTTTTTTTCATATTTAAAGTACAATTACACGCACATACACATATTGCGCTCTGGTCCGTCAACGCCAAAGAAATACCCTAATTACGCCCGTCTCTCTCTCTCTCGTCTCCTCTCTAATTTTTTTATGATGCCAGCACTGAGCGCTAGCCTCTCCAGTGCCCCCTCCGCCTCTCCAGTGCCCCCTCTGCCTCTCCCCACCCCCCTCTCTCTCCTCTTAATTACCATCAATTTGTAGCGGCACTAATGTCAACGATCAGATAGTGTGATTAACAAGCCGTGAGCTCATCTTTAAAGCGGCGGAGACGGGCATCGAAGGGCCCAATTATCGAGGCACTGAATGCCAGGTATGTAGCAAGTTAGGTCAACCAGAACAGACTATCTGTCAGGTGTTGGCACTCAGGCTATGTCCAGTGAAGAGAAAAAAAATAAATAATTAAAAACAGAATACAAATACGAAACGAACTAGAAATGTTAACTCTTACAAATTACTGAGTTGAACATGGCTCCTCACCGCGAGGCTCGAGTGTTTTTCTAAGAGGACGATTATCGGGAGGATTCAAAATGATCGATCTGGTGACGTCATCAGGCGAAGCGTGATGACGGACTCATATTCATCCCAAATGCTGCTTGATTCAAGGCTCCATGGGTATTAAAAAGTTTTGTTTAAGCTGGTTATGGTGGGTGGGTGGGGCTGTAGGTTGGATGGCCATAAGTCTTTAGGTCATTAAAATTACAAGAACATTGATTTTGTTGTTGTATTGTACCCACATTGCTTATTGCGAGTGACGCTTTAAGATATAGAGAGTCTATATTTGAGCTTAGAGGGATAACGCTTGATGGGACACTTGGATACGACAGTCTACCTCCAGTCACCCCTAGTTCATCCTCCGATAGTAGGTCAGACCTCAGGCTACCCACACATTCAGAGATATACTCTGGCTGCAAGACATTTATTTGTCGGCTTTGATAAAGACATGCTGGGTCGAAATGGCGAATGAAAATTCGTTTTTGTTTGTTTGCTAATTTAACAGTTGCGGTTTTAATATTATGCAAATATCTTTTTTGTTATCCTAGATCCAAGGTTAAGTGAAGGACAAGTTTAGTTTTCGTATTTTTCGTAACCTAAATAAGGATGCGGACTTCTATGAGTTGTGTCCGCATTGAGGAGACACACACACAATCTCCCACCCGATCAATTTATTCTGCTGACTCGCGGCCCCACGCCTTTGAAATCTGTGGTCGGTGTGCTTAGAAGAAGCAACAAGAGGATCACGTGGACAAGATCAATGACTACATAATCCAATCGCACACGTGATAAGCCGAATAAAAAAAAAGGGGGGGGGGGAAGGGTTTTTGATAACTGACCTCGCAGACATCTTTCAGACTAAAAACTGGCTATAGCGTTAGAAAACGGTGGGCACAAGTGATTTTGGGCAGAAGTGATTTTCTTTCCCTTTATGAATTTCGATCCTGACTTCAAGCTCAGTTTCGGGAAAGAGGTTTAGACCTTCTTTTTGGGCTTTTTTTTTTAGGATGGTCGGGGGGGCTTCAAGCCATTTTTTGGTTATTCCTTCCTGATACCGTTTTCTTTGGTTTAAACCTACCACCGAGATATTGTTTCTAATTAATATCGGGGAGTTTAAAATCTGGTTATATCCATACTGTTTAAGTACTTATGAAAGTTTTAAAAAAATAAATAAAAACAACAAAAAACTTTTGAACTACAGATTTAGAAGAGTTTGACAGACAATAGCTCTTTGTCTAAAGCAAGACTATTTGGAACAAGACTTACTGATTGATGGGTTATTGAAACCAAACAAAATAATTAATTTTAATAAGTAATGAACTAATTGGTATTTTTATAAATTGGTTCTTGTATTGTCAGGTAAAATAAATAATTGTGCGAAATTTCAGCTTCATCTGAAATTGGGTGTGGGAGAAAAAACGTGTAAAACTTGTTACCAGACAGAGTGAGTTGATGTAACCTTGGTAAAAAAAAAAAGAAATATTCTATGGTTTTGGGAGAAGAGGGTGGCGTGATAAAAAGTCTGCAAACCATACTAGGTAAATAGCTCCTATGGTACAGACCTGCACTCTCACTTCCGGGAGATTTATTTTATTGGCCAACTCTTCTCGGCTGTATACATCCGGGTAATGTGACCGCTCAAACGCCCTCTCCAGCTCGTGGAGCTGGTAGGTGGTGAAGGTCGTCCGGTTGCGGCGATGCTTCTTCTTGCACTTTCCCTTGTCGCCGCTCAAATCGCTGTCTTCCTCGTCCTGGAAGTCACCGAGGTCTTCGTCTGGTGAAGGCGGGCGATGAACGAGGCCGTGGAGATTGCTGCTACCATGACTGTGGTGCCCGTGGTGCTTCCCTTGGTGTAGCTGCTTGGATCGACTTTCTTTGGTGAATCTCATAGAGTTGTGTCCTTTCTCGGAAATATGTGTTAGACTTGCTGCCCCTCGATTTTTGTCGCCCTTGTCTTGAAATCCTGCAAAGAATAGACTATGTGTCAGCTCATAGACAACAATGACATTCAAAAACAAACACACTAAGACTAATTAGTTAAAATACATGTTAACCAATGACTTAACTCTTTCTCTCCTGATTGACGATACCATCGTTTAAATCGACTTCATAAAATTTAATTAATGTTTGATTTTATTAACTTTACTTTGTGTTCTATAATTGGAGTATGCTTTCCCCATTAACCCTTTACCAACTAAAACATTTTCTGATAACAAGCGAAAACGTTATTCAAGTAAAAATGAATTATTCCGTCGGAACGTGGAAAGTAATACGGAGAGAAAGAGTTAAATTCTGTCAGGTCACTGGTTTTCCTGGCTAGCTCAAGCATGTAGGTGTAAGCTCCAAGAATGATTTGAAATAAGAAATATCAAATAGTAGACTAGATCAAGATTGTAGATTGATGATTGCGCGAAGCCATATTACAAATGAGAAATCCTAGTGAAAAAAAAGGAACATAGAAAAACATTCGTTATAGGTATCCGTTAGATATATTGTCTATTATAGGTATCCGTTAGATATATTGTCTATTATAGGTATCCGTTAGATATATTGTCTATTATAGGTATCCGTTAGATATATTGTCTATTATAGGTATCCGTTAGATATATTGTCTATTATAGGTATCCGTTAGATATATTGTCTATTATAGGTATCCGTTAGATATATTGTCTATTATAGGTATCCGTTAGATATATTGTCTATTATAGGTATCCGTTAGATATATTGTCTATTATAGGTATCCGTTAGATATATTGTCTATTATAGGTATCCGTTAGATATATTGTCTATTATAGGTATCCGTTAGATATATTGTCTATTATAGGTATCCGTTAGATATATTGTCTATTATAGGTATCCGTTAGATATATTGTCTATTATAGGTATCCGTTAGATATATTGTCTATTATAGGTATCCGTTAGATATATTGTCTATTATAGGTATCCGTTAGATAAATTGTCTATTATAGGTATCCGTTAGATAAATTGTCTATTATAGGTAATATTAGGTATCCGTTAGATATATTGTCTATTATTGTAATGTATTCGTTTCAAAGGGGAATGTATCCTGTCTCTTTCTGGTTGTCACACTCTCACAGTCTCCCAGCTGATGCCAAAGATTATGATAGAGTTCAATTCGTTTTCCTTGAATGAGTACGTAACAAAACACAACATCTACCTGGCCTTCGTGTTCATCCAAGATTTCTCCATTGTCTTTCAGCTCTACCAATCAAACTCATTTTAAAACGACAGATTTAAACTCATATGGATAATTAGTTAAACATTAAAATTTTTTTGAAATGCGACCCCCCCCCCCCCTCAAAAATATTCTAACTAACTTTTTCAGCTTGATGTCTCCTAAAGCGTTTTGTCGCAAGAGCACTGTCTGTGGCATAAAAGGATCTTGAGGTAATTGCTTGCACTGCGTACATGTGTTATGCATTGACTACACCCAAACTTGAATGTATTATTAATAGATAGGAGGCAGTGCAAAACCTAAGAGCCGAATACGTTTTCATAAAGAAAGAACAAAAAAAAAGCAGAAATGAGTCCAAGAACAAAAAGTAACTCTGTGAAAGTGTTAGCTGTGGAGCTTATATCTTCCAGCGTCTGTTATTAGAACACACATTTTTTAAATTGCCGATGTGGGATTCAATTTTCTGTCTTTGTGTCTGCCAGGGGCCAAGAATTATGAAGGCGATCAGATAGAAAGACGAAGTGTCCTCTTCAGATGGCTCTTCCTCTATTGTCTGCGCTACTTGGCTTTTGTGTCACCAAAATAATGCTTTTGGGAAAGTTCTGGGACATCAGCTTTTTTTTTTTTCATTGTAGCTATTTGGCTAAGTTTTGAGAACACAGAGACCACGACTGCACGCATCATGAGACGCAGCACAGTTTTCTTCATCACGAGTGCTCTTCAGCCATTGAAGACTGAAACGGTTTCCCCAAATTGCTCAGATTTCAAGTTATCTCGTTAGCAGACCGCTAATCTCTAAACCACACCATTGTGTCGGGGAAACGAATGTGTAAACTGTTGTCGCCGGGGGTTTCAAGGATATTTCATCCGCGGATTCAATTGGTTTATTTGAAGTAAACTCCGCCTATTCATTTATTTTCAAACTTTTTTATCAACATCTTTTTATCTTTCTTTCTTTCCAGGAGAGAATTTAGTTAAGATGTTTACTTTTCTGTCTGGGGAGGTTCTTATATCAGAAACACCAATATAGTCTGTCAACCTTGAAAAAAACATTTTGCAAATGTTCTGTAAAAGAATTTTTTTCCCCCTTTTGTAGCAGATCAGAAGCTAGAGAATGTACATAATCGTCTGTGACAAAGATCAGTGTCTCGTACCTAATATGCACACTTCATATTACGATTGAACTTTGAACTTTGAAAAGAATGTTCCTGAAACGCTGCTGAAGTTCATAAACAAAACAGTCGAATGTAATATATGTAGGTCGCTAGTCAGGTCCGGATTGAAGAAACTGGAGGCCCTGTGAGGATTCTTGTGAATGTCTGAATTCTATTTTGAAATCTTTTATACACTTACATACACTAAAATTATTAAATTTAAGCAGATCATTTTTTTCGTGAAAAAAGTAGCATTTTGTTTTTCAAAAAAAAAAATTACATTTTTAAAAGCTTCAAAAAAATGTTAACGGTCATTTAATCTAATAATGTTAATGGTCAATTAGTTTAACAATGTTAATGGTCATTTAGCCTAAAAATGTAAATGATCATTTTTCTAATAATGTGTTATAGTAAATCAAATTAAAATCAATTCATAAACTCAGTGGCGTTTCCTTAGTAACAATGTATTCGCTGAATAGATATTTTACAAGAGTAAGAGACGTGTACACTTTTGGTCAACTTATTGAAATGAACTTATGGTAATGAACTTTTCAAAGTCAAGTATGGTTAGAGAGTATAGGCATCTATTCTTTTCCTAATGTGTGTGTATCAGTGTATGTTTTGTGTGTGTGTAAATAGCGATCATATATAACAGAGCTGACCTTGAGGGGCAGTTAAAGAACACAGATTCTTATAAATATAAACTATATATTATATTATTTCCATTCCAATGACTGCTGTACTCCAAACGATCTATTTACTCCCCTTGTTATTTTAGGTGAAAACTATCCTTTTATTTTAAGCCGATCATATTTTGTTCTTACCAAGCATTTCTAAACCTTTCAAACGCGTTTTCGTGATTTAAAACTCAACTCTTCAATTTAAGATCTACATTCACTGTCATAGAATGAAAACATGCAGCATAAAGATAAGAATATTTTTGGGGGATAGTGTGGCAGAGATTTCGACAAAACATAAAATAAACATTGTTAAGAATGCCATATTGAGAAATCCATGGTTCCAACTAAATAACAATTACTTTGTGCTACAAGAAAAATAGCTAGAAAAAATAAATTTCTACAGTGATGTCAAGTGCCCAAAAGAGTTTTTATGGCTTAGTAAAAAGTTGCACTTTTCAATACTTCCATTTTCTGTACACCGGATACACCAAAAAAAAACAAAAAAAAAACAAAAAAAAAAACAACAAAGCAAAACCCAATATTTATGGATTTGGATCAAATTTCTAATTTTACTCTGCCAGCATACCAAGTAATTATAAAGAGCTCAATTAGTGCGGACAAAATGAGTTCATTAAAAGTTGATGGTATTAGGTGCCTTAGTTGCAATGTTTTTTGACTGCCTAGACCTAGAGATGATGTTAGAAGCCCACACACCTCTCAATGAATCTAGATCTTTCTAAAGTGGCTGTAGCTTGAATAAATCTAGATCTTTCTAAAGTGGCTGTAGCTTGAATAAATCTAGATCTTTCTAAAGTGGCTGTAGCTTGAATAAATCTAGATCTATTGCATCTCTTGGCTGAAGATGCGTGGTATGCGCTCTGGACTGTAGTCTGAATAGTCCCAGGTTCGAACCTTGCCCGCTGCTATCACCGTGGGAGGTTTGGACTAGGATGAAATAATGTTCAAATCTGAAAGAACATTCTAAAAAAGTCAAACAAAAGAAATAAAATTACTACAGTTTTGTTTTAAAAAAAAGACAATTAAAATTATAGCGAGGTAATTTCTTAATTGAAGTGACAACTTTCTACATCCAAAATTTAAGAGATTCTCATAAAAAAGTGATACCAGACAAACATTCCTAAAAAAAACAACAGACTTTTTGTATTTTCCCCTTACAATAAAATACGTACAGTCAATCAGTATTCTTTCAAAATGTCTAATACGAAACGCTGCAATGAGTGTATACTCACTGTAACATGTTAAGGGGGAGGCCAAAAGTCTAGACTTTCAATAAAAAGACGTTCACAATATGGCGGCCTTGTACGAATTTTAGGATTAGACTTCAGAGGGCGGACAAACATTTTCCTTCTATGTGTAACCAGGCGGAAAATAGAAACGCGACACATTCCATTCCTAATGCTACATTTTTAATAAATATCCTTTGTCCAACAGTACCGTCAGAGAGTCTGGCCGCCATGTATAATATACCGTCTGACATAAACTTAGGGGCCATAGGGCTGTCCCAGACTGTAGCAATTACAGAAACCTGTTATTTTCAGCGTCAAGTAAGTAGAACTTGCTTTGAGAAAGAATTAGATATAAACACACACAAAACTGTAAGGCGTTCACGCTATCAAATCAGCAGTTCAATAAAGCCGTCGCCCTCATTCATTCTAAACATAGACACAGGCTAAGTCTATGATGATAGCAAGCAATCTCGAGTTTATGGCTGCATGCGCCCCTTACGTTTTTTCCCCTCCACCCTGTGTATGCATACCCCCCCCCCCCCCCAATCCTCTCTTTTTTTCCGTTTTGATAGAGGCTTACAATGGTTGTTGTTTAAATTGCTCAATCAATGATTTTTCTTGTCCCAAGCCATTCTCAGCTATTAGTAACAGCTCCATCGCTTGCGAAGTATGTTTACAAAATTATAGAGTCTACAATGAGGTCCTGTGTTGCTGTTTCTGGGTTTTTCTTTTCTTTCTTCTATTCCTATCTTCGGTTTCTACGATTTTCTTCTGGTGTCTACTGCGGCTGAAGGGGGCACCGCCCACTCTCTATTTACGACTTATGTTTATCTAGCTCCCCGGCTGAATGCCCCCAGCGTGTCTGTAAGAGCAACTCGTCACGTCTGAGCCCCAGCGTCACCGGATCCTGGTGTCAGTTTCGATTCCCTGTACCGCCCGGGTGAAGAGCTCCCCTGCTGGAAGAAGCCCGCGGTATAAAACACGAACCCATTGTCCGGCCCCGCTCTTGCTTCCGCATAGCTGCCTTTCAGGTTCTGTCGCGCATAAAATTCGCTTATGTTGAATGATTTATTCTTTAACTAATTTAATTAGAGACGTTTTCGGCTAATGCGAGGGGATGAATAAATGCCCGCGTTTGTTAGTTGGAAAGACGTCGCAGTTTTGGACGTAAAAAATATTGTTACCTCCCTTCCCCATTCCCTCTAATCCAAAGTGAGACGCCTATAACTCCTTTATTCAATCGGTTTCGTATTTAAAAAAAAGGGAAAAAAAAGATATTCAGATTATGTGACCCTTGCCCCCCCCCCCCCAAGCACTCCCGCAGTGACGTTTAAATATAACCGGCGGGAGAGGAATTAGCCCAACTTGCCCTAGTGTGTAGCCCCACACTGGGCCCTGTCAGCCATGATGGCGTCAGGACATGGCACGACGAAACAGCCCCCGGGGGCTTCACGACAACGGTCCTCCCCCCCCCCCGAAAAAAAACACATATTATTTGCAGCATATAAGCGCGGTGAGGCTTTCGGTAATCGTAGAAATTAGTGTCATTACCCATTGTTTCTTTATGTTCATTTTTTTTTAAAGACTATATCTCCCCCCCCCCCCCAGTCATCACCCTCTCCTTTGTATATGATTGTGACAAGGCTCTTTATATCGCAGTGACAAGTTTCACTTTGGGAGTTTTTGTCCCACATTAGGGAAACATATTCTAGCATAGTGTTACCCCGGATGGAAGACAGCTGGACTTGATTTACAGCGGACGGTGAAAGCTGCGGAGATGACAAGGACAAATCTTGGAGAAATGAAACATGACCCGTCAATTTGAGACGCGTCTGTGTATGAGTTCGTACAACTATTCTTAACAAAGCCTCTGAGTGATAAGTGATGGCTGTCTATAGATGTGGCTCTTCCAGCAATGCTAGTTACTTGGTGGTTAAATCAATCCAATACTTACAAAATTGAGACTTTGACAATGGAACATTGGCTCTTTTCATGTTATGTCTTTCCACAAGATACCCCCCTCCTATGTTCCTCACTAAAATGATGGTTACATGATGTGCTAAATTAAATAAAACTTTTTTTTTTTTAAATCACCAAGACCGAGGCGCATTCACCAAACGTCATATTACGTCAGACACAATACAGTGCAACGTCACGACCTGTGGACAGTTTAGACCAATAGCTCGTCGCTACGTCGTACAGATGTGTTGTGGTAACGAGCTATTGGTCTAAACTGCCCACAGGTTATGACGTTGCAAGTCAGTGTTCAGGCCTTCTCTAACGAATGGTCTCGACTGAGAGGAAGTACAAAGGGAGAGTGGGGGGGGGGGGTCGTGAGGAGGAGTGGGAAAGTAAATATGCCACGTGACACAGTGAAGTTGTAAGCAAGGGGCAGTAACTTTATTTTCATTATCCCTCATCTCCTACTCAAGTCCTCTAGGTTTGGCAATGAAGCGCCTCAGATCCAGACCAACACACACCCTCATCACATCATAATATTTCATTATATTAAATTACCTTTCTCTTTTTATTTTCTTTCAATTGTATTCAAGCATTAAGGTCATTATAAATATTATAAAGCTATTTGACTTTCAATAATGAAGGTCATATAAATCCGTATGCTTGTATAGATAAACATTTTCCATACACAGTAAACAATATACATGGGGATTAAGGTCAACATTAAGGGACTTGGTATAGTTGTGCCATATTTCCACAAATGATTCTATGTTAATTAAAGAGATATCAAATATTAGGTTCCCGGTCATTTCATCCCCGGTCACTTCAGTTCATCCCCCGGTCATTTCATCCCCTGGTCATTTCATCCCCGGTCATTTCATTCCCCGGTCATTTCATCCCCCTGGTCATTTCATTCCCGGTCATTTTCATCATCTGATCATTTTATCTAACAAATAGTAATTGTAAAAATCATGAAATGAGCAATATTTAATATAATCATTTTTTTTAAATTTAACATGTATAAATATAGAGGTAATGTAAAAAAGTGTTTTTGTGTTTATCTACATCAATAAGATAGATAGGCCATCGATTGTAAGTACAAAAGAGAATCCATCGATTCATATTGCAAATAGTATAGGCGACATGATATCCTGAGGACGGGTGAAGTCAGCCTCTATTAGGAAAAAATAAAACCTTATTTGAAGGCTAAAAATGACGCGCCCATTTTCAAGAAAGAGCGATTGAAAAATAAAATAAAGTGAAACATGGCCGTACTATCACCACACCTTGGCCTTTGATGATCAGTTATCAGCGGCTTAGTCATAATTATTGTAATCGCACTTCTATCTCTCAAATGATTTTCCACTACTTCCACCAAACCTTGGCCTTTGATCATTACGTCATGCGCAGGATAATATTATAATATTACATCCCCCCCACATCCAATAGAAGCGCTATAGTTAAGTACACACCCATATTTACAATATATTAGAAGATTTCTCATCAAGAATGCAAAGTGGAATAGGAAACACTATAAATGCATTAGTAACATGTCTAAAAATATAAAGCATTCTACATAATCATATTTATAAGATGAAATCAGGGCTTAAAGTCAAAGCCTTAACAACACAATTAAACAATGAAAAAGAAAAATATTTAATTGTGGAAGAAATGATCGGGGGATGAAATGACCGGTGGATAAAATGACCAGGGCATGAAATGACAGGGGATGAAGTGACCGGGGGTGAAATGACCGGTGGATGAAATGACCGGGGGTGAAATGACCGGTGGAGGAAATGACCCGGTGGATGAAAAGACCGGTGGATGAAATGACCAGGGCATGAAATGACCGGGGGATGAAGTGACCGGGGATGAATAATCAAACTAGAAAAAATAAACAAACAAGAACAACATACAAACTACTTCAATAAAAAAACTAAAGCTTACATTAAGTGTAATTGTATCAATTAATTTGGATCAGTCCCGTAATTAAATGTGTATTAGATCTACATCAACGAGAATAAATTTGTGCGATTGCAAATATGTTTTACAATTTTTTTTACAGCGCTATTTCATGTTTTCAGCTTTCTCAGTTCGCTATGATCCAACCACTGGCCTGGACCAGTTGGGAAAGTGAGGGAGGGTAGGAGAAGAGGGAAATTGTGTAAATAATACCGTAGGGGCGAGGTGGTCGAATGGTTAATAGCTTGGCTTCCGAACCTGAGTTCCTGGGTTCGAATCCCGGTAAAGACTGGGATTTTGAATTTCGGGATTATTAGGGCGTCCCTGAGTCCACCCAACTCTAATGGGTACCTGACTTTAGTTGGGGAAAGTAAAGGCGGTTGGTCGTTGTGCTGGCCACGTAACACCCTGCTCGTTAACCGTTGGCCAAATTAACAGATAACCTTAACATCATTTGCCCCATAGATCGCAAGGTCTGAAATGGGAAACTTTACTTAAATACCGTGATCGCTTTTTAAATGCATTAAAACACTTTTTCAATCTTCAAGGGGATTAATTTAAGTTATATCACCACATCTCTCAAGTACGATTTCTTTCCATTGTTCGATACAAAACAAAATAATTATTAACAATAGTTAATGGACTAATTTATTTGTTGTCTCTTGTTTTGCCAAGTACAAAAAATAATTGTGAAAAATTCCAACTTTATCCAACTTTTTATCAGACAGACAGCGTGAGTTGATATAAGCTTTGTAAAAAAGAATGAACATTCACCAAAGATCAAAGGTACTACCTCTGCCATTAAGCGTTAATATATTTCATAATTTGCATAATGCTGATGCATCCAAACTACTTGACCTTTTATTATTAAGTTGGTGTAGATACATGCCAGACTGTAGACCTTCTTTATGTCTTAGCTAATTAGTGACCTAAACATTTTGTTCCTTCTGTCTTTTTTGCAAAATATAGATCTAAAAGCTTTAGAAAATTTTGAATATAATTTTGTTACTTACTGTTGAGACTGCTGGACGGAGATGTCGTTCGATGGTTGACGCTTGCTGACGTCCCGGAGTGCTGGTAGTTACCGTTTGTCTGAGCGGACAGACCCAGGATGGCCTCGATGCTGTGGAATCTGGTCGTCTGCATCCCCATACTGGCCATCATCACGTGACCAACTGAGGAGAGATTTTGATTGGTGGTTTACAAATGAATGTAACACAATGAACAGTTTAGACAGATTTATTTTATTGTATAAGGAAAACTTCGTTCTGTCCTATCTGCCTTTTTGAACTTCCAATTGTGACATAAGTTAAGAGTGTCATCGCTAAGATAAACAGGAAAAACATTTGAAATACTTATTATAAATCCATTGACATAAAAGAATAAAGCCTTACATTCGAAATTCCCGAAAGCGATAATCCTTTCAAGAACGCGGTAGTTCTTTGAAAAAAAACTTTGTTGGATCTATACCTGCGATTCCCAAATTAGTCTATATTGGCCCCTTAGGGTCTACGACAACTTCCGAGGGATCTACGAAATTGAAAAAAAGAATTGGGGGTCTACAAGATGTAAATAAGGGTTAACGAGAGTGGATCTCGATTTAAGTAGGTAGTGATTTTAATTACAATTTTAAAATAATGGAATTTACCATTATCTTATAGAAATATAAACTATGTATACCTTATCACAGGTAAGCCTTAAATTTTAATCCTATTGTTCGAATGAAAAATCATTTTAATACCTCATTTAAATAGCTTAATTTGGTCAACAGGGAACTAAAATTTAACATGGCCCAATCGAATTATGAAATTAAAAAGTGGTGTTAATTTTTGAAAATTGTGCTTCTTTCCTTGTGCCTTTAATGCAGCAAAATTTTATTTAACGACACTTTGGAACCACTTTGGAAGATCAGTTGAGACGGTGCCACCCTGATAGAATGTATTAAGATTTGAAAAACTTTTGAACAAGCAACAATAAAGTTGAGAAAAGACCTACAGTAGACAAAGCCTTTGACTTGACATCAAAAAAAGAAAAAGATCATGTGCAACATGGGCGTAGCCAGGATTTTTTTCGGGAGGGGGGTTGGGGGATCCCCCCCCCACCCCGCGGAAAAAAATTATATATATATGTGTGTGTGTGCGTGTACATAATTAATCTTTATTACATTCTGACCCTTTCGGAAGACGTTTATTGTACCATAGAATAGGTTCTTCCTTGAATTAGTGGAAATCTTGTAGACTCACCGCCCTTGCTATCAAGGGGGTTTGGGGGAGCTCGCAGCGCTCCCCCAGCGCGGGGCGAAGCACTATTTCTGATATTGAAAGCCAACAAAATGCATATTCTGAGGTATCTACAGTGCATTATCTTGCTATTAAAAAGTTTTATTTCAAATGAGCTATTCTTACTGACTTAGACCCTTTTCGCGCCGTTCGGCGCATTTTCCGGCAAGCTGTTTCCGCAACTCTTATTATGCGTAATTCATTTTGTCGGAGAACATGTCCCGCAAAACCTCATGCGACGCTATGTCACAACCTTCTAAGCGTTCGACTCCCAGTTCGGCATATGATTTCTTTGATTTAGACCCGATCTCTTTAAGTGACTCGTAAAATCTGTCTTAGCCATCTTTGTTGAGCCACATTTAGTGTTTTTCAATTTCGGCCGATGACTATTCACACTTTATTAATGAAGCCCAGCCACTGGTAGAAACTTGTAACCTCTCATGACTAAGCTCTTGGAATTACATGCCTGTATTTCTCTTTAGATTTTATATCGAAAAGAAAGTTTTATCGTCAAAATCATCTGTTGAGGGGTTTTAAAATATAAAATCTCTGGAGTTTTTTTTTTTTTTAAATTTAAAACCCAATTTAGGTCATAGAATTTGGTGACTGTAGTTTGCCTTAAAATAATATTGAAGTGAGAGGTTTTCAACTCAAAACGCTCTGTAGGGGAATTTTAAACTCAAAACCATCTGAAACGGTTTTAAATTTAAAAAAAAGCCATCTAGAGGAGGGGGATTTAAACTCAAAACCCCTCATTAGCTTAGCTACGCTCAAAGAATTTTAGTGTGTGATTTGCTTCTTTTATATTGAAGAGGTACTTTTTAGCATCAAAACCTTCTGAAGGGGGATTTAAACTCAAACCCCCCTTTGGCTACGCTCATTGCATTTTGAGTGCGTACTTTTTTTAAAAAAAATATTGAAGAGGTATTTTTCAGCTTCAAACCCCGCTGGCAGGGGGTTTAAAACTCAAAACCCCTTTGGCTACGCTCATTTTATTGTGTGTAATTTGCTTTTTTTTAAAGAGGTACTTTTTAGCTTCAAACCCCAACTGGAGGGGGTGGGGGTTAAACTCAAAACCCCTTTGGCTACGCTCATAGAATTTTGAGGGTGTAATTTGCTTTTTTATATTGAGAGGGGGTTTATCGTAATTTTTGGAGGCGGTTTTAAATCAAAATCTTTCTTAGCTGTTTTCTTGGAATCGGGGATTGTCGTTTGCATTTATTTTGTAGTTTTGTTGATAGAAGAGGGGGATTTAACTGCAAAACCCCTGGTAGGGGGTTTTAAACTCAACCCCAACCCCCCCCCCCCCCCCGGCTACGCCCTTGATCTGCAAGTGTCTGTAAATATTTTTTCTGATTGCGAAATTTGGAAAACATCGCACAAGAGGCGAAAAAAATGATTTTGTCATCCGCATTTCTGATATTATTAAAGAATTCTCTAAGCAGCAAAACTATACAAAAGTCTATTGATGACATGAGTTATGACATTGAAAGCTTCTTATGTAATTATTTGCAAACGATATATTTCTTTATACAAGTGAACAAGTTCAACATTTTTTATTGGCCAATATTCATATTATTATGGATCAAGAAATCCACGAAAAACTTCTTGTGCAAAAACTGATAATTGACACTAACGGACTACTATAAAGAAAAGTCACGTCCTTTAACTATAATATCAGTAGCAACGGACGAGCCCCTTTCTTGGTTGGGTCCTACTGTGGATAGTGAAAAAGTTGTAGATTGCTTGGAGATCTATAATTTGTGATTACCGCAGTTAGCCCAAGAAAGACGTTAAATACGCGATGACTTGCGCAAATGTGTTGATAAAATGAAGATTAATTTCATCAGTGGCTCCTTCAGACTGAAGTACGATGGTTGACGAGAAGTTTTTATTTAAATTTTGTATTTCCTTTTTAACACTGTATCAGAGTCTTAAAAGTAAGCGATCTAATTATAAGTTCAAATATAACAAAGAGGAAATCAAACATTGCTTATTTAACCCTTAAAGTGCTGAGCTGTTTTACAATGAATGCATAAACAATGGAGGCTAACTACCACACGCGCATTAAGGGTTAACAGACTTGTTTCATAAATTCAATGAGGTTAACTTACGTGTGGTCATGGGTGTAGCCAGGATTTTTTTTTCGGTGAGGGGATTTTAGGCACCACGGAACCCCCCTCCCCATCTACGCGCATGCATGTGGTTATTAATACTTTTTAGTTTCCACGCTAATACATTAGAAATCAATATAAAAACCCCACGCATTTGAAGTTCATAAATTTACAAAATTGCTTTTCAGCAATATAGGACCAAATGGCAAGGGGTATACGAGCCAAAAAAGTCTGGGAACCACTGACCTAGACTTAGGTCTAGTTCTCTATCCAAATTTAAATGTATTTCATTTTTTACTTGAAAATTAATAATGGTCAAACTAGAGTTTTCCGCATGTGGCCAACGAGCTAGTAATTCTTTTCTCAACGATATACATCAACTGTTAAATTTCTAGAAAAATCTTTAGAGCCGTTTTTAAGATCAGCGTTCTGGTTCCGACCACCCAGCCTCCATAAAGTTCTGACTTGTATTGTAAAAACAACAACAACAAAAATAACAAACAAACTAAAACCAACTATAATGTACTTGTCCCTAAACTAAATGGGTTCGGCATGAATGTGTTCATTCAGAAAGAGACTGAAGTTGGAGTCCAAGACTTGTAGAGACGTGATGAGGTTAGGAAAAATAATGCACGTCTTGTCCAAGGGTACTGCTGATGCAATTTGTTTGTTTTCTAATAACATTCATCAATTTCAGCTTTTAACGTTACCTAGATTATTTAACTCAATCTAGTCCCCACAAGCACACAAACACACACACACACATATATATATATATATATATATATATATATATATATTATACTTAGACAGGACACGGAGATCTCTAACACTAACCAGATGACGTGAAAAACTTTTTAACAAGGTTTCAAAGACAGCCACACACAAACTTAAAATCGGCCCCCGAAGTGGTCCACCCAGGCAGGCTTCAATATTTTCAGAAAGAACATCCAAATGAAATTATATCAAAGACAAATGAGAGATAAGAATGGAGAAAGAAGGTTGACAGATCTTGTGTAGTGCCCCAATGGTGCTGCAGATCAAGGGATAGGTGCAAGTGAATGCAAAGTTAGATGTGAACCTGGCCTAATTAGTTCCTTTTTCAGACCTTGTGGTCTATAGGGCAGATGATGTAAAGTTCATCTGTTTTTGTGGCCTACGGTTAACGAGGGTGTCATGTAGCCAGCACAACGACCAACCGCATTTGCTTTTCCCCAACTAATGTCATGTACCCCATTAGGGCTGGATGGACTCAGAGGCGCCCAAGGATTCCGAAGTTGAAAATTCCAGTCTTCACCAGGATTCGAGCCCGGGACCCTCGGTTCGGAAGCTAAGCGCTTTACCGAGCCTCTCCTGTAATTGTTTTGAAAAGGCTTAATCTTTTATTTGAATTCGGTACGCATTGCATAAAATAAAATGTGAAAGAAAATGAAGTTTATAACATTACTATTCGTTTTAAATTAGGTCTAACTTATAATGCATACTAATTAGCTTTTTCTCTTTAAAAAACTGCTTGCATAACTGATTTTAAAAATTAGATTTTTCGTTGTCAGAAAAAAAAAGTAGCCGTTGCATCAGAACTTTGAATGGTCTAAAATATTGTAATGTCAATATCTTTTCTAGTTTACGAGATCTAAACGGGACAGACGGACAGACGGACAGACATTTCGCACAAAACTAATAGCGTCTTTTCCCCTTTCGGGGGCCGCTTAAAAGCAGAAAAAAGGCATTGTTTTCTAAAGTAGTTCTAAGAAGTAAAATTTTTAAAAAACCCTAACCTATGTAATTGAACATAAAAAAATAAGAGCATATTCGTCTCATAATTATTATTTTACAATTTCTATATAGATAATCTACATCTAGAAAGATTTAGTTAATCAATCTATTTAGAAGTACAATCTTAAATCGTAAGATGATAAAATCAACAGACTTAAATTATTTTGATCTAGGATTGTCCACATATTATCTCAATGGAAACTAACCGGAAATGGGTTTATATAATAGATTTGCGTAATTATATAGTTCTGTAATTAATATTAATAATTTTCATTCTATTTAAAATACATAAAATTGTATTGCATTATTTCTAAACTTTGAAAACTAAAGATCATTAATTTTCTAAGAAAGAAATTACAGCTTGAAATAGAGTTACCTACAATCTCTCTCTCTCTCTCTCTCTCTCTCTCTCTCTCTCTCTCTCTCTCTCTCTCTCTATATATATATATATATATATATATATATATATATATATATATATATATATATATATATATATATATATATATATATATATATATATATATGTCTATATATAGGTCTGTGCTAGTCCCTTTACTTCATTCTTTTTGAAACAATGACTAATCTATATTGTGTATACTAGTATATATATAGGAATCATCTTGTTTTTGGATTTCTCGAATATACTCCGACATAGAAGTCACTGGGATTTCTCTTCCTCTTCTTTAGGAGCAGAGTAATGTTGGATTGAACTAGGATTCACTTTGCAAATAAATACACTCTAGAGAATTGTTTCAAAACAATCCGTTTTTTAAATACACTTAATATTGCACATTTTGAAAATTTTTAGTCTTTAAACGTATTGATAATTAATTCTAAGAAAAATATGATTCTGAACTAGCTTAATTTTTGTCGGTTTCTTTAACTTCTGATAAGTTTCATGACTGCACTGAATCCATGTTGTACTATATAGGAAGACGGGAGAGCAATCCAAAACTTTTTGACAATGACTCATAATGGAAGATATATACTTGGAATATGTTTTTAGAACCAAAAATTGTGTTATTCTTGTTCAAACATTTGTTTCCAGTTCCTCGTTTGTGGATATTTCAATAAGCTGCTCACATAAAAGAATGGATTCATATTAGTTTATCCTTACTCAAAATGGGTTCAATCAAAGTCGGAAATAACCAAGTGAAGAATGTCTTAAAATCTTTTACTAAGATCCTCATAGAATAGTAGACATATTAACGGCATTGAAGGTCGAATTTGTTATTATTATATATTATCGGATAATCTGGTTATTAGCGAAGAAGTTGTTTTAATTGTATACAATGTTCACATTTCATCGGACCCCATTAGGAGAACCAGTGCCCACGTGAATTAGTATGAGGAGTACAGACTATTAAATACATTAATTAAAAAAAAAAAAAACTCTCAACCAGCTTGTGTATTTACATTTTTTAAAAATTACTTGCAGAAGACAAAAAGTAGCCGTTGTATTACAGCTGTAAGGCGTAGGATATATAGCAGCTGATGAAAGTTGTATTACATCTGTAAGACGTAGGATATATAGCAGCTGATGAAAGTTGTATTAGCTCTGTAAGACGTAGGATATGTAGCAGCTGATGAAAGTTGTATTAGCTCTGTAAGACGTAGGATATATAGCAGCTGATGAAAGTTGTATTACATTTCTAAGGCGTAGGATATGTAGCAGCTGATGAAAGTTGTATTAGCTCTGTAAGACGTAGGATATATAGCAGCTGATGAAAGTTGTATTATATCTGTAAGGCGTAGGATATGTAGCAGCTGATGAAAGTTGTATTAGCTCTGTAAGACGTAGGATATGTGGTAGCTGATGAAAGTTCAAAGCCGCTTTTACTTTCATGTGGTCAGTTCGTTCGTCCGTCTTTAATGATATCTGATGCAGGTTTGTGTAAAATAGTTTCCAAAACAATCTTGTTCTCTTTTCTGATGTCAAAGCAAAGATTTCGCCCCATGCAGTTCTTGTCTCAACTTCATCATTGATTGCTCAAAAGTATTTCATTTCATTAGGCTGGCTGCGTCTCACATGATGGTTCCGGTTAGGTGTTTTCGCTGTGCCATTATATACAACTTTGTTGCAATAAAGACATGCATACAATTAGTTAAGATAGATATTTGAAATGAAATGACAACACTTTAAATATAAAAACAAATAAGTAGCTTCTTTAATCAGCCATCTTGGCTTACAGGATGGTGTCCCCTATGAATGGGTATAACTTTTCCTACTATATACAATATACCTAGAAAGGGGGGGGGGTAATCTACTGTATTGTACGAGTCCCTTTGAGGGGCGTAACATTCCACCAACACGATAAAAGTCAACGAGAGATACAAAATATTTATAAAAAATAAATAAATAAATTATTATTTATTGTTAGATTCGGTCATGTTTAATGTTATTTACTTGTAGTCTGTAGACTAAATATAGCTTTTTAAATAACAAATTATAATTTAAAATAATTTTTCATAAGAATGACAGGATTAATATTTAAAGGTTGACCTATAATAAGAAAAAAAAATCATCATATACAATTGCTAATTGAATAATGTAAATATTACATACAAGACACGACCCCTCTCTCATAGACCCTTAATATAATTTTTTTATTTTCGTAGACCCCTTGGAAGTTGTCGTGGACCCCTTGGTATCTATATAAACCCCTTTTTTGTGTTTCTAATTTGCTTGTTTTTATTGTTGTGTTTAAACCAGTTGGGAACAAACAAGAAAAAAATGGAAGAAGAGGAGGAAGGGCTGTGTCTTGGTGAATGTTACCGTGATCGCTTTTAAAGTGAAAAAAACCCATTGTTCTTCAGGGCTCAAGACTCCTCAAGGGGACAAATTCAACTTATACTACATCTGTTAATTACGATTTCTTTTCTTTGTTCGATACTAAACAAAATAATTATCACTATTGTAATCGGTTATTCTTTTTTTTAAATTGATTATTGTTTTGTCAGGTACAAGAAATAATTATACAAAACTTCAGCTTGATCTGAGATTGGCTGTGGGAGAAAAAAACTCTTCTGTCTCCATTTCAATAACTTTACACTATAACAAATAGTTATGTAATAAAAATAAGATCTATAACAAACTTAATTACTTTGGTAAACATTCCTAAAGTGAAACAAATGTTATATCAAAAGTATTTATCTAATACCTTCACCTTTACCCGTCCCTTAGTCTTTTGAACCGTTGGGGCACCACACATGATCTGTCGATGATCTCTGTCAATTTCTGTCTTTTGCTAGGATTATTCATCTATCACTGCCTTTGATTGTTGCCAGCAAGTATAATTCTTGTTGCAAAGAAAAGTTATGAAATCTAACTGATCTCTAGTTAAACAATACAATTCGCTTCTTTTATTGACTACTAAGTTGCTATCATAACGGATAGCATATAAAACCTCATTTACATAATTAATTCAAGTACTGTATTTAAATCAATGACTATTATTATTATTTTTTTTTTTACAAACAACTTCAAGTGACGTCAATTCGGCGGGATAATAATCGTCTGCTCTCCAAAAAAAAAAAAAGCTTCACCGCAGTGTTTCCGGATGTTCCTAATCAAGTCGTCTGCTACGGCTTAATGTTAGGAAAACAATGATGTCAACTGGATAACAGAGTGAGAACCGTGAACTCTTGCCTCGATACAGACAAGTTTAATCACTAGTGGTCAGAATGAAAGAGAAGAAATGACACACGAGCAGACGAGATTTTTAAAAAGTCATTGACCTAATAAGAAGGCGAAAAGAAGAGAAACAAAACAAAAAAAAAAGCGAGTGAGTGAAACAGTTTATTGAGCTCAAGTACTTTTCATTCCTTTGTTTTCGTGTCAAATCCAGTGAAAGTTTTTGAAGAGAACTGTCCAACAACGAACAATGGCTGGCAAGGAGGCTATCTAAAATTCGAAGGCCAATATTGGTGTTTTTCTTTCATCGCTTTTTTTCGTTACCAAGACTACATTGCATTTTTCAAAAAGTCTAGTCGGTAATTGATGCAAGACTAAATTGTGTTTTTTTTTCTCTAATCAGAGAGGAATGGAGAAAGACGGATATCAGATCTTGTGTGGTGCTCCAAGGGTCCGCCAGACTAAGGGATAGGTGAAGGTGTAGGCAGTAATTGATGCCAGACTAAAGTGGGGAGATTTCTGTATAGGTGTACAAGCTAGAAACCCCAACTTTCTAAAGGGCTCTAAAAAATTGGCAGAATTAGTTTTTACTTTTCACAAAAAAAACAACAACAAAAAACAACGATAAGATTATACGTTAGATAAACATGAGTTCACCATTCCTTGTATTTCTTATTTCTACATCTGTTTACTTTTCTAGGCTTCCGAAAATCTTATTTGGCACTGACATATAATATCTGGACTTTTAAAGGGAGCCTTAATCTTCAAAAACAAATTACGGCCTAATTCAATCTAAGTTCGTCACTGCTTAGACTTAACTCTCTGCTGTTTAAGATCCGTACGTATATTGCTGGATTGTACTGTTGTTTTGCTTGTCTCAGGTAGACATGAGCTTTGTTATTCTACTTTTGAGTAGACAAAGAATAAACAGGTAACGTATGTAAATTAAATGCAGGCAGAGTGATTTTGTTCAAGGATTTTTCAAAATTTCATTAAAATCTGACAAATTAAATTTGTAGATTTTGAATTGAGACTTCATTCATTGAAATTCTATGTTCCTCTATAAGTTCTTCAATTTTCTTATAATCTTGATATCAAAAATGTAAATGTCTTCTACAATTGTATAATATAACATATAATAGGATTGCCCTCTGTTTGTTGTCGTTAATTGCATATTATTTTATTAGTAAGACATAAAACTAACAGCGTAAGTAATTCCGGTATAGCTTTGCATGTATTTATTTTAATACAACTACATTTATACCATACATTAATCTGTTTATTAAGTGGATGAATTTGTTGTGTTGAAATATAAAGTAATTTACACTTCAGAATTAAAATTAAGCAGAATTATGGTCACTTAAAGAGTACCTAATAATTAGCAAAAGTAAATTATATTTTATCTCTATAACTTTTTTAGCTATATTGATATATATATAAATAATGGTTTTTAACAATAAAATAGTTAAATTGACATCGTTCGGATAAATGGCTTTCTTTTTTGTGTAGTCTTCTACAATACTAGAATCGACATCTGTTTTTGTTTTGTTTTGAAACTACAAAGTCGATCTATTAATTATGTTTCTTTCTAATGAAAACATGTATAGGAAGAAAATTGAAAACTTAACTCTATATGGTGAGTTCTAGAGTGACTTTTTATTCAGAACTTATAAGTTCAAGTTTATGTCACACATTGTCCCTATTTAGATCACCTTACCTTTCTTTGTTTATATTTTTTAATTTTTTATATACTTGTATCATTGTTGTGTCTTTTATGGATTCAATGGCCAGGATGGTTAGGTAGTATGTCTTTGATATTAAATAATGTTTCTGTTACTAAAAAAAAAAAAAAAAAAATGTAGTTTTTTTTAATTAGTTACCTAACAAAATAAGTTCATGATTTGTCCAAAAAAATATTTTTTATCATCCAGTTTCATATTTTTTTATATTTTCTTCAGTTAAGTACACCAAAATATATTAATCATTAAAATGTAAAAGTAGTTTGAATTTCAGTCACATTTTTACCTACCAATTGTTTACTAGTGATAGTTTATAAGTAAAGTGAACTAAATTAAAACTACGTACTACTGTATGATGTCAACATAGCAGCAAAAAAAATTTATTCAGCTATACATTTGCCAGATTAATTTTAAGAGCAAGGTATATTACGTCAAATAAAAACCTAATGAAAAAAAGAAACATAATACAGTTACTACAGCTAGTTAATTTAGAGAAAATCCAATCAAAATAGTTACACCTTATTAGAAATTAATGTTCTTTTAGCAGCTTGATTAGAAAGCTTTTAAAATAGAATTTAAAAACATAATTAATATATATATTAAAAAAAATCTTATTCCATGTACAAAGACAAAAATATACCAATGAGTGCCATTAGATTAGGGAAAGCTATTATTAAATAAAACAAAAAACAGAAGAAAAAATAAATAGAAAATCATTAATTAAAAAAAAAAAAAACTAATACGTGAACTTGCACATGAAAAGAGGTTAATCTAGACATTATTATATCACTAAAATAATAAATCAGAAAATGATATCCAATGAAAATGCTCGTCCAGTACCAACGACAAGGGACAAAAGAGTTAATGACTACTTAATGTGAACATTTAGAATGAGGTTTACTGGTAAACGTAATACTTGATATATAACAATGAGGATTCTCACCTGGAAATGTATTCTAAGATTACTTTGATTCCTCCTAACAGATTCTGTAGTGCTTCGTCAGGACATTGAGATTATAATTTCTCCTTATCCAAGACAAAAAGTCATCTTATATCCTGATAGACATCGTTCTGAGACTCGGCTCCAGTCTCACTAAACGAAGTACTAGCACCCGAGGGAAGACACTGTAACACCGAGGCTCAAGGCCTCAGACTTAAGTTATTCAAACTTGATATCAAATGGATTCATAGCAAGCAGTGCTTATTTGTATTTTAGTTTGGGGACTGGGTGACACAAGAACTGAACTCATCATTTGGTTCAAGCATTTCTGGTCCACTTTTAACAGAAATTATTCACATTTAGTCAATGGATGGGCTGGGAAGCGGAGGAGTGAGAAGTAAGATCAGGGGGGGGGGGAATGGGAGAAGAGGGGAAATGGTCCTGTCACGTGTCTCCAGCAGGCGTTTTCTTTTTTAAAAAAAAACTTCTTCACCACGCGAGATCACGTGAGAGCTTTGCGACTTCACGAGAGTTGGGGACTTGGGACGTCCCCCTCCGGGTTGCTGACAAGTAACATGTTTCACATTTTCTGTGACATTTAGCGGAACTCAAGTAAATTATTTTTGAAATTGTTATATTGGTTTAGATAAAGTGATTAGCGGGGGGAGATAATGCCGAGAGGTGGGCGAGGGGGCGGGGCAAAGGTGGAGCTGTCATGAATTTCACCTATTAAGTCCCTGTGACTCGTTTCATATTGATTCGTGGGCGTCTACGCGGTGTCCTTGAGATATGAACCTGTTTGCCGGGTGCTTAATTACTTGCAATTAGTTAAAATAACTAAGATCGAATGGATGACTGGTTAAGTGTGAGAGAACTGGCAAGAGAGAGAAAGAGGTGGAGAGAAAGAGAGTGTGGGAGAGTAAGAAAGAGAGAGATACATTAAATGAACTTGGTAGAAGGGTTAAAGAGAGAAACAAAATCCAGTATTGTGTCTTGATGTTAAAACAGAAAACAAACGCTAGCCAGATAGATTATTATAAAAGTAATATTTGTTAAAATTCATTGGCCTCCTTCAGTCGTGAAACGACTATGGTTCATCTCGAGCACTTTTTCATATGACTGTGGAGCCCTATTTTGGAGAGACACACCCGTCCACATATATTGCATGTCAATGTGGCTTTCGCTTTGGTGGTAGAGGAGCTGACCATTTTCCGTGTGGCAAGCTTTTCTTCAGAAATCGAGGCCCATGTTTTCTCGTTGTCTATACCTTTCTTGGTCACCGTCTCTCTCCAACTAGTGCGGTCCAGGGCTATGTCTTCCCAATGGTCAGTATCAATGTTTACTGATTTTAAATCCCTTTTTATCACATCAATGTAACGGAGGTATGGGCGACCAGTTTTTCTTGAACCAGGTGCAAGTTGCCCGTACAAAATGATTTTTGGGATGCGATTGTTCTCCATTCGGCGAACATGTCCGAGCCAGCACTGGCGGCGTTGCCTGAGGACCGTAAAGATGCTGGGAAGGCCCGTTCTCGAAAGGATCTCAGTATTACACTTTTTCCATGTTATTTTTAAGATCCTTTGAAGGCAGCGCAAGTGGAAAGAGTTTTTTTTTCCTCGCTTGTTTTGTGTAGGTTGTGCTGTCTTCTGCACAGTGGCTCTAGCTTCTTTTAGAGTTAACAGATTGCATTGGGTAGGTTTTGTCTTGTATGCAACGAGGTGCTAGTATAGTTTGTTTAGAGTCGAACCAATCGTTTGGCTTTGTAAGTTTTCTTCCAAAGATGTCCGGGGAAGTCTTTTGTATGGTGGACTTGAGGTATTCCCATTTTTATGTTGCTGTATTTTTTTTCAAAAGCACTTTTGTAGTCGCGTTCAAAAGATTCCGCAAACTGTATCTGGAGATCAGGATGACACATCTTACTTACAGCCAATTGGGGTCTTCCAATCTGCTTGGTATAGTGGATTGTTTTAGGGAGAAGGTTGATCTTACAACATGCCAAAGAGGGATCTGTGTCACAGTCTGCACTGTGATAGAACCTGGTAAAAAAATAAAGTAAAGTTACCTTTACTTTTCCCTAAACTAATTAGAGCTGGGTGGACTCAGAGGCGCCCGAAGATCCCGAAAGTAAAAATCCCAGTCTTCAGCAGGATTTGAACCCCTGAACTCGGAAGTCAAGCGCTTTACCGCTCAGCAACCGCATCCCCCAGGACCTGGCAAGCTTGACAGATTTTAAGCCCTTTTGTCTTACCATGATTAGATCTAGTTGGCGCTTGTGTTTGGAGCGAGGGTGCCGCCAAGTTACTCTGTGCTGTGGTTTAGTCTTGAAGTAGGTATTAGTGACACAGATGGAGTGTAGTGAGCAAACCTTGAGGAGCCTTTGTCCATTTTCATTTACTTTTTCGACACCAAAACGCCCAATACAGCTGTCCCATGCAGAGTTGTCAGATCCAACGCGTGTATTGAGGTCGCCAAGGATGATGACCTGTTCCGTACTTAGGATTTTACTGAGAGCAGACGAAAGGTTGTCGTAGAACATGTCTTTGGCCTCTGGTGTGGAACTCAAAGTAGTAGCGTAGGCACTAATCAAAGTTATGTGTCCGATAGATGCGTTAAGGCGTAGTGATAGGAGTCTTTCTGAACCGTTGCACTTCAGCTCTACTGTGTTCAGCAGTGTGTTCTTAACTGAGAAACCAACGCCATGTTCCCTTACTTCACTTTCGGCTTTGCCTTGCCAGAAGAAGGAGTAGTCTTTTTCTTTGATTGAACCAGAGTCAGCTAAACGAGTTTCCTGGAGGGCGGCAATGTCTACTTTGAGCCTGGACATCGTTTATTATTGCAGATTTTCTGGCATCTTCTTTATCTGGTAAGTTAATATTAAGTCCAGTTTGTAAAGTACGCACATTTCATGTGCCCAGTTTAAGAGTGGAGCTCCTCTTTTTTTTCTTTATGTTGACTGGTACATTGGCTTTGTGCCTGCTTTTCAGATTTTGTCCTATCCTCGTGTACCCAAACGAGGAAGACAGGCAAGACGGGACAGCAACTTAGTGACTGGAGGCTGCTCAGCTTAAGGCACAAAAATTCTGCCCTGGGGCCTCCACATACATAAATCCGGCTCTGTGACCAGGCAACCAGGGGGCAGACTAGCTTTGCCAGTACATTTGGATAAATGTAATTTGAACTTTAAAAATAATGAAACAAATGGGCTTTTCGGGCCAGCACATAGCCAGCAAGAAGAACAGATTTGTGGACCGGAACTAATCGTAACATCTTGTTCCATTATGCATCCACCCCTCAAGCTCAAGATCTCCCGTGGAGTCCATGACAAGACGCTTCAAGGAATTATGTACAATTAGCAAGACTAAATCATGGTTAATAACAATCATGTTTTGTGATTATTTTAGTTATTAACAAGCTGGATCGGATTTTTTTTAGGGTACAAGCAACCAGGTGAAAATGGAAATAATTTCTAAAAGAAACAAAAATTCTACAAAGAAATGATTCGATTGCTTCATAGAGCAATTAGATTATTTGGAATATATTTTGTTTTGGGACACATGCACTTCACACAGAAGCAAAGATAAAATCACGCGAACATACCACGTGAACATATGTGATAGTCTGACAAATACTAGGAACTCAACGGGTGGTAACCTACACAGAGGTTGTTTTTTTTTAAAGCAATGCTTTTAATTGGCTTCTTTACTTAAATCCGTTCAGTTTTGTTCCGGTGTCTTTATTAAAGTAATGATTTTGTAACGTCATTTTAGACATATCAGGCACAAGTTAGGTACTTGTTTTTTTTTGTTTTTGTTTTTTTAGTATGCCACCTTATAAGTATTATTTAATCTTGCAGGTAAAGTTGGCGTTTGATTTCATGGAAGAGAAACTGCCCCTGTCTTGATTGGCCCACTTTTCTTCCAGAGCTGAGGCCATCGCTTTTTTCTCTGTCCATAGATTTCTTTTCTCGCCTCATAGTTCGGTCTAAGGTTGTGTATTGCCAGTAGATATCAACGTGCGGTGTTTTGATGGTTAAACAAACGTTAACTTGACCCTTAAGTGGTATGGATATGAAATCATGAAAAGTCATTATGAAAAAAAGAAGCAGCACCTGACAAAAGGAAAAGAGGCGGACACAAGAAGCGTTGTGGAGGTCATAGTATAATGGTCTCTATCTGGCCCGAGTTTTAAAGATGTCAGACGACATTAGAAGGGCGGGAACTGGCTCATGTAATACTCTTACGGATAGAGCATGTCTGATAATGGACTCGTGATGTTAATTAACATTTACCCGAAGAACAAGAAAAGCAACAAAAAAAAAATACTTAAAAAAAACAACAAAGCTTTTATTAAATGTAATTGTATCAATTAGTTTGGACCAGTCGCGTAATTAGAACCGTGCACATCCTAGTCCTATAAATCTGTGCAACAGAAATACTTTTACCAATTGTTTTTGTTTAGCTTTTAGATTTCTGAATGCGTTCTGATCCTATCACTTGGTCTGGACTAGTTGTGAAAGGAGGAGGGAAGATGGTGGTATCTCTGTGAACGTTTACAGTTCAAGTTCTGTAAGTGCATAAAATAGAATGTTCACTGAGATCTCGGAGTCCTCAAGGGAACTAATTCAAGTTATACCACCACATTCGTCTAGTACGATTTCTTTTGCTTGTTCAAGATACCAAACAAAGTAATTAATTACCAATAGTTAATTAACTATTTTTTTCCCTTGATTCTTGTGTTGTCAGGTAAAAGAAATAATTGTGCAAAATTTCAGCTTAATCTGAATTTGGGTGTGGGAGAAATAACGTGAACAAACCTTTTACCAGACAGACATACAGACAGACAGACAGAGTTGACATAAGCTTGGTAAAAATACATCGCTCTTATCTCTGTAATGGAAGATTAAGAATACAGGAGGTTCTATCTTGTTAGACAGTGTGTAAATTTGATCTAGATCTACTACCATGAGTTTCTGCCATTACCCATTACGATTAGTTTTAATTTCCGACTATTCGCCATACATTTACTTAGATATTTACTCTGTTTTTTTAATGTTGATAGCAGGGAATCAGAAAAGGGGAGGTGGGCAGTGCTGAATGATCTGGTTACGAGAAAGATTCATGTTTTATGTACCATAGACTCTTTACTCGAGAAGTATCTACGGTAGATGACTTAGCAATACTGTTGGCACATTCAAGTTTAAGAAGAGTATACAGTGAATAGAGCATTTACCAACATACACACACAGACTCCATGTATCGACACTTATATATTCATCAGCATCTCTTCAATCCAACAGCAAACATCAAGATTTGAAAGTACTTCACCACGTAGACCTTACCGTGACCAAAGTCTTCCCCCCTCACTTCTTGCAGCCCAGACAACGCTGTGAACCGAGGCCTGGCCCCCCTAAACACCAATCTTAGCCACACATTTCCCCCAAGTCTAACGTTACCATGCGAAGACGTTTCAAGGAGCAGTGACAATAGACCAGCTCCCCGAGGTTATGGGCTACTGAGGAATGGCGGGGGGTGTAAGGTTGGCCCCCCCTGCCGCGATATGATTGACAAGGGCTTGCAAGTCGCTAATAAGGTGGGCGGGGCGTGTGAAATTAATTACGGATAAATAAGCGGCTTAAGGATAAATAATGGCGCCGGGGCGTCTAGCGGGGCAGCGCAGCCCTCGTCAGTTTTTTCGTAGATTTGGAGTAGAGAAGATGTGGGCTCGATGGGCGCTTTTCACGAGGGATACAATGAAACTCGACAGTTTTTAGGGTCTCAATTTGTTGGTTTAGATCTTAAGTTTTCAATTCTTTTTAAAAGACATTCACCAACATCATTATCATTTCTTTCCAATGGAAGAACAAACTACTCGATATAACGAACACGAAGCTGTCTCTGTTCAATCACGTGGCTACCTTAGACAGGCTTTGATCCTGTCCGCTATGGTTATATCAGGCATTAAAATGTGCTTCTAGAGACAACGCTATTATGTCTGTATAAATAACAACATTGACATTTGAGAATGTTTGAATCGATTTATCATTGGTAGATTTATTTATTTGTTTTATTTATATATATATTTATCATATTTTTATTGTAATTAGCTGACTTTTCGTTTAAAAAATATAATATTCATTCTAAGTTCTTAAGAGTTATTCTACTGATTCATGCCAATTTAATATTTAGATGGCTAAACCAGAGATACTTAACTTGTTCTGCCAAGCAGCCATGCACATTTCCGACCCTCTAAAAGTCATCGAGTTTATATCGAACAGAGTCTCGTGACTTCATTTGGTCCTGTAAGAAAGGGTCGCGTAGCACCGACTCTGGACACTTCATCCTATCCTAACAAAATACAGCCTGAGTAGAGATTAATCTTAATGCTGTTGTAGCTTTGTGGTTTCTTTTTTGTCTTGAAATTAATGGTCCTCTGGAGGTTTCTTTCCTTTGGTCTGATTTATGAGGACTGGATTTCGCTCACGCTTCAGAGCACCGGCTACGTGCGCCTTCACCCACGTCTTTTCTTTTGTATTCAAACTACTCAAACCTGAACAAACTATAGTAACACCGACACAAACACTCTAGCAATCAAATCATTAAATAAAAACAATATGATATAAACTTTTCGCATATCAATTATGTGCGAGTCAGGTGTGAATGTACATTTTGTTCATTTTTATAGTTACAATGTTTTCTTTGGCGTAATGCACAAATAGTAACACAAATTTCCTTACGGACAATAAATATTATTATTATTATTATATTATTTTTTTTTCCCTACAACTAACAACAATCCCTAGAAGGCCTAATTTGATATTAATTGGAAACAATATCAGCGGTAAGTGTCCAACAAATGGCAACAATAACAACCAAAACAAGACCTTAAGCCCAAAACACTAAACTCAATCACAGACTCAATCACAGACTCAATCACAGACCCAATCACAGACTCAATCACAGACTCAATCACAGACTCAATCACAGACTCAATCACAGACTGATGGCTGCCTGATCCAGCGGTTTGCACGCTTGACTGTCGTTCAGATTTATCGATGGTCCCGGGTTCAAGCCCTGCCCGCTCCCATCCCCCGTCGTCCTGCGGGAGGTTTGGACTAGGAAGTAATTATCTTCAACTCTGAAGGAACATCCGAAACATGTAAAACAACAAACAAACAAACATTTTTACAGACACAATCACAGACACAATCACAGACTCAATCACAGACTCAATCACAGACTCAATCACAGACTCAATCACAGTTTGACGAGGACAAAAGACATTCAGTGATATATTTTCCTTGTCTTTACCAAGTTTAGGATTTTGTTGGGAAAACTTGAGCCGTCATGTTATAGAGGCTTCTCTACTCGCGATGATCAATATACACCACTAATACAACACAAAGACAAGCCTTTTTTAAAATACATTTAATGTTAAAATGTTTGATTGAGTTTAAACTGTTTTCAACTTGATAAGTTTTTTAAAGCCATATCATAAACAACCCAACGGCTGTCTTTTATTGCAGACTCTTAAAGAAGTCAATGATCTGTATCGCTCACTCAAACAAGATTATAATTCTAAAAGCAATAGTATTGTTTAGTGATATTCAATGCTAGCTAAGACTAAGACTGCTTTATTGATCCTTACGGAAATTTGTTGCAATTACATGTCTTTCATGTCACGTTATAAAACCTAGCTACTTCTATGACCAACTAAACGTCGCCAATACTGCACCTTTCAGAACCGAGTCATCCGTCTTGAAACGTAAGACATTGTTAAGAACCTTTCTTCAAGGTGTCTCCCGGGCCAGGGTAAACCCAATGGCCAGACGAGAGTCATCAATTTATTATAGACTTTGTGGAATCAACTAATCTACTTAAAGACTGACCACCGTCCAGCCCTCTATAGCCCACCATACACCACCCCTTCCTCCTTGACTTTTTCCGCCTAGGAGGGCTTTCTGTTTTATCAATTAGATTGATGGATTTAACATTAGCAAGCTTTCCAACAAATACTAGGGTAGGGTTCCATTCCCACACTTTCTTTGTATCAACACATACACACATACAGACACACACACACATATAACTACACATGTAAACATACAACCGTGAAGTTAAGAAAGACACCCTCCCTCCATTAAAGTAGTCACAATTATAGGAAATTATTTCTGTTCTGCTCCAACCCGCCCCGAGTCCATGGCCTCCCCCACTACTCCTAGTGGTCAGTATGTCTCAAGTCACGCTAGGTTTTTCTTCCCCCTGCTACTCTGAAGGGAAATCCGATTTGACTTAAGCCAATGGCCCCTGAACGACCTGATGAAATTAGCGCAACGGGGATTGGCTAATCCCCCATGTTCTCTTGTTGCACTTTCAATCACGGCTCCGGACAGTCAGCCACAGACAACTCTGGGGAGTCTCTCATTAAAGAAAGATGTGCACGAGTAACCTTCCCTTTGTTATCTTCAAAAGATAGCCATTGTGAGAAGTCAAAGCAATGAGCTATCTATTTAGCCAAAACTCAAAAGTGTAGTCGGTTTGAAGATCCTAGTATTTTGTAGTTTAATTTAATCTGTGATTAATTTTAACCGCGCTCAGATACTATGTAAACGCAAGGGTCTTACTAATCTGATTCCTTGATAACTTAAAATGTACGAGTTTTTGAAAAGTCGTAGTGGTCTGTGACTCCTCCATAATACAAAATCAAAATAACAACAATAACAAAAAAAAAACAACCTAGTTGTTGTTGACGGTCGTTGACTTCTCCAAACTGCTGGTAGACAAATAAACCACTATTTTAAATGTGAATGTATCGGCTTCGGTATTTTCGTAGCGAAAGAAAAAAACTTGAATTGATCATTAGCTAAGTTTAACATACATCTAAATCCAATCCACTAGATTAGTAAACGCAAACTAAGGCCCGAAGGCCGCGGGTAATGTCCGGCTAGTATATATATATATATATATATATATATATATATATATATATATATATATATATATAAACTTATATTAAATTTATTACACAGAAAAATTCAACTTGAGATGAAATGAAATAAATGCAGTAGACTTTAGCAATAATAGTTTAAAAAATGGTATTTTAAACAAAATCTAACTTACTTAAAAAATAAAAACACGTCTTTTCACTCTGTTATTCTGGAGTCGTCTGGTGTACCCAAGGCTGCTCACGACAGTGCCGCTTCTCTTGCATTATTCACACTGCATAGCCACCAACCAATCACTAACTTCTCACCGTCACCATAGAAACACACACACATACACTCCTTAACACTAATAAACTACTCATGAGAAACACAAACATAAAGGCACATTTCTTATTTCCAAACTCGTACAAGTGCTCCATCTTCCCTAGTGCCACTACAGCATGAAGCTGGTTGCCTGAATCAGGCATGAAAACCAGTAACTCAGCAGAGTCTCTTATTAGTATGCTCGACTAGATTATCATATGGATTAGGTAGGACGATATCATCTTCTCTTTTGAAGACACGTATTTAATAAATAAGAGAATAAATAAGACAATAGATTAAACAAGAGAAGTTATTTCAATTCTGAACTAGATTATAACATTAAATCAATCTACAGCATTTGCGCACCAAAAGAACACAGTCACTTGCCACAACCTTTAACACCCGGAAATGGGACACAAATAAATGCATATTCCTGATGGCTTTCCAATTTTCCAAAGTTTTGTCGTAGTTTAAATGTTGAAAGAAAAAAAAGATTTTATGTCTTTTATTTGGTAAAGGTATTGCCTGGGCCCTTATCGTTTAGGCCCTAAGCAATAGTTATCTAGATCTGCAGTGCCACTTTATCTATAGGTCTAGACTAGGCTAGAACTATAATTAGACCTAAGTCTTGAAATAGACATCCAGAAGTTTCAATGATTATGCATTTCTATCCATACGGCGTAGATCTATGACTTCATCAGAGTTGATCTAGATCAGTGGTCTTCAACCTTTTTTGGCCTACCGCCCCATTTTCGTATTTTTTTCCTAAAATTCGCTAGCGCTCCCCTGTAAGAAAAACAGTTATAAAGAAGCGCAAGAAGACAACTTTGAAACAAAATGTTATTTATTTATTACTGTTTATGCTGTCAATAACACTTATCCCGCATGAGAGACGAGCCAAAGGCGATCTTCTTTGGCGAGCTTAGAGGAGGACGGCGTTACAGTGGTGCCCCCCGTAAGAGCTATAAAGATTAACTCAGGCGCCATTTCCCCCTCACTGGCATAGAGAAATATACCTTGCAGCAGATGGCTTCTGAGAGAGACAGTTGGAGAGCTCTTACAAAAGCTGCTGGACAAACATTTGAGACTCCAACAAAAGCCAGGCACCAAAAGACGGAAAGAAAACTAAAATAGACTGCCAGCAGACGACGGCTTTGTCTGCACGAAATTCGGGGAAATAGGCAGGCTGCAACTGGGTTTGAGTAGTTATGTGAAACACTGCACCCATCCTTAATCTTGGGAATCAAAGACATTGCCATTATCATTCTATTTTCAATGAATACATACAAACATTAAACTCACTGTCATGACTTTCTTTCAAATCCTAAGAATAGTCTCCCTTTGAGGTTACTGAATAATTGGGCCTACTTTTTTTTTGTGTATAGGTCTAATTGTAAATTGAGTTCTCTTTTCAATATAAACAAGGTTCCCATTAGCTTAATTTCATTTTGTACTGAAGTCATCAATAATAATGTGTCTCCTGCAGTCTGACAATATTAGAAATTTCAAGCTTAAAATTAGCCATAGCAAGGTTAAATCTAGGTTAGTCACTTATGTTGATGGAAAAACTAACAAATAATTCCATTTTCGAACACAGTTTTGAAATTTTACTGAAACATTTAAGTGCAGCCATGGCTCTGTTGTGCCTTCTATGTGAACAATCTTTTTACTGAAGACATAATTTTGTAAATCTATTTCTTCCTGCATTTCAATTTGAACATCAGTAACAGATGTTTAATGATTGTCATTTATATTTAATTTGGTTAAATTTATGCGAATCCTCATTTCTTCATAGAGCACTGTTAGGTGAATTACATTGATATCGATGTCCATTTGTCAACAAACAAGTTATGTGAGATTGTAAATTCCTTTAAAAAAAAATTTAATATCTCGATAAAAGAGAAAATGATTTAATCAATGAAAGTCAATTTCTTTCTAGCAGTCGGAGATTCGTTTCATTTATTTGCGTTAGATGCCTTCCATGTCAAACATTTGTTTAGCCTGCTTTAAGTCATAGCCAACCGTTGAATCTTCCTGTTTCTCAAAAAAAAAATTCAATTTCAAAATTGTTGCATTTCAGAGCTTAACAAAACGAGCAACAACAAACCCCTTTTGAAATCCTGCGTACTAAAGTTTACAATACGAGTTTAGCATGTTGCTTTAATCTTTTGTTTCACAAAACTGTTGAAAGATTAGCTTATTTTCGGTATTATTTTCATTAAACATCTGTTACTGATGTTCAAATTGAAATGCAGGAAGAAATAATTTACAAAATTATGTCTTCAGTAAAAAGATTGTTAACATAGAAGGCATTTTACAATTTATATAATTTGATTCACATAGAAATCGAATTGTGGGCTAAAATGTTAACAAGAACAACAAGATGTTGCCTGTGTATCAGACCTCATAAGGTGAATAGTGGATAGATCTGTTCTTTATTCTATAATACTTATGAAGCCATTGTAGCGTCCAAACACTGATGGTTCATTATTTGTCATCGTAAGCTACATAGTTGGGCAATGTTGAAATCATATTTCATCACTGACCAAAAAAAAGGTATTTTTGTGCTACAGATAAGTTTTGAACATTTTCATGTTTGTTTTAATCACTTTTCATGAGACTTTTAAAAAACAAAGCTATGCATTTTTCTAAGAGGCCACTAAAACATATCCTGCCTTGCCGTTTGTTGTTGTTGTTGTCTGTTTTTAATATTTTTGAATAGTATATTCTTATAATTGTTCATAAATATTCTAAAAATATTTTTGGATATTTCTATATGTTCGTGAAGACGACTCGGTTTCATAACCTCATCTGAAAATGTCTTTCAAAGTAGAACATCGGAATACTTTTTATCTAGTGACAATTCACTAAAACCCCTACAAATATACCTTTATATACCAGCGAGCTTTCGTAACAACACTTTGTCAATGTTTCTTGTTTAAAAACAGTTTAAATTAATCGATTTGAATGTTAGCTTTCACTCTTTTTTTTAAATTAACATTTACATATCAATATATTAACATTTGTAGATAAAAAAAAAATAAAAGGCGTATTACCTAGTTTGTTTATTAAATTATTATTATTATTAAATTAGAAGCAAGCTAACCATAATTTGTCTATATTTAGTTTGCAAGCTTTTATTTTGAAGAATTTATTTATTGTTTTGTTTCAGTGAACCTTTAGTTTCTTCTTTCCTCCTTTATGCCCAGATCTCCCTTACCGTCCCCTTTTGTGCCTAGCGCCCTGTACCGACCCCTTTGGCTCCGATAGCGCCCCCGTTGAAGACTACTGATCTAGATGTACCTAGATCTTTAGACAACTTTTTAAAAGCACAGATAAATAAAAGAGATATTTTCAGCTAAAATCAAGATTAGCAACGCTAATAAGCTGACATGGCATATGTCATCAGATAAATAACAACTATGACCAAACTGAAGCACCATACTTGACTTGGTGCTCATAATGCTGAGATGTTTATTTTACAGACTACGCGGCGCCTTCGCCAAGCGGTCGGCTGGAATCATCAGGATGAACTACTCTGGAAAGCAGGCTCTCTGCCTATACATACTAGTGGCTTTAGCTATATACTTGCGATTCCTCCGTGGCCTTCATATATTCACCTCGTATGAGGAGCTATACAGGACCGCTGCCCGGAAGTTGGAAGAGGAAGCGCCAAAAGTGTCAGAGCTAGACTGCAGAATCTTCATGAACGCCAAGAACAGTTGGAACAAAACACTGGACGGCCTCTCGAAAACGCAAGTCAAAGAGAACATCGTGTACAAGGGAAGCTGCGAGTTCACACAGAGCACCATGTGGCAAGTTCCAGCGTCCAGGCTTGAGCAGAACTTTCCGATAGCTTATTCCGTCATGGTGTATAGAGACTTTGACAGATTCGTGCGTTTATTGCGTGCTATCTACAGGCACCATAACGTTTACTGTATACACGTAGACCAGAACTCTGACAAGGAATTCAAGGTATGAGCTGTAGTATTACAAAGCTTTTATCAACTCACTCTGTCTGTCTGTCTGTCAGGTAAAAAGTTGAATACTTTATTTCTTCCACACCCATTCTCGGATCAATTTGAAACTTTGCACAATTATTCATTGGCATAGATAAGCGGCACTGTCGTGAACAGTCTTGGGTACACCAGACGACTTCAGAATACCACAGTGAAAAGACGTTTTTTTTTCATTAATCGTTCAGTATGCGCAGGTATGGCTTAATATGTTGGGTTTTGTCCCCTTAAATATATGCGCACTTTATTTCTCCCACAAACATTCTCGAATCAAGTTTAAACTTTAAACAATTATTTCTTGTTTTCATTATTTACTTCTCAATAAGACCCGGCTGTTTTTATTATTCTGATGTCCTTAAATTCCCACGTGTGTTGTCGTCTCTCTAGCTGCTAATTAGTTTTGACTCTCCTTGGACTGTGTCCTATTGTTCGGACACAACGTCAGTGGGGCAAAACGATTCACAGCCAGCGAGACTAAAGTCTCTCTCCTTGTGTGTATATCTTCAAATATTTGCTGATTTAAAAAAAAAAAAAGTAAAAAAAATAATTTAGTGGCACTCTAAGCACACAATATTTCCTTACCCCTCTCCTCACTGAGATACGCTCGTAGCCTGACAGCCGTGTGCAACATTATCGTATACCAGTACAGTGTCTACAGTGTCTACAGTATCAGAGACACATATGGCATGAGCAAGTTCCATGGGAAACAAATAGGGGGACGCTCTTCCATCGGCTTGTTTAAGAAAATGACTTTGATCTTGTAACAGTCCGTGCAGAATTGTAAGAAAAGAAGTCAATTAAAGAAAAACACCCACAAGTATTTCTATTTGTTTCTTTCGCATTACTTCCAGAGCAAAGTGACAAATTTTGTTGGCTGTTTTAGCAATGTTTTCCAGCCGTCAGATCCCGTTCACGTTCAGTGGGGTCTATCGTCAGTTCTAGAAGCTGAATTGGTGTGCATGAGAGCCTTATGGAATCATCCAGTGAGTATTTGTTTTTCGTAGCGTCTTCTATCCAAATAAAACATATACAACGTATTTTTGTCTAAACTCTAAATTTCTGAAAGAATATTTTCTAAACAAAAAACAAAATAAAATAACTTTTGCCAATTTTCTTGTTACGTTCGAATACCTCATAACATTCAGTTGTTTGGAACTATTTTCTATTTTTTTTTTACAAAGCTTATATCAATTTTAACAAATCACTCTGTCTGTCTGTCTGTATGTCCGTCTAGTACAAATTTGTACACAGTGTTTTCACTCACTTCCCATTCTCGGATCAATTCAAGTAATTATTGTCGATGACAACACATGAACCAATAAAAAAATTAACCAATTGGACTATTAATTAGTGATAATTATTTAATGTTGTTTAATATAAAAAAGGGAGTTGTATCCTGCAGTACCGAGAGATAGTGCATTAATTGTTAAGGATCTTTCCATTTATTTAATAAGCTTTGTCTGTAAGGAGGCATTTCATTTATATTATGTTTGTTTACCATATAACAATAAACCCCGGTACAACGGAATTGGATTAGTCATGTTAGTGCATATGTCTTGGTACTTACAGACGTTAAAGTCGGCGTATGCTGAGGAGTCTTGCATTAGGTGACAAAATAACAGACTTTACGAAATAAAACAACGAAATTTTATAATTTTCTACAATTTTGTTTAAAAAAATAATAAAAAATGGATTCCTTCCGTTACAGAAACACTTAATATTGCAGAAAAAAGCTGTATGCATAATTACGCTTATAATATATAGATATAGTCTATGGCTATTTTATACTGAACGTAATTGCTGTATAATCCAGAAGTCTTATTAGGCAAAACCTTGTGCTAAACAAAATCTATAAGTTGGTCCAGTCTAAATAGATAGGTCTATGCTGAAAACTTTATGAATGATTCTCTTTGGTCTTCCCTTGTATTTATATTTATTCTAAAATTAGCTTCTCCAATGGAGAAGGAAAGAGCTAGAATCTTCTATCGAAAACAAAGTCCTTGCTTAATTGTAACTAATTTGACTATTTTTACTTCTATTTTAAAACTTCTGTTGTTTTCCGAAATTAAAATAACTTTGTCCGCGTGACCTTGTCACTTATTATTAAAATAACTTTGTCCGCGTGACATTGTCACTTATTATTAAAATAACTTTGTCCGCGTGACCTTGTCACTTATTATTTAAAAAAACTTTGTCCGCGTGACCTTGTCACTTATTATTAAAATAACTTTGTCCGCGTGACCTTGTCACTTATTATTAAAATAACTTTGTCCGCGTGACCTTGTCACTTATTATTAAAATAACTTTGTCCGCGTGAATCTTGTCACTTATTATTACTTGACGAATTCTAACCCGGTTCCGTTTTGTGATTACATAGACGCGAGATGTGATGAAACAGTAATGAAACATGCTTTACAATCAGAAGAACTGAGGTTAAAATCTCAAGGAATTTGGAAATATTTTGTCTATTAGGAAATTCAAATGAGTTCAAACAAGAAGTAGACTGGTAAAAGTAAGTAGATGATCCATTTGTGGAGAGAGAACCGGTGAAGAAGTAAATCCTTTCAATTGTATTTGTATCAGATACATTGCAAATACAATTCGTCCAACAATTCTCGTGGGTTACTGTAAAAGCTTTATTAAATAATGTAATTAGCTTACTGTATGTACCTTTGATTGCTGTCTATATATCTCCCAGAGAATTAAAAAAATAAAAATAAATTCTAAACCTCAAAAATATTATCATTAAAAAAGTTGATTTCAACTCTGCATACAAATTCCATATAATCAAAACAAAACGATAATTTCAAATACCCTATGACCTCATAAATAAACAAATGTTAACCTCATTTAAATGGCCCCGTTTAGAGTTTTTCTGTTATGTACGAACGAAACAGTTATCAACTGAGATGATGCAATTCTAAAAAAACTTCAATATTATTTTTTTTTTTTGTTGTTGTTCAAATTCACTTCAAAGATCAGATGGAAAGCGCTGATCAATTTGACAGGTCAAGAGTTTCCATTGAAGACAAACCTTGAGTTGGTGAACATTCTGCAGGTTATGGCTGGACAGAATGACGTCTGGATTGACCCTTGCACGTACGATGGTCCAGGAGACTACCAGGATGAGTTGTGTCAGTCAATAACACCTGAAGGGTGAGTCTATCTATCTATCTATCTATCTATCTATCTATCTATCTATCTATCTATCTATCTATCTATCTATCTATCTATCACAATTTTTTAATCTATCTACTTTCCAATTTTCGAATCTATCTCTCAAGATTTAGGGATCGCTGGAAAAAGATTGAGGCTCCGCCCTTCAAGGTCACGCCTTACAAAGGCCAAGTTCACGTGGTCCTGTTTCGTGCAGCCGTGGACTTTATACTTCACAGCTTCGTGTCGCGGGTGTTCCTGGAGTGGGTGAACAAGACCAACATTCCAGACGAGCTGTACTTCAGTTCTCTAAACAGCAACCCTAATGTCGGCATCCCTGGCGGAAACAAAAGTAAGTGGCTGGTCACGTGGTCATCGAGGGTCGAAATGACTGTAGTAATGACATCGTTTTTAATTCTGTTCACTGAAATATGTTGTTGTTTTTTTTATGTCAATCTTGGCGTTGATTCTCAAATCTTTTCTAAGTTTTCCAGGCAACATGTTTGGAATAATAATTAACTTATCATATGGAAATTCCTCAACGCACAAGTCACTTAATGAATTTTGGTATAGTGTTATAAAGCAGTCGAAGTGCGGTGGCATTGAGTGATTATTAGTCTCTCATTTAAGTATAAAATTAAATTAAATATGCATAGCGCTGATAACCAAAACGAAATCTAGGTTTAGGTACTTTGAGAACGTATTAGATATACAACACAACGTAACCAGACGGAGATATACAATGTTCTCTAAAAAAGGTTCGTGAGTGAAGCATGTGGTCTGTCTACGGTCAATCGAGCTCCATATCTTTGATACGCACATTGAAAAGGTTGTCAGTCAGTACGTTTTGAAGGGAAAGTGTCACCAAACTAAAAAGAGGCCATTCCATCCAGCGTAGAGATCTCTCATGGACATCCGAACTGATCGGTTCACTAAAGATATGGTTATGTATTATTGCATGTTATTACCATTATAATCAAGTGTTGGCATATGTGTTTTGCATGCTGTACTTGAAACAATTTCTTCATGTTGAAAACATAGTTCTATGTCCTTAAGGAGGAACACGTTTTGAGCCAAAGATTGCAAAATCGTAAGACTTCTGATTCTAACTATTGCAGGTGCGGGTTAATGATCATACCGTTTTAATCACTTTAGATAAAATTTGTTTGTTATAATACAGATTTCATGTATCTGTTTCTATTGCCACAATGAATGCAAACATTTTTCAACTTGAGTTACATCGTAATAACATTTCTTCCACAATGACATATTCCAGATCCTATGGCTCTCAAACCCAGCATCTCAAGATTCAAACTCTGGTGGAACAGACACAAACATATCATCAAGTCATGCGACACCTACGTCCGCAACATTTGTCAGCTGACCCCTCGGGAGCTGTCTGCTATGACCACATCCAAGCAGCTGTTTGCCAACAAATTCAAAGTCGATCTGAAACCTGCGGGCTACAGCTGTCTGGAAGAGTGGTTCTACCAGCGCGTGCTGATGGAACTGAAGACCAACAGAATTCAACTCGACTTGACCTATTACAGAAAACTTTTTGCTCAGGAGTAGCGCGAACTTTTTCTTTCTACTCGTTCTTTGTTATGCCATTGATCAATGTATACAGATACAATGTTTGTATAATAGATGTAATAAGCTAGATTCTTGAAATACATAGAAGCGTAGATGGTTACAATTAAGCACTACTAATTATCGGTTACATTTAATTACTAGTAATTTTAAAATTGGACTAAATACTATTCATTAAGGACTATTAATTTGTACTACTAAATAAGAGTAACAACTTATTACTAGTAAATAAGAGTTACAATAAAGTACTACTAACCCAACACGGTACCATGCATTGGGTAGTCGGGCCAAGCTGAATGACTATTAAATGTTTATTATAGCCTAAGCTATTTTGGGTGACTGTTGATATTATGTGATCTTGTCCAGCCACTATATTTGTTTATATAATTAGGTGCATATATGTTAGTATTGTTAGTTATATATAACTGTGTATCATCTTGTATGTGTATAGCATGTAAACAACTCAAAAGGCTATAGAACTTTCAGGAAAACAATCTTACAGAACTTAGAGCAATGACCTAGAATGAAAAAATCCTATGCGTATCCGCCATACTAAATATGTGTTTCTTAAATTCATTGGTCTGCTTCTAAATCTATATTTAGGGTTATCTCCAACAAGCAGAGGTTTGTGTTGCATGTTTCGGATGTTCTTTAGAATTGACGATTTATTACATTCCAGCCCAGACGTCTCGCAGGACGTAGTGAATAGGGGAGGGCAGGCCTGGAACCTTAGACCATTGAGACGAAAGCTCAGAGCGCACACCACACGACCAGGTTGTCATGGTGATTAGCCCACCATTGTATGTTTCCTGAAAACCATTGTAATTTGTCGACCAATCATTCAACTTTTAGGTAGTGATAAATGAGTTTGAGACATCTTTGTCTGAATAAAGAGATAACAATATGTTGTTATTATGAAATGTTTTTAAGCCTTTTTTCCCCTTTTTCCTTTTTACTTTAACATGCGACAGTGAAAGGACAAATGTGCAATTAAAACCATGATGTTTTTTTTTTTGTCTTCATATTTTCATGTATTTCAAGTTCAAATGTGTAAACTTGCAAACGTCGTTCATCCATAACCGAATTTAAGACAATCTAAATTTAGATTTTACTATACGCCCACGGTATCCACGTCCATCTTCGCAGTGGATCTTCTTTTGGGAAAGTATGTAGGTCGCAGCTGGGACTGCGTTGTTACGGGAAATACTGCATTCCTCATTATTCTTCGAACTCGAAGCCAAGCCTTATTATATAGTAAAAAAGTAAAAGTAGTACGGCAACTGATAGTCAATGCTAATATTTGTTAAAAAAATTAACTAGGGGAAGTAATACATAAAAATTGAAAGTTTAACATTTAAACATAGTTGTTTCCCTTTAGTCAACTAAAATGATGTTAGGTAGAGGTGTACGATAAAGGAAAAACAACTACAGGAATCATGAAGGATAAATAAGAGCGACCATATATAACTGTGGCTAAGTAGTTAGACAAGAGAACTACGAAGTGTACATATTGATTTCAAAATTATTGTGAAGTTTCAGTATGATCCGGCAACCAGGGACGCTACAAAATAAGATGATCAGTTTACTCATAAGAAACGAAATGTAGATCTCTAGACGGAATTGTCCAAAGCAATGACCGTATCGTTATCTTGAAGATATATTTTTCTTGTGGAGCACTTGTTGTTTCTACAACAATCCTTGATGATGTATTTTACCTGGTGCTTATCGTTTTCTAGATATGCTCTCTCGTATATCATAAAGGCATATCGGGTTGAAAGAGATAGTAATACAATTTCAAAGAAAGTTTGTCTTTAATAAAAACTCAGAGATCGTGTGTTTAATAAAAACTCAGAGATCGCCCCCATGTGCCTGCCTCTACGCATAACAGACTGTTGTACTGCAACCAAAGTAAAAACTCATAGTCATTTTAAAGCCTGTAATGGCGACTCACACTTTTATTGTACTAACAAAAAGACTTGTCACAAAATTCAATTAAGAAATGTCCCGAGGAAATGATACTAGCTCTGTTTTACTCTCATCTATTGTAGGGGCTCAAAGTGAAACCAATAGCCCTAAACATATAAAGCTAAAGTGAGAATTCACGAGCATGCGTATATCGAAGTCAAGATATATATATATATATATTTTTAATTTTAATATTTGTTTTTCTTTCACTTTCCTAGTATTGTATGTTTGCCTATGAGAGTGATTTGTATTTAATGTTTGCCTGTGAGTGTGATTTGTATTTAATGTTTGCCTGTGATTTGTATTTCATGTTTGCCTGTGAGAGTGATTTGTATTTAATATTTGCCTGTGATTTGTATTTAATGTTTGCCTGTGAGAGTGATTTGTATTTAATGTTTGCCTGTGAGTGTGATTTGTATTTAATGTTTGCCTGTGATTTGTATTTCATGTTTGCCTGTTATAGTGATTTGTATTTAATGTTTGCCTGTGAGAGTGATTTGTATTTAATGTTTGCCTGTGAGTGTGATTTGTATTTAATGTTTGCCTGTGAGAGTGATTTGTATTTAATGTTTGCCTGTGGGAGTGATTTGTATTTAATGTTTGCCTGTGAGTGTGATTTGTATTTAATGTTTGCCTGTGATTTGTATTTAATGTTTGCCTGTGATTTGTATTTAATGTTTGCCTGTGAGAGTGATTTGTATTTAATATTTGCCCGTGAGAGTGATTTGTATTTAATGTTTGCCTGTGTGAGTGATTTGTATTTAATGTTTACCTTTGGGAGTGATTTGTATTTAATGTTTGCCTGTGTGAGTGATTTGTATTTAATGTTTGCCTGTGAGAGTGATTTGTATTTAATGTTGGCCTGTGAGAGTGATTCGTATTTAATGTTTGCCTGTGAGTGTGATTTGTATTTAATGTTTGCCTGTGTGAGTGATTTGTATTTACTGTTTGCCTGTGAGAGTGATTTGTATTTAATGTTTGCCTGTGAGAGTGATTTGTATTTAATGTTTGCCTGTGAGAGTGATTTGTATTTAATGTTTGCCTGTGAGTGTGATTTGTATTTAATGTTTGCCTGTGATTTGTATTTAATGTTTGCCTGTGATTTGTATTTAATGTTTGCCTGTGATTTGTATTGCGTAGTGCCTTCGCCTTGGCTAAAATAATTGTTAGTTGTTGCCCTATAGTTTTTTAGAGTTTTATTTATTTATTTATGCGGGTTGTACGATTTTGTTTTTACTTATTTTGTTATTAGTGCGGGGTATACGCGTGTTCGGTTTATATGCGTAAGGGGTGGGGGCAAATGCTTGAAAATACGGTTAGCAAAGTGTTCCGCTAAATTGTCCATAAGTGGGCAAGTGTTTCGTTAGAGACACACTTTAGGAAACACAAGAGTTAACTAATTTTTGCCCACATCATTAACATCGAATCTTTTGATTTGCTCTATAGAGAGCAACTAAGGATCTCCACACCCTCAGAAGTGTGTCAACAGGCAGATCCCTTTCACTTTATCTAGATCTGCATTTTTTCTGACGTCACTGTCAGGTTCCTTCACTTGTTCGATTGGGTTCAGTCCCAGCTTATTGAAGGTCTGAAACAAAAACAATATAATCTTGATCTAATCTGGTTTTAGTTCTAAACCAGTATTTCAGATCATGCTTTAGTTTTTAGGCAACAATGTGAACATATATCAATACTTCTTTAGTGACATAATTCTGTTACATTAGGTCTTTAAAGTAGTAGCTGCTCAATGGCTTCAAATACATTTCGAAAAATAATGTAGATGGATGTCACCGTTGACAATGCTCTTATTGGTTGAATAGAACAAAAGTTTTTAAAAAGTTACATTTGATGGCGTTTTACTTCCATATATATATATATCAATCTAACATATAGTTGTCACGAAATGAAATGTTTTCAACTTAGAATAGGCTTACATTAAATTCATTCATTCTTACATTTTCAAAATCCAAATTACAGCAGACGATACAATGGTGTATTCATTTATCGATTACTATTTTCTTTTAGTGCATTGAAGTAAGATAACATCTGTTCATCGAGACCAAATCGAGCCAATTTATAATATATAAAATGGAAAAACTTCCTTCAATTACTGATAACCTAGTCTATGATCTATAAAACACTGGTGATCTTATTTTCACATTTATAGAATGTTTTAATATGTTAGAGGCTAGTATCCTGTATACGTAACAACTATTGTTATTCGAAAATAAAATATTGTTTTGTATTGTAATGATATCAGTCAAAAACTAACCCCAAAAAACCAAAAGACGTGCCGCTGAGACAGTTGTCTTAAAGACACTACTGAGACGGCTGTCTTCAAGACACTACTAAAAACGTAGTGTGATTGGTCATGAAAATGCCGCGAGCTTCTGTCCCATGACAACAATGGCGCTTCTGTCGGGGTGTGCTCAAGTAGCCGAATTTACGAAGCTGAGGCTGCTGGTGTCCCGTTAATTAGCAAATTAACCCAACCAGAAATACCATCTTCAGCGGGCGTCCCTCTCATTGTGACATTTAGTTATTATGTCATAGACTCGAAAGAGGAACTCCTCTCTACCCCGCCTTAGAGGAAAAAAAAAGGGGGGAGGGGGGCTAACTAAATTGTGTTCGTGTACTTTGTAGCTGAGGTAGTGGAAATAATTAGTTCCACTTTTCTTTTATTTCCAGCTAATACTAATATGGACACATATGCACCATTGATACCTTTTGTTAACTCTATTGTTTTGTAGGATGTGTACCATTTAAACTAGCTTCCACTTAACATGACTACATGAGACAGAAAAGAAAAAAAAATTTTACAATCTGGCCAAAGTGTTGTAATACCTCGTATCAACTTTTGCCAACACAAATTTAAAACACATCGAATAGTACATAAGGAAATCACTTACCACTGTGTATACAATGTCAGAGAAGCAATGCTATGGTAGTGAATTGTCTCCCTTGTATGCTTTAAAAAAAATATACATAACGTAGATTGCACTTGCATGTTCTTAGGAATAGATCGATACTTGATCAATAAATTATGGCGATTTTTGTCAATACAATGAGCTCAATCGAACGGGAAGAAATGGACGGTGAAAAAAACATTTTTTTAGGATATAAATAACTGCCCCCTCAAACATAATGGAGGCTACCACAAGGACATAAATAACTGCCCCCTCAAACATAATGGAGGCTACCACAAGGATATAAATAACTGCCCCTCAAACATAATGGAGGCTACCACAAGGATATAAATAACTGCCCCTCAAACATAATGGAGGCTACCACAAGGATATAAATAACTGCCCCCTCAAACATAATGGAGGCTACCACAAGGATATAAATAACTGCCCCTCAAACATAATGGAGGCTACCACAAGGATATAAATAACTGCCCCCTCAAACATAATGGAGGCTACCACAAGGATATAAATAACTGCCCCTCAAACATAATGGAGGCTACCACAAGGATATAAATAACTGCCCCCTCAAACATAATGGAGGCTACCACAAGGATATAAATAACTGTCCCTCAAACATAATAGAGGCTACCACAAGGATATAAATAACTGCCCCTCAAACATAATGGAGGCTACCACAAGGATATAAATAACTGCCCCTTAAACATAATGGAGGCTACCACAAGGATATAAATAACTGCCCCTCAAACATAATGGAGGCTGCCACAAGGATATAAATAACTGCCCCTCAAACATAATGGAGGCTACCACAAGGACATAAATAACTGCCCCTCAAACATAATGGAGGCTACCACAAGGACATAAATAACTGCCCCTCAAACATAATGGAGGCTACCACAAGGACATAAAAAGCAAAACTGTCATTATACCATTGTTTCTAGATTATTTCATTGCAACAAAAATTTACATATCTGGAGAATTTAGCTCAACCCTTTAGAACAGGGGTGGGCAAATTGCAGGCCACATGCGGCCCGCGGAGTGTTTTTGCGGCCCGGCGACACCTACAGAAATCAGGTGTGCCCACAGTATATACTTAGATAAATGCAAATAAATTAAAAATAATATAAATATAAATTATTGAAACTGTCATTATAGAAAGTTTCAAGTGAAGGAAGATTAAGCTAATTGGCTATACATCAATACACTCAATTCAAGACACAATCTCTAATCAGTATTTATTCAATGCTATAAAGAACTGTGTTGAATGTTGGGTATGCTTGAAACAAGATGACAAGGGTGACAACTGGTGGAGCTCGATCTTTAACTGAGTTTAATAGCTTGTTTTTTAATACCCCAACCAACCATAAACTTTAAACAGGAAAGTTTGCATAATACTTCATAAAAACTTCCAGTTATAATAGTGGCCCATGCAAATATCACAATTTATTACAAATTAAGGGTATTAACCACAGGTAGTTCCGATTATGTACAAACTTATTCCATATATCCGCTATCTAAGCATGAGCAAAACAAACACAATAATATAAAATCTCATGGAAGAAATTGTTATTTGAAGGACATTGATTGCCACTTTATTACCAATATTTCTAATGAAAAGTGGAAGACAGATTTCATGTTTCATAATAGCTATTGCAATGAGTTCTTTTTGCATATGAAATGTAAATGGATGTTAAATCTTTTCAAACAAGTCCTTCCCATTTCTACAAGTAAGCAAAAGAAAACAGGTTTTGTAATTTTCCTTTGCTGAAAGGTGAAACTATTTCTAGTGAAATGCTTGCAATTTATAAAAGCAAATTTTAAGACGTCAAGAACCAGTCTTCAATACCATTAGCTCACCATTTAGCGAAGAAGCTGATTCAGCTCCAGAGGACTTAACAAAGAGAAGTTCCAGTCAGTACTTCCACAGGAGTCTCAAGAGTGCAATAAGCTGTATGTCAACACTTTAAAAAATGTGCTGCTGTTCACACTATTTGTGTACACATACATCTGTTCTTCTTCTTTGTTCTCATTTACATGTTGGAGGGTTCAGATCACTAATCCTATCTATATCTGAGATGAACCTCGCAATGGTTTTCAGATCAGGCAGTTCTCCGAATAGTTTTGGTTCTATAGGAGGGCCTTGGTATGCACTATTGAAGGACATGGTCAGCATTCTCTGGTGATGCTCCATAAGGGCAAGCTTCGTTCGTCCCGACATTTAACTTCCGGAATATATATTGTCTCATCCAGTGAACAAGCATTTTTTTCTTGGGGGGGGGGGGGGGGGGATGAAACTAAACACATATAATTTCTGGTCGATGTTGACTGACTGTAATTTGACAGCAGTCAAAAGGGTAACAACTAGTCAGCTAGTTCCACAGTTCCGGAACATTATGCCCGAGTATAAAAAGTAGAATACTGCGATTTAAGTACAACTGTATATTTGTGGGGTTAATGTAATATAAGAAGACAACAGCAATAAAAAAAATTCTTAATTTGATTTCAAAAATTGCCAACTCTTGATGTAATTCCTTAACGTAGAGTGTGGAAAATAAGAAATGTGAATATAATACCGTGTAACTATGAATTAAAAGTCATTCTACACAGTTAGCTAGAGTATTTTTCTAAGTTGTATATACATATGCGGCCCGCCATTCCCAAATTTAAAATAATGCGGCCCTCGATACAAAAAGGTTGCGCACCCCTGCTTTAGAATGTTGAATTATTTCCTATTTGTGTAATGAAAAACAATTTTAATAAAATTATATCCTACATTTAGCATCATTGTTTATTTTAAAGTATAAAACTATTACTAAATGCAGACATAAACATATTGAATTTGATAGTATGTCCTCCTAGAGTATAACTTCTTAATATTCAAATATCTGGCGTGGCGAATAACCTGTTCTTATATTTTAACTTCTTGTAGCCTAATCCAACTTCGCACAAATAGTATGTAGGAATTTCATGTCAAATAAAGAGAGGAGAGCTTGTTTCAAAATAGTGTCATACTCTTCAGACAAACTAAACTAAACCGAATTCATTTAATGGTTGATCTTGTATTTTTATTTATAATAACAGTTAGAATCTTGATCAGTTTACATTTCATTGTGTTGTTATTATAGACTTGTGTTCGTTACCACGTCGTCTGTTGCTAGTAACAACGGAAGTGACAATATTATCTGGAAAGCAGGGATTTTTCTTAAGATGTCTATGAATGTATCATAAAATTACAGGAAATTAGCATTTGCATTTATACTCTGTTTCGGTATTCTCAATATGGGTTTAAGCATTTAATTAGCTTATAGTGTGTCATTACGCTGAAAACATTTTTGTGCATGTTTATTCTACAAATCAAGTTAGCACTATTAAATTATTTCAGTTTTAATTAGCATCGTGATCTATAATCTATTAATTTAGATCCATACCCCACAATATGTATCACTGAAACCATTTCTAAAATAACTCTAGCGTTGAAACCACCTATAGACATCATCATAATGCCACGGATATCTCAGTAGACTTAGACATGTTATTGGATATAATTAACATAGTACAGAATCGCAAGCTGGTGGTAATCAAAAGAAGAACTAACTTGAAGTCAAATGAGGAATTAGCGCTATCGACATCAGAAAGGATTTGACAAGGCATCGTTCGTCACGTTACATCAGCGGTAACTAACAATGATCACTCCCTGTAGAGCAGAACTCTCTATAAAAAGGAAAGGAGAAAATGTGTTTTCATAAATGTTTTCTGTAAGCAAAGTGGTACAGAGACAGCCAATAAAATGCTCGATCGTTCGTCTACATGTGAAGATGTTACTAATGGTATAGAACCACCGACTTATGTAAATACATTTCATTAAATAAATCTCATTAAATATAACACTATAATATTGTATAGAAATCTTTTTTTCTCTCCTGTGAACTGCAATACAAAGTCGTAGCAGACTACGACCTCGCCAGCAGCATTAAGAGTCAGCTAAATTAACATTTTTCTATACTAAAAAATTAATACGTTTAAAAATGTTGAAGCAGTTTTTGTTATATTTTTAAAGATGTGTTTTATTAAGTTATTATTAAATAATTTGCTTCAGGAAAGGGAATAATATTCTTAAAAGAAAAATGTTTGAAAATATTCGGCCTTGCTGAAATAAATGTTAACTCATTTGCAAAACAAAATCGTTGGCTGTTTGAAAAAGATTGTTTAAAATAAATAGATTCAAACATTTGTTCACATTTCTAAAAACAAGGCAAAGGGCGAGGGCAGGAGCGCGCATTTCTCACCTGCAAAACTAGGTGCATTCCCATGTCCAGAAGCAAGCATAACAAATAGATAGACTGGAGCGTGCAATGAATGGAACAATTTCAGGAGATCTGCTTCAGTTGGGATGAGATGATGCAGTTCACAGGAGTAAAGTTGTAAAACACGCAAGCCCACTAAATGACTAGAAAGAGAAAGAGGTCTAAGTGATTATATATATATCCCAGGGTCACTTCATCCCCGGTCATTTCATCCCCAATTAAATATTTTTTCTTAGTCATTGTGTAATGTATACACTATACATATATAACACGTGATGCTAACACGAGGTTTGAGACCGATGAATGAATGAATACAACAGACTATTGTCCTATCAGTGGCATAGTCCTTTTTACAGGTTCGCAAAAAAAAAAAAAGAAAAAAAGGTTCTGGCCTTGCCCGAGCTCAATCTAATATTCTCTCATTTCTGAAGAGAATGGAATTATGTTAGCTAATGAATATAATTACCAGCCATTAAAGGAACAACTGATTACATATTGTGAGCTAATTATCTATTAATTTCACATCAGACAAAACAAATTATTGATCAGATCAAATCCCAGAAACTAATCTCTAGTGTTTATAAGCATACCTTTTGATATCCCCAAAATATACAAGTATAATATAATATAATACATAATATATACAATTTAATATATATAAACTGTTTCCAATACATTGTGTCACCCGAGAGGAGCAAAGACACAATTAGTTTTATGTGGTCCGTCTTTCTGTCTGACCGTCACTCAATCCGTCCGTCACGCTCAAATAAAAAAAAATAAAAAAGGTTTTGAGAATCAGATTTCATGACAGCGATACAAGTGTCAGAAATAGGTCATGAATATGACACCAATGTAATAATGTAAAGTTTCCCTTTCAGACCTTGCGCTCTAGGGGGGCAGATAATGAAAAGGTCATCTAAACATCGGCCTCCTTCAGTCGTTGAACGACTGTGGTTCACTTCGTAGAGCCCTTTGTTGTTTCATTTTGAACACAACACAATGAATGCCCGGGCATTAAATACGGTTGGATGTTATTGCCAACACAGTAGTTCTCACCTCTACATGTAACCGATGTGTCCCAAGGAAAGTACAGTTTGGGATCAGTAGCCTCGCATCGCAGGCTCTGTGTGCTTCAAGCTACCTATAGGTTACCAGCTCCTGATTTTTCCTCAGGGTTGACGCACAAGGTTTTTCCCATATTTGAATACAATCGCAAGGGAGGAAAGGTTTGACTTCAGAGTTTTCCTTCTCCTAGTTGGGTAGCTAGCCAAGGGTAACGTGCCTTTCATGCTGAAGCTTACTGGTTTAGGTGCCAGTTTGGTGCCAGTTTTGGCGCCAGTTTGGTGCCAGTTGCTCGCTTTGACACCTTTCTGTCTTAAGTATGAGAGTCACACTCGAGAGCCAGAAGATGGAACTGGTTGTCAGACTCTATAAAAGACACAAGCCTTTATAAGTAATAGGGTACTTGAAGCCACGACCACTTTCAGTGATAAAAACCTTGTAACAATCTTCAATTCTGACATTACATCTGAAACAAATAATTTTTGTTTTTTTATAACAGACTCTGGCAAGTAATTATGTGTTTTTGTTTTTAAACCAGGTTCTGCTCAACATGCACTCGTATGTTTTATAACAAGGCAATAGGGTTAATACGCATACTCTTCTGTTTGTCAACACGGCTCTTATCAACATATACTTTTGTGTTTTAAGACCTGTCTGCGAGCGAAGTGTACTTTTGTGTTTTAAGACCTGTCTGCGATCGATGTGTACTTTCGTGTTTTCCAACAGTGCTCTGGTCAACACTATTAGACGCATTAGATGTAAAGTGCAGCTAACCCTTGAAACACATTTAGTCTTGCTGGATGTAACCCTCAACGTTTTTTCTAATGGGTCCAAGATGTCTCCTAGTCTGTATTTCCAGTGGACGAAAAACAAAGGGAGAGAAACATAACGGGCTTACGACCTGTTTAACCGAATGCAGTTACCCTCTCTTGGCTTGCCTCGTGTAAAGCAGCGTCGGCTCTAAGTAGGGATCCATCCTCCGGATCAAGATGTTTACGCGACCTTTTATTTCCTGTATTAACATGCCGTTTCGAAGGTTCAGAAGGGATAGACCTCGGCCAGTGAAGACACAACATGGCGTCCGGTACAAGCGAGATTGACGATGACTTCCACAACGAGGCTACACGACGTCTGTATGTAGCAGACGTTATTGTTGGAACGCTACATAGCGCTCTAGTGCTCACACCTGCCTCGTTTTCATTCTTACATCATGCGCACTTTCTTGAACCGGGATTTTTTTTCTTGAAGTAACTGCTCACTCAACATTTCTATATTTTCGTAGTGCCCCTTTATCTCAGCACTGACATGTATTAGCCACCAACACCCTCCTCCTACTAATAGGTCAACTCATGGCTCTAGACTCTATAGTTAATGGAATTATTGATTTATAGATCTATTCTATCTAAAATACAAAACTCCTTTTTTTTGTTAATGACATTTTCTACTTTCATTATTCAACAAATCTCTTTGTTATCATAGAATTAGAATTTAAGGGTTTCTAAAAAGCTACATAACCATGCGGCATGCGCTTCGGACTGTTATCATGAGTGTCCAGAAATCAAACCCTGCCCGCCTTCATCCCTGATGTCTTGCTGAAGATTTTAGCAGGAATGTAAAAAAAAACAATAATTCTAACCATAAGGGACATCTGAAACAAATAACTCAAGCCTATTTCACTAAAAAAAAATAATCTTGGACTATTTAAGTTCATGTTTAAAAAGTGATATTGTATGCTTGCACAGTTGTACTGTGCTGATTAAGAAAAAGGAACAAAAGTTAATAAAAACAATTCTTTATAATGAAATAACCTTATAAATATCTTCTTTAAATGTTTGCTAATTAGCCTAGAAACTATTTAAGTCTTTAAGTAAACCTGATTTCTTCACGTCAGTCTTATATCATATAAGCTTTTTCTCAATTAAGTTTTAACCATAGATCTCTTTAGAGTCCGAAGTCATAAGTCAGCATTAACAATGTTCCATTTAGAACATTCGCACATTCCTCGTCTCATATGCTAGGACAAATTTGTACAAATACTCCTTCTTCCCTAAAGCTATTAGAGCATGGAATGGGTTGCCTGAGCTAGCCAGGAAAACCAGTGACTTGGCAGAATTTAGGTCATTGGTTAATAGCATGACTAAATGCATGACGCGTAGGACGTAATCATCTTCTTTTTGAAGTAACGTCTGTATTAAATAAGATAAGATAAGATTTGAATTGTTTTTTAAGTTACAAAGTATCATTGTTTAATCACTTGACTAGACAATCTTTTCTTGTTTCGATGGTTAGACGTTGCGGCTCATAACACGGGTTTAATATACTATCGACAATTCTGCCCAGTTAACACTCATACATCTTTCCTGTACAGGTTAAGGTTGTGTTTAGGGCTAGGTTTACGGTTAAAATTTCTTGATGGATAGATTGATGTTCTAAATTGTACTAGCAGGTCACTTGCTCTGGTTGAATGGAAGAATCTCACAGCAATGAAGTGTTAACTGATTTCAAGCTTTATGTTGCGGAAACTTCTTGGATCTTTCTGGTAGTAGAGAGCTTGGGAGGAAAGAAATACCTTTTTTTTTTCCCTTTGCTGTTACCTGCTACTGAATAAATCATCTGGACAGTGTCTTCAGAGACACTCAATTTGTCCACACCAGTAAGGTGTAAAACACTTTTTTTTTATTCAATGGCTAATATCTACTCAACATTTAGTCTGCATTCACGAAATTATCGAAGTAACACCCGCCCCTTACAATTTAAGACTTTTATATGCACAATGTGCGTAAACAAGTAAGATTATAATTTCATATATTTCTTGCTTTGTACAAATTAACAGTAAGACCGAAAGTATTTTCCATAACACGAGGGTGTAAAAGTGAAGTAACTGTCTCAGTATTATTAATTAACACTCTTCCATATCTATTTATTCTCGCTCGGTTGGTGGATGACTTATTTTCACAAGGCTATGGAAGTTGATTCTACCGAGCCGGTTTAGTGTCAATGATATATAGTAGATTACGCCATTGAAGACGATGCACTAATTCTTCAACATCTCATTGTGATTAGCGCAAAGAAATCGATGGCGTATATGGAGGTATGGACAAACAATATTTCATTGATTGAAATTATCCAGAACAATGATAGTGAACAGCAAGGTGTTCGATCCAATGAATAATCCGAAAGACGAGATCAGCTATTAAAATGGCATTGTTACGGACACATTAAATAGATTTGATCAAATAGGATGAAATATACATAACATTTAATTATTATAGCGGAAACAGCTACTTTTTTTCATTTCTTAAAATAGAATGTTGCGTCATCAGCATGAGTTAATTATGGTTCTAAGCTATTTATAGTTGCTTGCTCTGGTTGCGACATCTCATGGCTGACACCCGAGAGCATTAGGCAATTGTTGGGGTCACTCATGTATTGTAATCCGATTAGGGACTGAAAAGGAGATGAATACTGTCTGACTGGTCAGTATAAAAAATGACGTTTTATCTAAATGGACTTTGGAGGGGGGGGGGGGATTACTTATCTGGTCTGGTGTTTGGCCTGAGTACACGAGACATTTCGTGAGACATTGCTTTATTTAAAGCTTACATTTGGCGCTGGAGTCTATTTTTTTTTTTTCGTTCAACGGACGTAACTTATCCTAGCTGGTATGTAATGTTTGTGGGGTCAGAAGCGAAAGAATTGCCAGAGTTTTAACTAAGACTAAATCAATTTTCCTATTTTGAACCAATGTCCATTACGAGAGAGAAGGTTCTACAGAATTCGAACATCATATTAAAACTGTAATTTAAAAAAAAATTTTAGTATTTAGTAATAAGTCTCAAAAAATAATTTGAGACAAAATACAATAACAGATTTCATACTTGAGTAAACCACAATAACTTACATTTAGTATATATTATGAGATTTGGTATACGCTCTTTAAGCAACAGTGGTACCTAATGGGAAAGAAGAGAAAGCGATAAGAAGAAATGGATTGGAGTGGGGCGTGAGTGGCATATAGCTGAGCCTAAATATAAATCATAGGACAATGAAAAGAGTAAGATTGGGAGAGATTGTTAAATAAGAACATGTATAGGTCTATATAAGTAACTAACTCATTAGCAATACTTACACTCGAAATACCTAACAGACTAAATTCTGCAGTGATACTATTTGACTACAAAAAAAATATACACATCCTTTTTAAATACATAGTGTAGTGACCTAGTTTAGTTTAGAGATTATGTTTGTTTTGTAAGTAGATATATTATGCATTGTCTTCTGGGACGGTACAAGCAGTGACGTAGTCAGACAGACGAATGACGTTGCAGAAAACGGGTCCATGATAGGAGAAGACAAGCTAGGGCTTGTAGCAATATGAATATTTAATAGACTACTAATTAAACGACGGATAGAGAGACAAAACGATCATCACCATCTGTAAATAAACATCAGTTGAAGTCTTCACAAATTTTATTAAGTATATTTAATAGTTTTGTCCCTTGGATGTGTTCGGACTTGAATTTAGAATAGCGAAATAGTATCAAACAGACAACACACAAAATCCAGGACAGGACTATGACTATTCTGTACATTAGATAAATTGTACACTCCATTTATGCAAATGTTCAATGGTGATTATACGTAACAAAAATTTAAAATCAAATCGATTTCAGTTAAGTCCATATATAATTAGGACAAAACAATTAACTCATATGTGTGTATACATTCTCCTGTATGGAGTGTGTTCTGTAGACTTCGTGTAGCCATGCATCTCTATTCAATAAATATTTATGACAGTATACGTTCCTGTCTGACCCATTGGTTTAGTGCACTGCTTACACACAATCTTCGAAATCGACGCTGCCCTTTGCAGATCAAGGATTGTGATGGTTATATAAAGAACTGGCATCGTTCTTCTGTTTCGTCAACATTGTCTTCCAGCGTCCTTATGTTTCATTGCTAGCACTGATAACATTCGCGGCCACTTCCTTTGCGTACCGCAACTCAGTTTTCACCTTTGTACTTCAGTTGAAACTTTCAGTGAACCACCTTTGTCTACTTCTCTCTGTCTTTCTTTCTTTCCTTCTCTTTTTCCTTCTTTTTCCCCCTCTATTTCTCTTTTTTTCTTTGTGTCTCTCTTTCACTGTATCTCTTTCTTGCTCTTTTTATTTTCTATTTCTCTTTTCTCTTGCTTTGTCATTTCTCTCTCCCTCGTCCAGAAAGAGCGAATCTAAGAAGCGTTTAGCGTTGGAAAAAAATTGCACATATAGATATACTACATATAGATATAATACATACTACCGGCAGGGCAGGTCCTACAGATTGCGGGGGCCTATGCGAAACGGATTGCGCGGGGCCCATTATGGGTTGTGATAAGGATAAGTGAAAATTAAGATTTTGTATTAGAAAATAAATTCGTCTTTACTTTTTATTCAAACTTTACTATGTACAAAATCACTGTCAAATTAACTTTACGAGCCATCTACAGTAGATGATAGTTTTCCAACAAAAAGCCTATAAACATTTAGATCGGCAGTTTAGATTTACTATCGACAAGCAAAATATCGCTTTTGTCTTTTTTTTTAATAGGTCGAGATAGATTTAGAACTATATTTGTATGCCAAGAACTATTAAAGTAAATTACGTATTTGAACTTCTTGTTTTGGTTAAAATTCGCCTTATTATTATATTTTTATTATTTAATGACACCCCAAATTGACAATTTAGTCTGTTTTTAAGGAAATTTGCTCCAGTTTTCAGAAGATTGAAATAATTTCAGGAGATTATCATGACTTCATGAAATCCAAGAACCCTTTAATAATAAGATAAAATGGTTTAATTTAATAATTTACACTTAGAATTCGCGCGGGACCTATGAAAGTGCGGGGCCCACTGCGGCCGCATAGGTTGCAGTGGCTTAAGACCGGCCCTGAATACCGGGGTATGTCAGTTGATTTTAATCTCAATAAACGGGACCCATTTTAACGATCCCCTATTAGGGCCTAACATACTTTATAGCCCGTGAATTAGTGTATCTGTTACAATGAAATTAAACAGCCCTCTCTCTTTCTCTCACTCTTTTTCTTTCTCTTCCTTTCTCTCTTTCTCTCACTCTTTCTCTTCCTTTCTCTCTCTCTCTCTCTCTCTCTCTCTCTCTCTCTCTCTCTCTCTCTCTGGACACCCCTCCCTCCATTTTTTGTTAATATTTTCAACATGCGCATCGTAATTTCTCCGACATAACACTTTTGACCTGATTTGGAAAGACCCAATTTTATAACGAGACACGCAAGCACATATGCTTTTGGCCCACAACACAAAAAAAAGTTAGTCCTAGGTAAAATCTCAGACTTTTATTTGTCTTCTCAAATCCCTACGTAGCTTTTCGATCGTAACCCCTCCTCCCTCCCCCCCCCCTTTACAGACAAAAAGCCTTTTTCAAATTTTTTCGGCCCTTTTTAATTACAATGACAACCCCTAACTTTTGGGTTTGGTATTCTCCAATTGGATGAGCCCTCACCACACACTCTTCAGCTTTTAAATTGTATGTAAAGTACCTTAAGTTGGTTTTACTATCAGTTCATAGCTTTGCACATTACTTAGAGAAATTAAATTATAGCTTTTATATAGTGCTACTTTCATGCTTATAGCATGCTCAGAGCGCTATGGTCCAATCTTTTTTGTGGACTAGTGGGAGAAGGTTTTCCGTGCTGCCTTTAGGCGCTCAGTAAACACAACTCTGCTCAAGTCGGGTGTCGAACCTCTAGCCTCAAGTTCAAGCTTACTTAGCCTCTCGACGACTCTTCCCACTTCACTTTGCACATTACATTACCCATTTCATCCTATTTGTCAATTAACCATCATTTTACGGAACCATCTCGTGAAAACACCAAAGCTTGTGAGTCTATAAGAAAATAAAGATATTCCCAGAGAGATAGAGGCATCGTCTTGAGTAGATAGTTTACACATCTCAGGCTGAAGTAACCTTTAAGGAGACAATAGGCACCGCTCTTCAGGTTTCGGGGCGGGTGGGGGGGGGGGGGAGGGAGGCTAAATAAAACCCGATACCTTGGACTGTTTGGAAACGTTGAGAGACGGTTATGAGAGGTGGCGAATACAAAAGTGATGTCTAACGAGTCGTTGAAAGGTTCTTTATACAGCTCTGAGAGATGGGCCGAGGGGGTTGGGCTGGAGTTATTCCAGGCTCTCGCCCTCCGTGTGCTTCGAAGTGTGAGCGTACACAAGCGTATATTTGTGAGAGGGTTAGGGTGTACTGGGCGTGGTAAAAGCGAAAGAAAAATATACACAAGTTCTAAATGAGACTTTACGTTATTCCTTGGGTCTATATCACATATACAAAAACCATGTTGTAATGGCAATTACACCTTTAAATACATTTAATTCATTATTAACGAAGCTTCTAACAAAATTAATGAGCTCCCCGTGTCTGATGTATGGAACCATAATACAATCGATTTCAATTTTTAAATATAACATACTTGTGTCAAATATTACAAATTAATTATTCATAGGTTAAGGTTCAGTTTTAATGTAACTGCATCATCTATGAGATGCAGAAGAAAAATGTAATCCTTACGTCTAGAAACTTCATCATAATAAAGGTAATGAGGAGCTGAACCTCTCTGACGTGGTACGAATATCTTTTGGATCTATAGTGATCAGTAGCAGAAGAATGATAGATGCTCATTAGGAAAGAAAACATCGGCTCATGCTGAATGACACGCTAATTATCTCATTGCTAACTAGTTCAACAAGATTGTCAGAAAGTCTCGACTCTAACAGCCCAACACATACCAGAATATGCAAAAGTTTAGGGCAGATGAAAATTATTCTTATCGCTATTATTGTGTAAAGAAGTTACTTTTCTTTCTCTAGCATTGCTTTGTAGTCCCTTTAACATGGTCCACTGAGAAATTTTTACTGAATTCCTGGAAGAGTTTTGCCTAAAACCTGGGAAACGGTGTCATTATTATTATTATTATAAACGAACTAATATTCGTTCTTCGTCACTGCCACGGCCAAGCATCGTTAGAGAGAAACAAAATTCATTTTGGTCCTTTTAACAGTGTCCACTGGTGATGTGACAGGTCTGCAGCAGTACCACCCTCAGACATTTAGAATCTTCTTAGGGGTGTTAAGCGCATTGAAGGTTCCGTGAGGTCAGTTGTCATAATCACTTCGGTTGATATAACAACAGGGTATATTTGTTATTTTAAACAAATTCGACATTCGCTTAATATCTAGTCTTAGGTTCCCATTGTCACGTATTACGAATTGAATTCTACTTTTAAATGGCTTGCCTAGGGGAACGTGACAAGAGAAAAAGGTAGTTGTGTCACTTATCTTAAGTCTGAATTTAATCAAAGACTTACAATGAATAACAAAAAAAAAATGACACAAGAAATCGGAAGGTAAACTATCAACTTAATGTTTAATCAAATATAAAGTTACAAGAAAGAAAAATAAACATTTACTCAATACAGAATTGATGTGTTGACCAAAACCCTTTTACAAAAATGGCATGTAAAAATATTACAATACAAGAGTTTGAAAATGTAATTACAAATACAAGCAAGCAAGGCCTTAAAAAAAATATTAACTTACACGATTAAGTGGTATACCACGCACGGGTAACGCAATGTCTCCGCTATTCTGTCCCACGGCTGTCTCCGTATGTCTGTCCGTCAACGTTACGCGGGCGGTCTTATATAATCTACCGCGCGTCGATATCTCGTAACTTCTAGAATAGAAAGTCATCAACACCCAGATCTAGAACGCTCTTCAAAGAGACAGAAAAAAAAACACCCTCCTTTCAACCAGAGGTACACACACAGGTCAAGGACCGGTCACTGTCTGTGTGGCTTGACGAATAAAATAAAAAAAAAACTTATTACACAAGGGGCAGACAACCTACTCGTCTCTCGACCGCAACAGGTCGAAGAAAGAAAAAAAAAACAACGCCTAGATACGTAACACCATATTTTCATAGTTTTTTTTTAAATTTCAGTATAATATTATAATTAATATTATTATGTTAGAAACGAACGAGTATTCATTCTCTGGCGCTGGCAGGGTAGAGTTTTGTTAAAGGGAAACACAAATTCAGCAGAGTCCCTTTATCAGTTTCCACGGAGGAATTATTATTATTATTATTATGTATTGAAACTTTGTAATTATTACAATAATATATTTAGTACATTCAGAGAGACAGAGAGAAAGAGAGAGAGAGAAAGGGAGAGAGAAAGAGAGAGAGAGAGAGAGTGAGAGAGATAAAGAAAGAGAGAGAGAGAAAGAGAGAAAGAGAGAGAGAAAGAGAGAGAGAGTGAGAGAGATAAAGAAAGAGAGAGAGAGAAAGAGAGAGAGAAAGAAAGAGAGAAAGAGAGAGAGAAAGAGAGTGAGAGAGAAAGAGATTTAGAAAGAGAGAGAGAAAGAGAGAGAGAAAGAGAGAGAGAAAGAGAGAGAGAGTGAGAGAGAGTGAGAGAGAGAGAAAGAGAGTGAGAGAGAGAAAGAGAGAGAGTGAGAGAGAGAGAGAGAAGGAGAAAAGAGAGAGAGAAGGAGAGAGAAAGGTGAAGACGCCTTGGAGCGCGACCAAGACCGCTTGAAACAGTAGAATGGCTTTGAATGGAGGTGACCAAGCTCATCCTGGATAGAAAAAAACGTTTTTGGAGCCTCAGACGGCAAGTTGAAGAGTTTGTGCGCAAACATCTCTAACAATAGCACTGCGCACTCATTAGCTATTGCCCATGAAAAACTCCCTGAGCCCATAGAAAACACTGCCTCAGTGAATCGTCTCTAGTTTGCGCTATTCGTATCTAACTCTTTACACTTAGCCTTCCCACAGATAAAGTAATAGTCTATTTATAGTAGCAAGATCGTCGCTAGGGGACAAGAACTTGGTGGAGCAGCCGTCAATGGACAGCGCTCACCTACAAACCACGCTTGTTAGATCAAAGACTCACATTTCTGGCATAGTCATTCATTGCACGAGACACCGTTCCAGAGCGGCAATTCAGTGCTCGGGCATTCACTGTCGAATCCCCTGGCGACCAATCAGATGTTAGATAGGAAAGAGTGTGGGAAAAATTCTTTCAGCGTTATAGTTAGACCGGAAGCTGCTCTTTGTTTGATCGTCTGATGAAATCCGTAAAGATACTAAGTGTTTATGATTTATCTCCCTTTGTTCGGTTCACATCGCCGCCATCATTACTAAGCAAAAGATCAAATTACTGACACGTTACCACAAAAACTCCACCGGAAACTACTGAAAGGAAACAAAAAATAAATCCGGTGTAACATTTGCAGCCTGTCCTACAGTCACTTTTTAACATTTGTTGGTTGAAGGAATGTGAATCCAAAAAACACTTTCTTATGGCCAAGAGATTCTACCATCCAATTATTTTTTTTTTGTTCCCAGTAAAAGTTTCGCATTCTTACTTTGGGACAGGGATTCGAGAATAAACACAATAATTAAAACTATAACCCGAAGTGTTAACTTACGAGAACTAGTAGATGTACTTATCAAGACTAAGATATTACAAGATGTACAATGTAATGTATAATTGGAGCTATATCTGATTCAATCACAAAGTGCCAATAAATAAGGCACCTTAATGTAGTTCACTATTTTGTAACAGGGCCAGCCCTAGAAAGATGCAAAGCCTGGAGATATTTGAATTTTATGTCTTTGCAATCTTTTCTACCCTGACAGTACAGGTATTTGTATTGTGCAACTTACTTGACTTCTGACGAAGCCGGCGGATAATATAAAGATTGTGCTGTGGGACATCAACAAAAATTGTCTTGCAATCATTTCACTAAAAGTCTCCGTGCATACACTATTAATGCTTATTATTAATACTGAATGGCAAATGGAAAGAAAAAATACCAGATACTGAAGTCCTTCGAAGAGCGGGTCTGAAAGCTTCCAGACAATCCTGATGCAGTCCCAGCTGCGATGTGCAAGACACGTCTGAAGAATGGAAGACCACCGTATCCCTAAACCACCGTATCCCTAAATAACTCCTGTATGGCCAATTCTCTGAAAGAGTTCAGCATTAATCCAGCCACCTGGGAGACAGAAGCACATGACAGAGCATCATGGCGTCACGCTGAGAAAAACTGGCGCACAAATTGCTGGCAGAAGAAAAGTGTGGACGTAAGCCCTGATGTATAGAAATTGAGTAGAGGATTGACTATTTATAAAGCTTACCTCAACTCACTCTGTCTGTTTGTCTGTCTGTCTGTCTGGTAAGAAACTTGTACACGTTATTTTTCCCTCTTCCCATTCTCGAATCAAGTTGAAACTTTGCATAATTATTCATTTGTTCACTTCACAGGTCTGTACGACGTGGCTCCACGGCCCACAGGTTGCGACGTCGTAGTTCAACGTTGAGGCCTTCTATAACGATTGGCCAAGGCTCATGTATGAAAACAAAATGTGTTGGAAACACAATAAAGAAAAGTCCGATGTCCGCTACCGCTAACAGTAATGATTTGTTATATCTTGAAACTGTCAGGTAGAATTGAGCCTTCGGCTCTTGGAACTCTAGGCCAGCAAAAATGAACAAGAGCTCTCTCTCACCGGCCTGAAATGAGAACAGTGTACACTGTTCTGTCTGGCAGGTTGTCAGACTCGCGGCCAGAGACCGCATGCACCGTGACCCCTGCCGTTTTCCTTTTCTATACCAGGCTAACCGTGCAGGACACGCCATTTATGTAACGGCCCCTTGAGGAACGGCCCCTGGATTGTGACATGGTTGTGGGAGCTTTTTTACAACTCCACACAGTGCAAATGAAGATGCTCTCGCACCCCATTAGGCACCCCCACGGTAGTCTTGTTTTGCTAACCTTTTAGCCTAATCGTTTCTTCTTACGATCGTTTCCACCCGGGCGCCACTATGAGGCAGGGTAGCATGCCCGGGATTTGTTATATCTAATTCTCAAATCTTACGACAAATGTCCAAATGGATAATAAATATATTAAAATACTAATTATTATTATAAACTAATGTGTAAGCTTTTTCAGATAATATTACTAAATGAGTTAACACAAATAAAAGTCGTTGACAAGGTAAATATTTGTTTGTTTGTTTTTGTTTCGTATACATATTTCATTCATATATATTACAACATGTTGTTACTCGTAAAGTTACACAAATTAAGATTATAAAATTACTCTAACATCATATTTTCTAGCTGTTCAATAAGCTTGTAAATAGTATTGCAAATTAGTACATCATTTTATTAAATTTGGAATATTCACTCACTCTATAACGTGCTTATTTTAAACTTGTGATTCCTTTACTCAGCTAGCAGCTTCATCTCGAAAACGGCTCTAACTTTTTTTTAAAAAGAAATTTGACAGTTAATGTATATATTTTGCAAATTAGTTAATAATTCTTTTTACAAAAATTTTTCGCACCATCTTCCAGCTTAACCAGGACTCCCTCCCTTGTAGGAAGGGGGGGGGGGTGTGGAAATGGGTAAAAAAATACTCCTTTTTAAAAAAAAAATTGACGGAAACTAATGGCTCTAGACGTTGCATGAAGGAGGAATTGATATTTTTTTTAAAAGTATTTTAAAATATGTTTTTCTTGTCTTAACAATGTTTTGCCATGTGCAATACACAAACTTAAAGATTCATTTTCTCAAGAATGATAAGGGGATATCATTAATATAATGTAAGTTTTTGTAGCACTTCTACTACTAATACTAATAATAATAAATAATAATAACGTATTATTATTATTACTAATACTAACAGTGCGGCTTAATTTGGATTCAGTCACACTCAACTTACAGAGGTGGAGGTTGATGTCATATTTCTTCACTCGGGCCCATGGGTACCCTGATACGCCACTGCTGAAAATGGGAGGGGGGGGGAATATAGACCGTATTTAAGTTTTTTACATTTCTATTCGTTCACAAAGAATGGAAACTAGAGAAGCGGTATCAATCGAGTGATGTAAAGTGAGTGAAGTTCCCCTTTCAGACCTTTGTGATCTATTGGGCAGATCTGCTTCTGTGACCCACGGTTAACGAGAGTGTCATGTGACCAGCACAAAGACCAGAGAGAGAGATGACACTAGTTCAATTGATAGCGCTAAATGGGCTCGTAAATCTGTTTGATACTTTTGTTACCTGTTTTCTTGCAATGCAATTAAAGTGTCCCTAGATCTATTACAAATTTAAGTGCATGACTGATTCAAACAAATTGATACACATTAATATAATCTTTTTTTTTTCTAAAGCATTTTTATTTTTGTATTTTGCTTGTTTAAAGAGAGATTAATTCACATAGTGGCCTAGTAATAAGTGGAACATCTATTCAGGCCTCTCGGAACATTAGAGTTCTGCCGAACACAGTCTGGGAGACACTGGTCTATTCTATATAAACAAATTAAAATTTGTGAATGTCTAGTGAAACCAGAATGTAATAAGACCCATTGCCAGGTCGTCCGTTATTCGTAGCCGAGTCAAAAATTCGAGTGTCCGAACATTAAGCAGACATGAAGCAGCCTTTGATGTGAACACCATGAGCGGTCATTCGGAGAAACAGGTTAAGCTCAAATTGAACAGGTGTAAAAACATGCCGAAGTGGTCAGATCTGCTACGAAGACTGGCATAATAGACTCCTCAAGTTTTGTAGATTACATTTTGTTTTTTAATTGCTTTCAGTCTGTCAAGTTTTCTGTCGATTGGTAGAATGTAATCTATCAATTAGTTCTACCAAACCACTTTGGTTTAAATTTTGTTTTTGGGTCAGGCAAGAAAATTAAGTGATGCGTATTGTTTGGATTCAATAGATCAAAAACTTCATCTAATCATTGATCTTATTTTAGGGTAAGAGTTACGGTAGTAAAGGGAGATCAATAACTACAAACTTTTTTAGCAGACAGATAGAGTGATATGATAAAAGCTTTGTTAATAAAAGATTTTTTGTTTCACTTGAATAAAAGGGAGAAAGCCACGTTTAGGGCAGCTTCTGATTCTAAGATGTTACGATTAATAATTAGTTTTTCAAAAACCGTTTTACAAAAGCTTCCATTAAATCTGCCTGTCCCACTTCCCATTCGTGGATGAAGTTGTGATCTCACACAATGTGACACAATGAACCATGCTCAATAAAACCGATTGAAATAAATACACAACAGAGTGAAGGGGAGGAGAAGTTACTTCCCCTGGGATTTGCTTCCATTCGGGGGGGGGGGGGGGGGGGGGCGCAGCTAACGGGCGAGATCGGTACAATTTACGACCTACCAATATTTCAAATTTTTACAAAGCCACTTTTCGTTTATACACAGATTTTTAAAACTGTTGGTTTTAAGATCTGCGCTTAATAATATTACGTGCATACATACATACATACATACATATATACATACATACATATATACATACATACATACATACATACATACATACATACATATATACATACATACATATTTACATACATACATACATATATACATACATACATACATACATACATACATACATACATACATACATACATACATACATACATACATACATACATACATACATACATACATACATATATACATACATACATACATACATACATACATACATACATACATACATACATACATACATACATACATACATATTGAAAACAATACTTGGACAGTCCTAAGAAAAGTGATCGTTTTAAAACCTAAACATCACATTAATACCTTAACGGCCATATAGCTGGTCCGTAGACCAACCTTTATTTTCTGGCTATGACAAGTCCATTGGTTCTGACCTCAAAATAAACACGAGTCGGAGACCTAAAAGGCGCTCTATCTGTACCCTCCCCCCTCTCTCTCCTGTTGTACTCCCCTCTCTCCTGTTTAATGTTTTTTTCCCGTTTTAAACCAATTCAAAACTCGAGGCGATTTGCGAGACTAGTCCACCCGAGGGAGACTTTTGGTAAGTCCTACATCCGCCTCTGGTAGGCCGCGGCTTTGTTTGTTGACATAAATCAGCCTGTTGTGCTCTTTCACCTGCTCTCTGGTTTGGAGGAATACAAGGACTGAGAGGGGGGGGTATTTCCTTTCCTTCCCTGTCCCATTGCTTTCTGCTGCTTCCCACCCCTCCCCCCTCAAAACAATTTCAAGATGAACGACCAGTATTCATTCACTTCCAGTGGTGCCCAATCTGCACATTGGTTTTGGTCATTTATTTATTTTATTTTGTTTTTGATTCCTTTTTTTTTCATTCTCGCTTTCTAAGATGTGTATTTATTTGAAATGTTTTCTACCTTTCTAAGATGTGTATTTATTTGAAATGTTTTCTACCTTTCTAAGATGTGTATTTATTTGAAATGTTTTCTACCTTTCTAAGATGTGTATTTATTTGAAATGTTTTCTACCTTTCTAAGATGTGTATTTATTTGAAATGTTTTCTACCTTTCTAAGATGTGTATTTATTTGAAATGTTTTCTACCTTTCTAAGATGTGTATTTATTTGAAATGTTTTCTACCTTTCTAAGATGTGTATTTATTTGAAATGTTTTCTACCTTTCTAAGATGTGTATTTATTTGAAATGTTTTCTACCTTTCTAAGATGTGTATTTATTTGAAATGTTTTCTACCTTTCTAAGATGTGTATTTATTTGAAATGTTTTCTACCTTTCTAAGATGTGTATTTATTTGAAATGTTTTCTACCTTTCTAAGATGTGTATTTATTTGAAATGTTTTCTACCTTTCTAAGATGTGTATTTATTTGAAATGTTTTCTACCTTTCTAAGATGTGTATTTATTTGAAATGTTTTCTACCTTTCTAAGATGTGTATTTATTTGAAATGTTTTCTACCTTTCTAAGATGTGTATTTATTTGAAATGTTTTCTACCTTTCTAAGATGTGTATTTATTTGAAATGTTTTCTACCTTTCTAAGATGTGTATTTATTTGAAATGTTTTCTACCTTTCTAAGATGTGTATTTATTTGAAATGTTTTCTACCTTTCTAAGATGTGTATTTATTTGAAATGTTTTCTACCTTTCTAAGATGTGTTTTTATTTGAAATGTTTTCTACCTTTCTAAGATGTGTATTTATTTGAAATGTTTTCTACCTTTCTAAGATGTGTATTTATTTGAAATGTTTTCTACCTTTCTAAGATGTGTATTTATTTGAAATGTTTTCTACCTTTCTAAGATGTGTATTTATTTGAAATGTTTTCTAGCCTGTGCCTTAACAAAAGAAAGAAATGAAAGAAATTCAAATATTATTGTCACATCCACATTGACAGAGACCATCAGTTTGATTCTCTTTTCTTACCTTCTCTCTTTCTCTCCCCAGACACCAATTTATCCACACACAAGTCTCTCTATCACAACGATCTTCCTTTCTGCTATATTTTTTTGTTCTTTCTCTCATCTCTTGTCTGTCACTCTTCCTTACTTATACCATCTTCAAAAGTTAGCCCCCTTTTTTTATTATCTAAACCCTTCACAATAACCTTTTGACACCAATATCACCAAATTCGTGATAACTATGGCGGGTTCATCTGTACAGGAACTACCATAAGACTATAAATACTAAAGTACCCTTTCAATTCAAAAAATACTCTACAACTGACCATCCTGACTTGTGACAGTTTACAAACTCATTGCTACACACAGGAAAGGCTTATTTTGAAAAGTATCTGCAGAATGATGATCAGCCATGCAAATGGTCTTTATTATTGGTTCCAAATATAAATAAATGTGTGAAACAAAATAAAATAAAAATGTAACATCTGCTTTAAGCCAATAAAAATCACTTTATAAGAAGCGCACCTCTTTCTGTACACCTCTACCCTCCCCACCCCTCCTTTCCCCCACCCCCCTTTTTTCTCCCCTGTCAATACTGAGTATCTAAAGTAAATCTGATTAAGAATCAAATATTTCTACGAGTCCAGAAATCTGAAGTATTCCTAAAATTTGTGCTGAGTTTTTCCTCTCTGCAGTGTCCCCTGTGGCGTTTTACTAGCGATTCAAGTATAAAGACACGTCATTTAAGATCTCCTTTAAGTCCAGTTCTGCCTGGAATGTCAAGTGATTATTACCTTTCAACGAACTGTCACTATGTCAGCGGCGCTATAAAGATGTTTGCAGAACATAGTGAATTGTTGCAGTCTACAGGGAGTCTCAAGATGTAAGAGACTGAAACCCCCATTCCACTCCCTCCTTCCCCCCCACCTCTCTATTTCTCTCTAATATTTCGATCTAGACAAAGACGGCAGCTTCCACAGGGCTTAAACCAGGGGCGTAGAAAGGAATTTCCCATCATTTAAAGTAAAAACAAATCCATTCATTTGGGGGCCCCCTCAAGTTGGGGCACTAGAGGATTTTCTAATTCTCCCCCTCCTCTCCCACACAACCATCTCTCCCCACCACCCTAGCTACGCCGCTGTATTAAACATTGCACAGTCTGCTGAATTTACCGTATGCACTACAACAGAAAGGTTTTTTTTTATCCAGGGCTTTTGAAACAACGCAATCAATACAAAGTATAAAAAGTATGTTCATACAAATTGTGTCAATGACTTTTCTTGCATGCAACATCTGAACATAAACCCACCATACGCGTTATCAAACAGACTACAAACATAAAGCGACCTCTGACCTCGACTGTACCACACGATTAGCTAGAGGGGAGAACTAAATGGGAAAAAAACCAAGACCTGGCGTAATTTCCAAACGACTAACTCTAGATGGGGTTTTAGCCATCCAGACAACTAACGAAGTTGAACGGCTATCAAACAGCTTGAAGTAGCTGCAGTAGGTACGGCCATAAAATGTAGCCGCTGTAAAGGGCGCCCTCCGCCCCATACCATTATATTAAAGATGTTCAAAACGTTTTGACGTCATAAAGAGAATAAGATAAGTGGAATGGGGGGATGAGTGCGGGACTGTGTACTAAGTACTCGAACACAACTAATCTCTCTCTATATCTATCTATCTATCTATCTATCGCATTCGCATAGTTGTTGCAATTCAGAGTTTTTTCTACTTCTAGATGAGTAGCCAGCATGGATACCAAGACTCTCCACCACAACGTTTTCAGGTTAAGGCTCCAGATACTCGCCTTTAGCACTTCTCATGACAGTATTCACAGATCCGCCAGAGCCAATATCTGAGCCACATGTTAAGGTTATGTGTTGGACATGTTGTTAGATTCTATTTGCCATTGGAATCAATGGAATGGTGTGCTTATATCCATTTATATGTCGGCAATACCAACGTTACGGAACATTATCTAATCGGCATGATGGCATGACGGCATTGTTCACTTGCATCTAAAAAGCCAGTGCTATATTTACCTATAGGCAACACAATGTATAGCTAAGTGATACCACCTGATTCGGGGCGTCTAAAAAGCATTTCAGGGATATTTTCGTTCTTTTGGAGAAAAAAAAGCAAAGGAAAAGCGCCTTTCATTTATCACTAGGGGCCCCATATCTCAGACAGGTTAGGGGCCTTATACGTTCTGTATACAGTCCTGAAAAGTGTCAATCAAGTTTCCAATTCATATCTTGTTCTTTTGTTATAGCTGCTAAACATAATATTTTATGATTTATGTCCGAGATTAAACTGAGTATCTAGTGATGAAGATGCAAGTCTGATCATTTTTAAACACAAGTTATTCATTATTTCAAAGCTTAGAGGCCTATTAATAGACGACCGCCGGACAGTGGTTATTCTTGCCTGTTTGAGGATAAATATGTATGTCACAGCTGGGGCTGCGTAGCCACGAGAAATACTGCATTCCTCATTAATCTACGGACTCGAAGACAAGCCTTAATATTATAGGCCTATCAACTCACTCTATATTCTAAATACGTTATTTTTCCTCTACCAATTCTCGGATCAAGTTGAAACTTTCCATAATTATTTATTTTATCCAACAAAACGTGAATCAGTAGCAAAAATATATCAATGAGTCAATTGATAACTGGAAATGAAAAATTCCAACGACAACGAAGATGGAAAACGGATTCTTCGATATTAAGAAGCATGGCTAAATATGTGTGGCTTTGTCCCTTGTACTTACACGTTTTGTTTGGTATCGAAATTAAGAAATAACTTTTACATTCATGAGGGATATAGCTGTAAATGTGGAGTTCTTTCCCACAAAGAAACCTTTTCTTTTTCTCTCTCTTTTTTTGTTTAAAGTACTTGTATATTCTGCTCACTTAGTTAAATTGTTTGACAAATTCTGAAATATCCTGATTCAACTTAAAGCTCACAAGCCACAAGATCAAAATTCGCAAAATGGCATGAGAGGCTGAAATGAAAGCAACATTAGAGCATCAATTAGCCTCACTGATCCTATGTCCTAATGAGAAACACTGTTTCAAGAACGTCTTTTTAAATTTTTAACCAAAGAAAAACATTTAAAGCCAAAAGTCGTTAAAGAGTCATCATGCGATATCAATGAAAATTATCAAATACTTAAAACATAACTTGATTTACTCAGACATAGTTTGAAGGAAGATAACCGATTTTTTTATGTATAAAGGGCGATAACTGTGATTTAAGTTATATCAAAAGTGAGGCGCGTGCGGAGAATGTGTTCAGGTTAGTTCACATTTTTGCTTTGAAACTAGGGAGAAAGTTATAATATTGCTATGCTACATTGAAAATACACACGCCAGACAGCGTCAAATCAAGGTCATCTCGATAGCGCTGGTCATAGTCTAACTCTCAAGACATCGCAAATCTAGACATAATGATTTAACGTTAATATCTAGGTTGTTTGTTTTTTTACGCTTAACTAAACTGTGTCAAGGACACTAAATTGAACTTAATTGTTGACAAATAAATAAATAAAAAATTAGGGGCGTAGCTAGGAATTTCCCATCATTTGGGGGCCCTGGGGGGGGCTTGACTTCTTTGGGGGCCCCTGCAATTTGCGTAATATTTAATGTAAAAAAGCACTCATTTGAGGGCCCCCTCAAGTGGGGGCCGGAGGAGTTTTTAAATTCTTCCTCCTCCCCCACCCTAGCTACGCCACTGACAAAAATTGATCTAGAAAGGAAGAGTTTAGAAAATAAAAACAAAAAGTGCATATAAATTAACATTTTACTTAAAAAAAACATAATCAGCATATCCATGGTATGATACATTAGATGCAACCATAATCTGCTATTCATAGTTTTATTTCTAGTGTAAAAGAAGAAGCTATTAATTTACATATAAAAAATAAAAGATTCCATTCTTCTTTTTCATAAAACATCGAGTATTTCCGCCATACTGACCTTGACATTTTTTTTTCTCCTGTTCCTACTAATATATCAAAGCTGTTGATATTTAATGTCCATGCAAGCTTTTGTATTTTGTTGTCGCTGACCATTAAAATAACTTTCAGTGGGTACCTTTGAGACGCGATACAACACCGTGCGCAAGTTTTAAAAAACAATGTGCTTAAAAAAACGTGTTTCTCAATATTTTTACAACCTCTTATTATCAGGGTTACATGAAACAATCTATTTTAAAACATATCTTGAAGCGGTGATATACAGAAAGGGTGTGCTACACAGTTTGAGAATCATCTAAATAGTTACTAGACTACGTATATGTATATGACAGAAGGGTTAACGTAATGAGGGGTCGAATCTCTGTAAAAAAAAAATTGGGATATTGGATTTCGGGATTTTTAGGACGCCACTGAGTCCACCCAACTTTAGTGAATACCTGACATTAATTGGGGAAAGTAAAAGCAGTTGGTCGTGGTGATGGCCATTTGACACCCTCATTAACCCAGGGCCATAGAAACAGATGACCTTAACATCATCTGCCCTATAGATCGCAAGACCTGAAAGAGATACTTTACTTTTTATTATGTAGTCTACTACATGTAGCAGAGAAAATCCGCTAGTCATAAAAGCCATGACCTGGCATCTATCATATTTTTTTTTTCCATTGGATTCCAGGAATGTTGTCCAAGGTAAACAATGATGTAACATACTGGAACCTAGCTTTTGATGTTACGAGATGTTAAGTAATGTGCCAGTTCCAGTGGGAAAAAACAAAGGACTTATCAATTACTGCAGCTGCTTGGCTGGTGAATTTGTTGAACAATAAATATTTTAAAATGCAAACCATGAAAAAATAAGGGTACGCCTTGGTTGCCATGACAACTACTGCCGGTACTTGCCAACTTTATCGCTATCTGAGAGGAAAGTATGTCAACAATGCAAATTTATCAAGCGTGGCGTACGATGGCGAGTTACAGAAAGTATCTTGGTAATGTCATCTGCTTGGGTCGCTGTGGCAGCAAGTCTAGTTGAGCTAACAATGTTGTCAGGGACGTGATGAACTGGTTCAGAAGGGGAGACGATCTGAACAGGAAATACGTAAGACCATATCATCTGACGTAACATTCTGACTTTTGTTTTCGACATTTTCTAAAGTCACAAAGTCATAAGTCAATCACAACATCTCGTGGAACTTCTGCTCTTGTGTCTTCCAGCCTGCTTAGCGTTGCCTTGATCCAAGACATTTTTCTTAATCCAAGACATTTTTCTTGATCCAAGACATTTTACTAGACGAATGTGACGAATGAGACTTGTGCTCTCTTTGCCTTTTCAGAACAAGACACGAGGCTCATAAACAGCGCGTAGCGAAGCAGAAATATTAAGATACTGAAAATAGATTCCTACTTTTGGACCTCAAGAAAACAATTGTGTGCTAGCGTAAATACTGATATCCTGTTTCTTTACACACTTCAATACTCAGTTTGAACAACGAAACAAATCGCTACATTTATCTCTATTCTCCTGTTGGTACTCGGTCGTTGGTTTGTAGCTCGTGCAATTAAACCGATGTAGGCGTATTAAATTTTTAATGTAGAACTTGAAATATTATTATTATTTGTATAGCTTTTATATAGCGCTACTTTCATGCTTATAGCATGCTCAGAGCGCTTTTGGTCCAATCTCTTCTGTGGACCAGTGGGGGAGGGGGTATCTAGGAGTTGGTTATCCGTGCTGCCCTTAGGCGCTCAGTAAACCTCGAGCCCTCTTCTAGGTAGCCAAGCCAAGCCAAGTTCAAGCGCACTTGGCCTCTCGACCACGCTTCCCACAAGACACCGATAGCAAAGACAAACAGACACAAACACTCTTTTGTTCTCCTAGCAATCAAATCATTAAATAAGAACAATCTGGTATAAACTTTGTCACATGTAAATTATGAGTGAGTCTGGTGTGAATGTACACTTTGGTTTCTTATAGTTATAATGTTTTTTGCTTGCTGTAATGCACAAATTGTAAGACAAATTTCCATACGGACAATAAAGATTATTATTATTATTATTATTATTATTATTATTATTATTATTAAACACGAACAGGCTTCTTTTAAAACGAACTAAATATGCATTTTATTTATAAATGAACGTAGATTCAACTTGAAAGAAGAAACATGTAGAAACAAGTGAAATAACTATTTAAACAAGATAGCGGAGAAAAAAAAAGAGAACTTGGGATCTATAGGGACGCTAATGTAAAGGTTATCTATTTCTGTGGCCCATGGTTTAAGATTGTTGCTAGCCCAACGACCTACCACCTTTACTTTTCCTAACTAATGTCAGGTACCCATTAAAATTGGGTGAACTCAGAAGTGCCCAAAGATCCCGAAAACAAAAATCCCTTGGTCACCAGGATTTGAACGCGGGACCCCAGTTCGGAAGCCAAGCGCTAAATCGTTTAGCCACCGCGCCTCCTAAATAAGATATAATAATAAGAATAATAAGGCTTTTCTTCGAGTTCGAAGACTAGGGAGGAGTGCAGTGTTTCCCGTGGCTGCGCAGCTCCAGCTGTGACCTACATATTTTGCCATATTCAGGGCAAGCATAACAAGATATAACTCACTACAAATACACGTCTTTTCTGATTCATGTCTCCTTCTTGTTATCACATATTTATTAACTTGAACTACTACAGACCACATTGTGATTTCATCAGAATATATTCAGTCTAACTCTACACAACCAAACATCCACCCACCATTTCTCATTGTTACACCCACATACACTTCGTAAAACATTTCTTTTTTTTTTTTAAAGAAACTTTAAAACGTAATCGATAATTAAATACAAGGATTATAAAGAAAAATCCAAAATATGATGGTGTGGGCGACAGCACCCCACTTCCAATCAGTAGCTAGGGTATTTGATGCCCTGTGCGGGAAAAATAACAGCAAAATGAAGACTCCCCACCCCCAGAAAATAAGTATTGTTAATTCGCAAAAAATTAATCTAATAAAGACGAAAAATGCTTCCAAAGAATTCTATTTTTTCAATTTTTTCCCCCGGAAATTCGTGTATACTAAATGAAATGTCCAATGAAGTCAGTCGTCATTTAGTCATCGTTCGTTGCAAATAATTCTTGATCAACTTTTAAACAAACTTCTATGTGTACGTAGACACAAACCTCACAAATTGTTCGTGATGCCCAAGAGTGCCAGATTCTGATTGGAGAGCAAAACAAATGATGCCCAAGAGTGCTAGATTCTGATTAAAGAGCAAAACAAATGATGCCCAAGAGTGCTAGATTCTGATTAAAGAGCAAAACAAATGATGCCCAAGAGTGCTAGATTCTGATTGGAGAGCAAAACAAATGATGCCCAAGAGTGCTAGATTCTGATTGGAGAGCAAAACAAATGATGCCCAAGAGTGCTAGATTCTGATTGGAGAGCAAAACAAATGATGCCCAAGAGTGCTAGATTCTGATTGGAGAGCAAAACAAATGATGCCCAAGAGTGCTAGATTCTGATTGGAGAGCAAAACAAATGATGCCCAAGAGTGCTAGATTCTGATTGGAGAGCAAAACAAATGATGCCCAAGAGTGCTAGATTCTGATTGGAGAGCAAAACAAATGATGTCCACGAGTCTCTTGTTGTAGAGTTTCCATTTTTTCCTTGTTTCAATAAATCTTGACCATCTCTGTGAATACCGCCCTTGACACATTTCCTCCCAGCTGTCTGAATGTTCTGCTGGTTTCTTCCTATTCGGTTCTTGGTGATAACCTCCATCTATCGTTTCATCCATTTTCATGCTGATGTAGCCTAGTACTTGATCTTGAGAAAAAAGTTTGCAGGGGAAGCTAAACCGATTTTTTTTTTGCGTTGGGGGGTGGGGGTAACAATTTCTACAAACTTTTTTTGCCGTTTAGTATTTTCCTTAGAAGAAAGTCACGTGGACGTGTAAAAGTGCGTTAATTAAAGATGTCAACAAACCTAGTTAACTCAGGCTAGTCTTTAGTTCATATTTCAGTTTAGAAAGAAGAGAGGATATCAACAAAGTAGCTTAATAAATACACGTTTACAGTTCAAATGGACTAGTCTGTGGAGTTTGTGCAGTTTTTACTGAGAAAGTTTAAATTGTCCTTTGTTTGATGCCCCTTGTCACTTGATGCCCCGTGCGGCCCGCACCACCCGCACATAGCTAGCTACGCCACTGCTTCCAATTCTTCACCCGCCAGGCCACTACTTCTGCAAACGATCACGTTGCTCGACGGTACTGAGTTTGAAGCCTCGTGTCACATTTTTTATTGCAGTACTCATGAACGTAACAGTGACGTGTCTCGTCGTGTCAGTTGACTGCAACACGTTAGCCGACATCTTCTAGGACGACGGAGAGACCGAAACAAAAATACAGACAGACGATTCCAGAAGTATTCCGTTTCCCAGGGAGATTTCCCCGTACTCTAAAATCTATTTATTTCGATTTTTTTTTGTTTCCAAAAATTAAAATTGCGGTTTGAATAGATTTTGCTCCGTTTCTTGAAAGCAATACGTTCTATATCTTATGTATTAAACAAATGGAAATATATCTCATATATAATTTTGGACAAACCTCTACCAATCTTGAAAAAAAAATGGCATTAAAGTACTTTCCCCTCCTCTACATATGTATTATATACCGGTAGTACTGTTCCAATATTTGTCAGAGATGTTAAGACTTAGGACTGACCAAGTATGATTCTTCAACTCTATAACCAATATCTTAAAAAGGTTCTCTGTGTCGCGCACTAAGAATATCCATAGCACCAAGGCATTTAGTCTTAACTCTGCTACAGACTGTACTGCTAAGCATGGTAGGTCTGGGTGAAAGGGTGATTCCATGCTAACAAGTTAAAACCACATGACAATAACAGGATAATGACGCGATAGCAACAGTATAAAAAGCGACAATAGCTTAATAACTCGATCATAGCTTATCTCAGAAAAATAGAATCGAATGTAAGAATGTATTAACTGCAGACTTCATGTCTCATCAAGGCATATACTAGGAATCGACAAATATAAGAGTGGTGTAATGTAATGGTGTACCTTGTGAAACCAATCGTTTTAGTAGGCCTGACTATAGAACTGTGACGTGGCAACGATTGGTCAGTCAAGAATGATAGTTCGTTGCCACGTCACGATTGGTTTCGGTTTGTTAAAAACAGGAGAATCGAATTAAGCCCCATTACAACTGTTTAGTTTGCCCTTCAACTGTGCAGTAGTTAGTGAAGAAGACACTGGCCGAGCTACTGGCAATGAACTTTGGGGGGGGGGGGTTTAACTGGTTTGGTTCTTTTGTAAAGAGTTTTATACAACTACAGCGCCCCACCCATATTTTTACACCTTTCCTCTCCCAACTCCCAGTTCTTCTCCCTCCCCCCCCCAACCCCCCCCCCCCCCCCCCCACTTTCCAAGAGTCTGGCCAAGAATCCAAAACGTTGGCTTCTGTTGAAACATTGGAGTGACGGCACGAGAAAAATATTTGCACAAAGAAGTTAGGCAGATGATTGGTTTAGTTTCCCCAAATTTCACAATCCAACACTTCAAGACAATAAAACCTGGAACATAAAATCACGAGTCAAATCCTAACATCTTTTTGAAAGTCTTGACTTTAAATTGACAATCTTTTCACCAACTCAGCCAGACAAATATTTAAAAAAATAAAATAAAAATCAGATAATGTAAACATTTTCTAAAATATTTTGTTAAAATGTAAAAACAAGGCTAAAAAAAGAAAAATTCTAAATGCATTAGAATAACGTCTTTGTTAGGTTAAGGTCTTTGTTAGATTAAGGTATTTGTTAGATTAAGGTCTTTGTTAGATTAAGGTCTTTGTTAGATGTGCATACACCGTACTACACTTCATAGTTCTAACTTGCAACATATCTCAATCAGTTGACAAGTTTAAGCTATGGACCAGACTGTAGCCTTACATTTTTTCACTTGCCTAAATCGAGACCATTAATTACAGAAAGCCTCGACACTGACGAGCAACAACGCGACATTGTGGGCAGTTTAGACCAATGGCTCGTTGCCACGTCGTACAGATCTGTGAGGTGGCAACGAGCCATTGGTCCTCACTAAGCACAGGTTGCGACGTTGCAGGTCAGTGTTCAGGCATTGTATAACGAATGGTCTCGCCTAAATCCACTCAACAAATCTAGTTCTGTGCCTTAATGGTTACACTATAATCTTTAATTAACATAATAGATGCATACATTATACGTCTTACTTCAACAATGTACAATATAGATAAGGGAAGTCAATATAACCAAATATTCCCATTTTCAGCTTTGCGTATATTAAAGTAAAAAAACAACAACAGGTAAGTTTGAAAAGCCTGGGAAAAGTTATGGTTACTCAGAAAGCTAGCCAGCACAAAGTGTGGTGCCCAAGCTGACATGTTCCGCATACTGTACATAGGGGCTGTCAGATCGCAAATCGAGTACAGCCTGCCATGCAGGTGTACGCAAGCAAGACGGCCCTCGAATCACTCGACCGTGTACAGGCCGAAGCTCTCAGGTTCATTTGCGGCAACTATAGAACGTGCCCAACTTCCGCTGCAGAACTCATGTCAAACGTGGCTCCTCTAAGCTTGAGAAGAGAGCGCGCCGTGCTAACGGCCCTGGAACGCTACAAAAGGGGCGTACATCCGGACCTACGGTGATAAATGGCATTAGACAAAACATAATTGTTGCGACTACGTTGTAATGGTTACAGATTCCCAGTCCTGCCTCCAAGCCATGACTGGCTTAGGGGGAAAGTCCCAAATGGTGGAAGAGGCATTAGGCGCCGCCAATAACATCCACCTACTTATTGGAGCTGTCATCTTTATGCAGTGGCTGCCCTCGCACTGCGGCGTGAGGGGCAATGCCGTGGCTGACGCTCTAGCTCGAGAAGGAGCACTGGCCTTGACCTACGTACCAACAGGCTACCACACAGTTATACGAGAGTGGGTACATGATGGTTGAAATCCTGGGATGATTCCGAAACTCCCAGGGGAGTCTGGCAGCACATGCGCCACACTAACCGAGAGGACCCGTGATGGAGGCTAAAAAGGTCGGAACAGTCGATAATAGCGCAGTGGCGTTCGGGACACTGCCCCATTGGTGCATTTTTTGCCCGGTTGCGGCCCAATTTTGATGCCCGTTGCCGACATTGCGGTTATCAGTAGAAACGGTGATGTACGTCTTGCAAGAGTGATCGCAGCTCCGTGAGCTGCGTGGAGACGTATCCAGTGGTCAAGTAGTTTTGTATGGAAGCTATGAGGCACTACGCCGCACAGTAGAGTTCCTTACCAGGGCACTACGAGAGACCTAGGTCTCCCTGGCCTGTCACCAATCGGAGTTCATCTGAGGTTACCTAGAGTTATCTTCCTGAACTTGATACTACGCCCCCTCCCCTTTTATTGCAATACCTCTATTCAACTCGTACCTTCGTGGAAAAAAACCTTATGGGTGGATCCTGGACACAGTCTCGAAAAAGGCTCTAACGATTATCATAGAAATTTGACAGTTGATGTATATCATTGGATGAAGAATTACTAGCTCGTTGGCAACACTGTGTAAACTCAGGTTTGACCGTTAAAGTTTCCAAAGTGTTAAAAGAAATAAATTTAAATTTGGCTAGAGAACTAGATCTAGAAAATATTTGCAAGCTTACCTGGAATTTATTTCATTTTTTATTTTTGCATACAAGTCCGGGAAATAACCAATGACAAAATCTTTAGTATTTTTTCTCACATTAACAAGACACGTGTTTGAATTTTGTCTGTTTAGATTTTAGATCCTAATTCAGGACAGGATTTAACTTTTGGAAACAGAAGCTATAGCTTGGATACCCTAAGATTTATTGAGCACTTAACACTGACATAATATTTCATAATAGGCCCAATATCTCAAATGGATTAGGACATTTTCGAAGTCCAAAAAAGGCCGTTTCCAAATTCTAAAACTAGTATGCCGTTCTCTCTATCTCTGTGTGGATATTAGAATGATACGAATAGATTGTCATATAATTGTATCTTACTTGTGATACCTTATGGGATCAGCATTGTCCTCATGCTGCCAATAGCGCTTAAATGCCCTCAGATCAACACCAACTCTATGGCATTTAATACGGTAGCTTGTTACCATTAGAGTTAAGATCTAAATGTCAGCAGAAAGGTTCGGTTAATTTTTTTATATATTCAATAACATCATCTAAAAAAAAAGCAGAGGCATAAAGGAACTATATAAAAGTGTAAATATTCTCGATGTGGTAAACGAATCTCCCTTTAAAACTACCTATACTATATGAAACTTATCTGCCCTTGGTGAGATAATAGTTTATTTTTGCTCGGGGCATGTGTGGAAATTAAAATTTATTTGGCAACCATCAGATTATATTTAAAACTTTGGTGCAATGTATTTGCAGTGGGCGGTAAAGGAGCCGAGGTTTTACGAAATGAGAAGATAGTGTAGAAAAAACAACAACAACCAGATAGACGTTAATTTTGAGGTTATGTTAATATTTTTATTTTTAATGAGATAGTACTTTTCTTGAAATTTCCGTAACACTAGTTGCAATATTTAGTTATCCTAATATGTTACGCAGTTCGTTAATATCAGCAATGGATAGATCCAAATGGAGATAGAGCGTAAAGGAAATGTCCCGGATTGCAGATGTCATACACACCAGAAGCAGAAAGAAGGGTGAAAGTACAACGGCGCCTGGTGATTACAGATGCCCAACCTGCGACCTCAGCTGTGTATCAAGGATTCGCCTCTTTAGTCACACAAGAAGTGGCAGAGGGAATAAGGAACATTCTTGACACGTAAAATACAACATAAAGTGAAAGTGTCATCGTCATGCATATTGCAAAATTTCACGATAAACTAACTATTGTCAAGGACGCTAAATTGAACGACATTTTTCTCCAACTAAATTAAAGAATAGAAATTAATTTCTCAAAAATGTATCTTCTTATCAACTCTATATAATCGTAACCAGGTAGCTGCTTGTTTGTTTTCAAGTCAGTTTTAAATCCTAGAGTGAAAGTATGATACTTCCTCTATATTCATATTAGCATTACAATCCGGCAACGACTGTTGATTTGTTTCAAGACTTTACATTGTGTAGAGGAGTGGTGGCTGAGTAGTAAATCTGACATTAATTGGGGAAAAGTAAAGGTGGTTGGTCGTAATGCTCGCCACGTAACACCCTCGTGAAACGATGGACACAGAAACTGATGACCTTTACACCATCTGACCTATAGACAGCACGATCTTTTACGTTGTTAATTCTGGCAGGAACATCCCCACCTTTTCTATTTTTCAAATTTCCATAAACGGCCCCATTTTAACGACCACCCCCCCCAACATACTTTTAAACCGTGAATTAGTGAATATGTTGCAATGAAATTAAAGTGCCCGTTTTTTTTTTCTCTTTCTCTCTCTCTCTTTCTCGAATCTGCATTTTTGTCAAAGTTTAACCTTTAAGTTCTCCGACATAGAAATTTAGTTGAAATGGAAAGACCCGCTTTATAACGCCCCCTCCCACTGCGACACCCAGACGCACATACGCTTTTGGATAATTTTGACTATCCACCCTTCCCCCTCCGACTGAGCGTATCAACATTTTTGTACACCTGATACATATAAAGGCTAATTATCTAAACTTTCTTTCCTCCACGTATTAAAGTCTCCATTAATAACAAAAGCAATGTCAATGATTCCGAAGATTAAAGAGTACATGATCACGCCACCAAGTTTCGATCTGTACATTTTTCAACATCTAATGCAGACAAGGTCGTTGTCTGCAGGGAGTTTAAGTTTTCTGTAGGTCTTCTACCCCTTTTTTCTACAAGGGGTTTTCCCTGGGCTTAAGGTGCGCCTCACCGTCTTTGTGATAGCCCTTTTAACTGTCTCTTTCAGAGGCCATCTGTTACCAGCTATTTTTCTCCAGTGAGGGCTGAATGGCCCCTAAGTTGAAATCAAGTAATGTTTATCTGAGTTTTAGAAGGAATTATAATAATAATTATAAATATTAATTATAGTAATTATAAATGGCACATGTTTAATACCCAATACCAAAAACGAATACAACAATACACCTTCATTGTAATCCTTCACATCTGCCAGACCTACGCGGAAGTATAAGTCTGTCTTTCAATCGTCCATCCAATTAGGCACCCTAAATAGTGGGCTGGTACGCACGACAAGCGACGATGCCGGGCTATATCTAATCTGATCATAATGATAGCATAGGTGTTACAGCTTTCTTCTACATCTCTATTTCAATAGCTCTCTAGAATTTTCCTTAGTTTCTCTCCAAGTCTAGGTGCCCCTGGGTTCAGCTGTAGTTACATCAAACACTTAACAACTCGATCAAAACACAGACACACTTTATTATACTTCATGGCACATATCACACGCTGGTCTCTCTCTTGTTTAAAAACTAACACACTTCCGGTCATTCACGCATACATTCCAAGTTCCAACTGACATATATCTATTAAAATAGATTATATACACATACCGACATCCATCCGTGACAATAGGTATTTAAAAAAATGGATCAAAAACCGAAATGTTACAATTTAGCGTCGAAAGAATGTCCCAAAATTTGTAATCTCTCATTATCTATAGTCTGTTATAAATGTCTTAAAAGAATATTGACTCAACTGTAATATTTAAAATATTTAAAACTTATATAAAGTGTAATTGTATCAATTAGTTTGGATCAGTCATGTGATTAATATAGTTTTAATAGATCTAGCCTAACAATAATACACGTGTGTGTTTACCAATCGTTTTTATTTGTTTAGCACAATTTCACACTTTTAATTTCTTAATGCGCTATGTTCCTATCAATTGTCTGGGCAAGTTGTGGGGGAAAAGGAGGGTCTGGGAGAGGGAGATATATGGATGAAGGCTACCGGGATAGCTTTTTAACTGTATTTTATAACCAAAAAAATGTACGACTTAAACTCCAACTCTAGGGAAGGGCTTAGGCACTCAAGCCATGACTCTAACCACTGTTTCCAGCTATGTGCTTATTAAAATAGAAGGTTTAATAGACAAACAAAATGAGTACATACCATTAGTTAATTAGCTAATTGGTTAATTTTCTAAATTGATTCTTGTTTAAAGGAACTATTTTGTGCAAAGTTTCAACTTTATCAAAACTTAGGTGTGGGAGAAATATTGTGCGCAAAAATTGTACCATACAGACTGACAGACAGACCGATAGACAGCATAACAAACAAAAGGGTTGATATAAGGTCAATAATAATGTAAGAAAAAGAAAAGTTACTACTTTTTTTTCCATTTATTTTCAATTTGCATTCTCTTTTTTTTCAATCTTCAAATTGTATCTGGCAAACTTGAAATTGTATCTGGCAAACTTGAAATTGTATCTGCAAACTTGAAATTGTATCTGGCAAACTTGAAATCGTATCTGGCAAACTTCAAATTGTATCTGGCAAACTTGAAATTGTATCTGCAAACTTGAAATTGTATCTGGCAAACCTGAAATCGTATCTGGCAAACTTGAAATTGTATCTGTTAAACTTGAAATTGTATCTGGCAAACGTGAATTTGTATCTGCAAACTTGAAACTGTATCTGGCAAACTTGAAACTGTATCTGGCAAACTTGAAACTATATCTGGCAAACTTGAAACTATATCTGGCAAACTTGAAACTGTATCTGGCAAACTTGAAATTGTATCTGGCAAAAGATTGGCTATGAACGATGAAGTCTGGGCTTCATGAGCTATTTATAGACGGTCAATTGTAAATAAAACAGACATTGAATAAATAAACTAATTGAAACTTGACTTTCACTGGTGATAAGATTTTCTCCGAGTCTCCGAATGATTGCTATCTAGTCGAACCTCTGACACCCCCCCAAGCTAAAGAAGGCACAACTCTGAATAACCTCAACTGACCGTTAGGATATATCCCTTGATTAAACTCCCCTTACTTTGGGAGAGAGGGGGGGAAAAGAAGGACAACACAATTTACGATAACTCTTGCCAATTTTCCAAGAGGGGAGAGCATCGAGACAGCGGTCATCAAGGGCTCATAACGAGGCTGGGTCAACCTTGTTAATGCTATCTAATGTTATTGTCCGCCCAGTTGCGCCACATTTATCGAGAAGATGAATTAATCAGTCAAACTAGACCAATGGGTATCGATATCTCACTCAGCTACTATATTCTCTAGCGTCTTGCTTCGACTACAGTCACAGAATCGAGTAGTTATTGAAAGCATAAAGCTACACCAAGTTTATGTATGTTATTGTCGATTGTTACATTTCGTATAAAATGTCTATCATCATGAAATACGTTTTTGTTCCTGATGTTATTGCACGGAGCATTGAACATTCATCCAAAATTCTATAATCAAGTATAGGCCTACACGTTTGCCGATGTGGCATGAGAGTGGTTCTTTGTAAAGCACTGGAAGCCGTCTGCTGAAAATAGTCTTCTGAAAAGTCATAGTCGTTTTCTACTAAAGAATTCTAGTTTTGTCCTCTGTAAAGGTATAGCTGTGGTCCAATGGAGTAGTATGGGGGAAGTTATTTATAGAACAATGATGCATACATACATTTTAAAAAGCAGAAATGGTAAATAAAAAATAAATATGTTTTCTTTCTGTTTAATAAAGTGCATTATTCTTTGTTGTGGTAAGTCTATAAACTGGGACTCGACCCCTTAATAAGGTTGTGACAGAGTGTCGAATGACGTTTGCTGGACATGTTCTCCGACAAAATGAACTACGCATACCAAGAGTTGCGATGAAATGGAGGCCAAATCGAGGAAAGCGCAAACAGGGGCGTCCTCGTATAACTTGGCGCCACACTTTCATGGAGGATCTCAGCGGAGTGGACGCCAGGTGAAACAGAACGGCGCTGGAGAATCTAAGCCTATGTAAGTAAACTAATATAAAGTTTTTGCATTATCCTAATCTTATTTACAATTCCATTCACTTCAATTTAATAAATAACTTCCAGAGACATGGACTGCCCAGTCGGAATACATACAATGAGACATTAGGAACTGTATGTACAGTAGAACGTCGTTTATCCGAACGTTTATTATCCGGAGCGTCAAATATCCGGACCAGTTTTTTTTTTTTTTTTATCAACCACATGTACTGTGATGCACATATACTGTATGAATACGAAAAATAAGTGATTATTTTCCACAATAAAGGTAAAATTGCGACATTTGTCACCTATTTTGCTCGTTCTTCACGCACGTGTCCCGCATGTGATGATTTTCAATATTCGTATAGTGTCCGGTTGCATATACTGCATGGATCGCTTCGGTTTTCGGTTATCCGAACAATCGCGTATCCGAACGGTGTCCGGTCCCAATTGAGTCGGATAAACGACGTTCTACTGTAAAATGAATTTTTTTTTATTGTATTTTCGGTTTCTTTAGTTCCTATTTTTTTTAAGAGAAGGTTGTAAGTAACTAAGTGATCTAACAATACGTTACGTTATCAATCGTTACACCCATTCAGTTTGTCTAGTACTCTAGTACTCTGTTAGATCTGTTCAAACAATTTATTATCTGAAAATCGCAACAAAAAAAAAATTCTTTGTTTTACCAATATTAACTTGATTAGCATTTCCTTTCAAAACAATCTCAACTCCTACTATTATGCTGGATATAATCACAATTTTGTGGCTTGTACAATTATTTCAAGTGTTCTGTTGTGACTCTAGAGACTCTAACAGGTTTCGTCGATGTCTTAAGGCCGTGATACAAATGTTAAAAAATTAAAGGAATTGTTCTCATAAGCAAAATTCTTCTCTCAAGTTTTCAGAGGCGTCACCTAGAGCTTAAGTGAAAAAGAAAGGGGTGAGGTAGAAACATCAAGCTGCAAGATACTGGCAGTTTTTTTTTTAAATTATCCTTCAAATTTAAAAACGTCTCAGACTTCCTCATAACCGAGTATTGGGGTGTGGGCCCTTTAGACAACCTCCCCTACCAGCCGCCCCTGCATGTTCGCCTCAACGGAGCCTAGAATTGTGTACATTATCTCCCGTTCTCTCAGACACGCGCCTCTCAGGTTGAAATCTCAACTGGAATATTTACCAACTAATCCAATAGTATTGTACAGAAATAGGTCAAGCCCCTGCCTGACGTCACAATAGCCCTGCGCGCACCATCAAAGCGAAGATCTTAACTTATTATTGGTAAACAGTCCAACTGTTCACTCTGCGAAGTTTTATCCTCTTTTAAAAAAAAAACAACTTGACCTGAATGGAACGAGAGAGAGAGAGAGAGAGAAAGAGAGGGAGAGAGAGAGAAAAGAAGAAGAACTGGAATTTGAAGCTTATGCTTCGGCAAAATAAAATAAGACGGTCTTGGTCTATCGTCTAAATACTCTAGACTACACGTGCCACCCATAGCGAAGTTTCCAGAAGAAAAGAGACCTGACGTTTGGGCCAAGTGAGATGTACACAAGATAAGCACAAACAGCTTCAATACCTTTGGAGATCTACGTCAAATAGCGCGGCCAGTGATTTTTTTGAACCAGAAACATTAAACTGATCTTATGGAGAAATACATACTTGTATATTCACATTTAAAAGGACTCAACTATCCAATGAAATTTGATTTTGAGGTTTCAAATGTAGAAATATTTCATTTGAAGGTGTCGCGGGTAGATAAATTAGATGTTTCTTTTCTATTCCTAATCCTTGAGGGTTGATGAAGATCTCGCCGTATTGTGTAGATAGTTTGCTTCCGTCCAACTATCTAGTTTTTCCAAATAGTGGGCTAAACGTATGACATGTATAGTTATATATCAAATAGTGGGCTAAACTGATGACATGTAGAGTTATATATCAAATAGTGGGCTAAACTGATGACATGTAGAGTTATATATCAAATAGTGGGCTAAACTGATGACATTTGTAGAGTTATATATCAAATAGTGGGCTAAACTGATGACATGTAGAGTTATATATCAAATAGTGGGCTAAACTGATGACATGTAGAGTTATATATAAAATAGTGGGCTAAACTGATGACATGAAGAGTTATATATCAAATAGTGGGCTAAACTGATGACATGTAGAGTTATATATCAAAAAGTGGGCTAAACTGATGACATTTGTAGAGTTATATATCAAATAGTGGGCTAAACTGATGACATGTATAGTTATATATCAAATAGTGGGCTAAACTGATGACATGTAGAGTTATATATCAAATAGTGGGCTAAACTGATGACATTTGTAGAGTTATATATCAAATAGTGGGCTAAACGTATGACATGTATAGTTATATATCAAATAGTGGGCTAAACTGATGACATGTAGAGTTATATATCAAATAGTGGGCTAAACTGATGACATGTAGAGTTATATATCAAATAGTGGGCTAAACTGATGACATTTGTAGAGTTATATATCAAATAATGGGCTAAACTGATGACATGTAGAGTTATATATCAAATAGTGGGCTAAACTGATGACATTTGTAGAGTTATATATCAAATAGTGGAGTAAACTGATGACATGTATAGTTATATATCAAATAGTGGGCTAAACTGATGACATGTATAGTTATATATCAAATAGTGGGCTAAACTGATGACATTTGTAGAGTTATATATCAAATAGTGGGCTAAACTGATGACATGTATAGTTATATATTAAATAGTGGGCTAAACTGATGACATGTAGAGTTATATATCAAAAAGTGGGCTAAACTGATGACATTTGTAGAGTTATATATCAAATAGTGGGCTAAACTGATGACATGTAGAGTTATATATCAAATAGTGGGCTAAACTGATGACATGTAGAGTTATATATCAAATAGTGGGCTAAACTGATGACATTTGTAGAGTTATATATCAAATAGTGGGCTAAACTGATGACATGTAGAGTTATATATCAAATAGTGGGCTAAACTGATGACATTTGTAGAGTTATATATCAAATAGTGGGCTAAACTGATGACATGTATAGTTATATATCAAATAGTGGGCTAAACTGATGACATGTATAGTTATATATCAAATAGTGGGCTAAACTGATGACATGTAGAGTTAAATATCAAATAGTGGGCTAAACTGATGACATGTAGAGTTAAATATCAAATAGTGGGCTAAACTGATGACATTTGTAGAGTTATATATCAAATAGTGGGCTAAACTGATGACATGTATAGTTATATATCAAATAGTGGGCTAAACTGATGACATGTAGAGTTATATATCAAATAGTGGGCTAAACTGATGACATGTATAGTTATATATCAAATAGTGGGCTAAACTGATGACATGTATAGTTATATATCAAATAGTGGGCTAAACTAATGACATTTGTAGAGTTATATATCAAATAGTGGGCTAAACTGATGACATTTGTAGAGTTATATATCAAATAGTGGGCTAAACCGATGACATGTAGAGTTATATATCAAATAGTGGGCTAAACCGATGACATGTAGAGTTATATATCAAATAGTGGGCTAAACTGATTACATTTGTAGAGTTATATATCAAATAGTGGGCTAAACTGATGACATTTGTAGAGTTATGTATCAAATAGTGGGATAAATTGATGACATGTAGAGTTATATTTATCAAATAGTGGGCTAAACTGATCACATGTAGAGTTATATATCAAATAGTGGGCTAGACTGATGACATTTGTAGAGTTATATATCAAATAGTGGGCTTAACTGATGACATTTGTAGAGTTATATATCAAATAGTGGGCTAAACTGATGACGTTTGTAGAGTTATATATCAAATAGTGGGCTAAACTGATGACATGTAGAGTTATATATCAAATAGTGGGCTAAACTGATGACATTTGTAGAGTTATATATATGAAAAAGTGGGCTAAACTGATCACATTTGTAGAGTTATATATGAAATAGTGGGCTAAACTGATGACATGTAGAGTTATATATCAAATAGTGGGCATAACTGATGACATTTGTAGAGTTATATATCAAATAGTGGGCTAAACTGATGACATTTGTAGAATTATATATCAAATAGTGGGCTAAACTGATGACATGTAGAGTTATATATCAAATAGTGGGCTAAACTGATGACATGTAGAGTTATATATCAAATAGTGGGCTAAACTGATGACATGTAGAGTTATATATCAAATAGTGGGCTAAACTGATGACATTTGTAGAGTTATATATCAAATAGTGGGCTAAACTGATGACATTTGTAGAGTTATATATCAAATAGTGGGCTAAACTGATGACATGTAGAATTATATATCAAATAGTGGGCTAAACTGATGACATTTGTAGAGTTATATATCAAATAGTGGGCTAAACTGATGACATGTAGAGTTATATATCAAATAGTGGGCTAAACTGATGACATTTGTAGAGTTATATATAAAATAGTGGGCTAAACTGATGACATGTAGAGTTTTATATCAAATAGTGGGCTAAACTGATGACATGTAGAGTTATATATCAAATAGTGGGCTAAACTGATGACATGTAGAGTTATATATCAATTAGTGGGCTAAACTGATGACATGTATAGTTATATATCAAACAGTGGGCTAAACTGATGACATGTAGAGTTAAATATCAAATAGTGGGCTAAACTGATGACATGTGTAGAGTTATATATCAAATAGTGGGCTAAACTGATGACATGTATAGTTATATATCAAATAGTGGGCTAAACTGATGACATTTGTAGAGTTATATATCAAATAGTGGGCTAAACTGATGACATGTAGAGTTATATATCAAATAGTGGGCTAAACTGATGACATTTGTAGAGTTATATATCAAATAGTGGACTAAACTGATGACATTTGTAGAGTTATATATCAAATAGTGGGCTAAACTGATGACATTTGTAGAGTTATATATCAAATAGTGGGCTAAACTGATGACATTTGTAGAGTTATATATCAAATAGTGGGCTAAACTGATGACATTTGTAGAGTTATATATCAAATAGTGGGCTAAACTGATGACTTTTTTAGAGTTATATATCAAATAGTGGGCTAAACTGATGACATGTAGAGTTATATATCAAATAGTGGGCTAAACTGATGACATTTGTAGAGTTATATATCAAATAGTGGGCTAAACTGATGACATTTGTAGAGTTATATATCAAATAGTGGGCTAAACTGATGACATGTAGAGTTATATATCAAATAGTGGGCTAAACTGGACATGTAGAGTTATATATCAAATAGTGGGCTAAACTGATGACATTTGTAGAGTTATATATCAAATAGTGGGCTAAACTGATGACATGTATAGTTATATATATAAAATAGTGGGCTAAACTGATGACATGTAGAGTTATATATCAAATAGTGGGCTAAACTGATGACATGTATAGTTATATATCAAATAGTGGGCTAAACTGATGACATGTATAGTTATATATCAAATAGTGGGCTAAACTGAGGACATGTATAGTTATATATCAAAAAGTATGCTAAACTAATGACATTTGTAGAGTTATATATAAATAGTGGGCTAAACTGACGACATTTGTAGAGTTATATATCAAATAGTGGGCTAAACTGATGACATGTAGAGTTATATATCAGAATGCACTGGTTGGAGGAGACATGATCACTCCAGGAGATGCACAATAGTGGAAGCTATTTAATCCATGTACTGCTTTTGAAATAGCTAGACAGATTATGCCTTATTATGACTAACAATGTGCACATATTTGGCATCTTCTTTTCAGTGGTACCCAACAGTGCTTTTAAATCGCTGGAAGATCGAGTATATATGCACAGTAGATCCGCAGGAAAGCAATTTAACCTGACACGCCTTAAATCCAAAACGAAGAGACGACGTATCTTAATTAGGGAACTTCTGTTCGCCGAAGATGCCGCACTCATATCTCACTCACAAGAAGGATTGCAGAGTCTTGTGAATGCTCCGGCAGCATCTTGTCAAGAGTTTAGCCTTACAATAAGCCTCTCCAAGACCGAAATCCTGGCACAAGATGTAGCAGAAATACCAGCGATACGTATTGAAAATCACACACTTACAGTGGTACAGGAATTCACATTTTTGGGAACAACAATAGCCAGCAACCTAAAGTTAGACACTCAGCTGACAAAAAGAATAGGAAAGGCTTCTGCAGCAATGTCAAAACTCTCCAAGCGCGTGGGGGAAAATACCAAATTGACTACCACAACCAAAATCCTATTCTACAATGCCTGCGTTCTGAGCACACTTCTTTATGGCAGTGAGTGCTGGGCAACTTACATGCGTCAAGAACACAGATTAAGTAGCTGCCTGCGGCGAATAATGTGCATCTCCTGGAGGTATCGTGTCTCCAGCCAGGGCGTTCTGAAATATGCACAGCATCTATGATCTTCTTCCACAGAGAGGACTACGCTGGTTCGGTCATGTCACTCGCATGCCAGATGGAGGAATCCCTAAGGACATCATATGCGCTGAGCTTGCATAGGGAGTCAGACACAAGGGCCGCCCAAGACTAGCCTACAGGGATGTCTGCAAGCCAGACATTGGAGCCACAGACATCGACCAAAGTATGTGGGAGTGGATAGCCCAAGACCGGACAGCATGGAGACAGGCTGTACGTGCTGGTACGAGCTTCGCCGAATGCAAAAGAAACATCAGTCAAGAGAAAGAAAAATAAAACTGCCCTGTCAGCTAGCCCTAGGACAGATGCATATACATGCACGAACTGTGTCAAACTAGGCCGCTCCAGACAGAATTGGCTTTATTAGTCACACCAGATTCTGCCCCGACTCACCTGAGCGCATCCAATGTCTTTCGAGACATTAGGAGTCCTCTACTGCTATCAAAATAGCTAACAAAATATGTGTTTGTGTGTTTGCTGTGTCACGTATGTATGCAAGATTTATTTATTATTATAATGACGTATTATTCAGATTAAGAAAGCTTCTAGTATTTTGAATATTGTCACAATGACTAAAAAGATGTTATGATTTTTTTGGAGGTGAATGGAGTGAATAATAAATAGAGTATTCGTTTTCTTATGCCATATTTTAACAATTTAAAAACCATTAGCTATCTTATTCGATATGAGTCTGTCAAAGCAAAGCGATTTCAGTCAAGTAAAGTTTTAATCTACACACTGCTTATTTGATGGATGTCATTTTCTATTAGAATAAAAATTGCTATGTAGAAAAATATATTCGTAACTTTTTTTTTCGAAACAAGCCTAACTATGTTGAGATGTTGTAGACATTTTTATATTGATGGAGCAGCTATAGTGAACACATGCATTTAACTACACAATTAAGACACCCCTGCCCCCCCCTCGCATCCAACGCCCCCACCAATCTGAGACGCAATGCCTCAGACAAAAAACTTTTTGTTCCTTGATGATACGTTTGTGTGTGTGTGTGTTCAACATTCCCATAGTTCAACATTCCCATAGTTCAACATTCCCACAGTACAATTAGGAATCTCTCTCCCCCTTCCCCATTAACGTTTAGTCTGTAATCAACTTAAATCAGGTAATTAGAACCTTCAGAAGTCTAAATATAAATCTGTGTTTAGCTTGCAAACCAAGAGATGTTGAACATTTATTTCTACTTTTACCTGTGTCCCAAGTCTAGAACACAGACAAGTCCTTTGAACGTGAACCAAACTCTGCAACCCCACACACCCACACACACATTTAAAAAAAAAAACTGCTATGACTAAAACATCATTTATCTTCGAACTATTTTTAGACAAAGTGTCGCTCTTCTTTTAAACTGGCCAAGTAATTCGAACGTTTTTGAGCCAAAATAGAAGAAGGAGATTTTCTTTGGCTTCTTTTTTTGTGTTGGTGTGTGTGTGTGTGTTTACTCCGTTGTTTAAACAGGTCTTTCAATGTTTTTAAAATACGCAGTGATTTGAATTGGTGTGTCTGAGAGTTAGACTAATGTTAGTGCGTATTGTTTTTACTATTTTAATTACCGTCTGCTGGAGAAATGAGTCACTAAGAGTTCAGTTTAAAATCGAGAGTAAAGTTTGCCTTTAAGATCACGTGGTCCATTAGCTGTACCTATGACTCGTGAACGAGGTTCACTTGCTCAAACACAGTTTTGAATAGCGCAACAGTAGAAGGAAATATAAAAACAACAAACTACTCGCTGGAACATTCAGGCACAAATATATAACTGCATATTGAATAGAGTTATTCCTTTGTTTCGTTCATAAAAATAGGGGTTAAACTACTTCCGGAACAAAGGTGGCTAAACTTTTTCCCGTTTGAATCCAGTTGGATTACTAAAAATATTACTTAATGCGTTCTCCTGTCTGTTTGTACACGAGGACAGACATGGGTTTTCTAAAAAAAGGTTTTAGAAGGAGCATATACATAGAGAGAGATAGATAGATAGATAGATAGATAGGTAGATAAGAAAATATAGATATAGATACATATATAGATATAGATATTGTATTAACATTAAGGCTTGTCTTCGAGTCTGAGATTAATGAGGAATGCAGTGTTTCCCGTGGCTACACAACCCCAGCTGTGACCTACAGTAATATATTGTACTAGTCGACCGGCGGCGAAGTATACGCCGCTATTTCGCAGGGCCGGTCTTAGGCCACTGCAACCTATGCGACTGCAGTGGGTCCCGCACTATCATAGGACCCACGCTAATTGTAAGTGTATTAATTATTAAATTAAACAATTTTATAACTTTTATAACAGATGTCCCGCGGCCTCCTGTCGATTTACCAGGAGCTCCTGGAAATCTCCTAAAATTACAAAATATACGAAAAAGTCCTGGAAATATCATAAAAATCTCCTAAAATATATAGACAAAAATTGTCACTTTGGGGTGTCATTCAATATGGAAAACGCGAATCTTACGCGCGATAAAAAGAAGGCATTATGCAATACCCGTAATTGTGGAATCTAGTGAAAGAAGCTTCTCGCGCCTCAAACTTATGAAGAATTACTTGAGGTCAACAATTCTCGTAGATAGATTGAAACATTTGGTAATTCTTGCTATTGAGCCCCGCGAAATCCGTTAAGTCCGGCCCTGCTATTAAGTGGCGGGTGAACATAGGATAGATTACTTGTTCTCTTTGCATGACTTCTTGGTCACAATGGTTAAGTCCCGATCTGCTATTTAGTGACGGATGAATACTACTTGTTCTTCCCCACTCTTTTTTTTCATGTCTAAAAATTACGTGAGGTAACTCTAGTCCGTCCGACTTGCAGAAATTAAAGAGTGATCTTTCCATTACTTGGTGTCCAATCTCTTGGGCCATGAAGAGAATTATATATATATAAAAGATTGTATTATATAGCTAACAAGTGATTTAATAAAATGTTTTTAAAAATTAATTCCCATTTTATGAAGCGAATTTCTGTTTTGTTTCTTTATTTTTGAAACAGTCTTTTTAGTGTTAGAGAGAGATATAGGACCAATTTTATTGTAAGATTATATTTATTTTGAAAAAAAATTATGACGATCAAACTTGATTTTTCACTGGGTGACCAATTATCTAGTTTATTTTTTTTCCAAAGATATACATAAACTATGTACTTTCTAAGAAAATCGTAATGCAGTTTTTGAAACAGTTGTCCAACTTCCAGTCTCCTTCCAGCTTCCACAGTTGAAGAGAATGCAAGCTTATATTAGTGAAAGTAAAAAGGTAAGTATCTCTTTCAGTCCTCGTGACATGGAGTGTGATAAATTTTATAAGCCCAAAGAAACATATAAATTAGTAATAGGAATGGTTAAGAAAAATAAAATAGGTCAAGGTAATTAATGATGACTAATAAAATTAGGTGAAAGGTCAACAATGATATATAGTCCAGGAGGTCTAAACAATAGTGTAAGCTATCACGTAATACTAATACTAGAACATTCTAAGGAAATATTTAATCTCTCACATCTGCCGTAGCTAAAAGTCGGACTCAATGCAAATAACTGATTATATATTTCATTGTGGTACATAGCGGAATAAGAATACTACACAACTCTGAGATCACTGTGCAATCTGCATGGCATAGGCTTATAAAACTAATCCGTTATTTAATTCATTGCAATCGGACTTGAGACAAGGGCTCATAATTTAAATCATGTTGAAGTGTAGAGTTTATTGTTGGTTTACAGAAATTATATTTTAAAAGTATTATCTCTCCATTTTTCTTAGTTACTCCCCCTTTCACTTATTTCTTTGGTCTTGTTTCTGTTGCTCTCCCTTTCTCTTCTTTCTTCAATCTTAGTTTATTAACACACACACGTGAATACATTGAAAGATGTGAAATCAAAGAGAGTCTCATTTCTAGTAAAGCTGGTTTCTTTGCAATTCATTATTTTCCTAATTAATATTAATACCATTCTGTTCAATTCTACTTAGTTCATTTCCTTCTTGATTTGCCTATGTCAATGAACTTAGAGCCATGTCAGCATAATGTCTTTTAACAATACATCTTTTAGGCGTGTGTGTGTGTGTGTGTGTGCTAGTGATGTACGTTGTGATTGGTTGATAGGGTGTCTGTATGTGTGTGTTTGTGTTGAAGGTTTTGATTGGTTGATAGGGTGTCTGTATGTGTGTGTTTGTGTTGAAGGTTTTGATTGGTTGATAGGGTGTCTGTATGTGTGTGTTTGTGTTGAAGGTTTTGATTGGTTGATAGGGTGTCTATATGTGTGTGTTTGTGTTGAAGGTTTTGATTGGTTGATAGGGTGTCTGTATGTGTGTGTTTGTGTTGAAGGTTTTGATTGGTTGATAGGGTGTCTATATGTGTGTGTTTGTGTTGAAGGTTTTGATTGGTTGATAGGGTGTCTGTATGTGTGTGTTTGTGTTGAAGGTTTTGATTGGTTGATAGGGTGTCTGTATGTGTGTGTTTGTGTTGAAGGTTTTGATTGGTTGATAGGGTGTCTGTATGTGTGTGTTTGTGTTGAAGGTTTTGATTGGTTGATAGGGTGTCTGTATGTGTGTGTTTGTGTTGAAGGTTTTGATTGGTTAATAGGGTGTCTGTATGTGTGTCTTTGTGTTGAAGGTTTTGATTGGTTGATAGGGTGTCTGTATGTGTGTGTTTGTGTTGAAGATTTTGATTGGTTAATAGGGTGTCTGTATGTGTGTGTTTGTGTTGAAGGTTTTGATTGGTTGATAGGGTGGCTGTATGTGTGTGTTTGTGTTAAAGATTTTGATTGGTTGATAGGGTGTCTGTATGCGCGTGTTTGTGTTGAATGTTTTGATTGATTAATAGGGTGTCTGTATCCCTGTGTTTGTGTTGAAGGTTTTGATTGGTTGATAGGGTGTCTGTATGCGTGTGTTTGTGTTGAAGGTTTTTATTAGTTGATATAATGTCTGTATGTGTGTGTTTGTGTTGAAGGTTTTGATTGGTTGATAGGGTGTCTGTATGTGTGTGTTTGTGTTGAAGGTTTTGATTGGTTGATAGGGTGTCTGTATGTGTGTGTTTGTGTTGAAGGTTTTGATTGGTTAATAGGGTGTCTGTATGTGTGTGTTTGTGTTGAAGGTTTTGATTGGTTGATAGGGTGTCTGTATGTGTGTGTTTGTGTTGAAGATTTTGATTGGTTGATAGGGTGGCTGTATGTGTGTGTTTGTGTTGAAGGTTTTGATTGGTTGATAGGGTGTCTGTATGTGTGTGTTTGTGTTGAAGATTTTGATTGGTTGATAGGGTGTCTGTATGTGTGTGTTTGTGTTGAAGGTTTTGATTGGTTGATAGGGTGTCTGTATGTGTGTGTTTGTGTTGAAGGTTTTGATTGGTTGATAAGGTGGCTTTATGTGTGTGTTTGTGTTAAAGATTTTGATTGGTTGATAGGGTGTCTGTATGCGCGTGTTTGTGTTGAATGTTTTGATTGATTAATAGGGTGTCTGTATGCCTGTGTTTGTGTTGAAGGTTTTGATTGGTTGATAGGGTGTCTGTATGTGTGTGTTTGTGTTGAAGGTTTTGATTGGTTAATAGGGTGTCTGTATGTGTGTCTTTGTGTTGAAGGTTTTGATTGGTTGATAGGGTGTCTGTATGTGTGTGTTTGTGTTGAAGATTTTGATTGGTTAATAGGGTGTCTGTATGTGTGTGTTTGTGTTGAAGGTTTTGATTGGTTGATAGGGTGGCTGTATGTGTGTGTTTGTGTTAAAGATTTTGATTGGTTGATAGGGTGTCTGTATGCGCGTGTTTGTGTTGAATGTTTTGATTGATTAATAGGGTGTCTGTATGCCTGTGTTTGTGTTGAAGGTTTTGATTGGTTGATAGGGTGTCTGTATGCGTGTGTTTGTGTTGAAGGTTTTTATTAGTTGATATAATGTCTGTATGTGTGTGTTTGTGTTGAAGGTTTTGATTGGTTGATAGGGTGTCTGTATGTGTGTGTTTGTGTTGAAGGTTTTGATTGGTTGATAGGGTGTCTGTATGTGTGTGTTTGTGTTGAAGGTTTTGATTGGTTAATAGGGTGTCTGTATGTGTGTGTTTGTGTTGAAGGTTTTGATTGGTTGATAGGGTGTCTGTATGTGTGTGTTTGTGTTGAAGATTTTGATTGGTTGATAGGGTGGCTGTATGTGTGTGTTTGTGTTGAAGGTTTTGATTGGTTGATAGGGTGTCTGTATGTGTGTGTTTGTGTTGAAGATTTTGATTGGTTGATAGGGTGTCTGTATGTGTGTGTTTGTGTTGAAGGTTTTGATTGGTTGATAGGGTGTCTGTATGTGTGTGTTTGTGTTGAAGGTTTTGATTGGTTGATAAGGTGGCTTTATGTGTGTGTTTGTGTTAAAGATTTTGATTGGTTGATAGGGTGTCTGTATGCGCGTGTTTGTGTTGAATGTTTTGATTGATTAATAGGGTGTCTGTATGCCTGTGTTTGTGTTGAAGGTTTTGATTGGTTGATAGGGTGTCTGTATGCGTGTGTTTGTGTTGAAGGTTTTGATTGATTAATAGGGTGTCTGTATGCCTGTGTTTGTGTTGAAGGTTTTTATTAGTTGATATAATGTCTGTATGTGTGTGTTTGTGTTGAAGGTTTTGATTGGTTGATAGGGTGTCTGTATGTGTGTGTTTGTGTTGAAGGTTTTGATTGGTTAATAGGGTGTCTGTATGTGTGTGTTTGTGTTGAAGGTTTTGATTGGTTGATAGGGTGTCTGTATGTGTGTGTTTGTGTTGAAGATTTTGATTGGTTGATAGGGTGGCTGTATGTGTGTGTTTGTGTTGAAGGTTTTGATTGGTTGATAGGGTGTCTGTATGTGTGTATTTGTGTTGAAGGTTTTGATTGGTTGATAGGGTGTCTGTATGTGTGTGTTTGTGTTGAAGGTTTTGATTGGTTAATAGGGTGTCTGTATGTGTGTGTTTGTGTTGAAGGTTTTGATTGGTTGATAGGGTGTCTGTATGTGTGTGTTTGTGTTGAAGATTTTGATTGGTTGATAAGGTGGCTGTATGTGTGTGTTTGTGTTGAAGGTTTTGATTGGTTGATAGGGTGTCTGTATGTGTGTGTTTGTGTTGAAGGTTTTGATTGGTTGATAGGGTGTCTGTATGTGTGTGTTTGTGTTGAAGATTTTGATTGGTTGATAGGGTGTCTGTATGTGTGTGTTTGTGTTGAAGGTTTTGATTGGTTGATAAGGTGGCTTTATGTGTGTGTTTGTGTTGAAGATTTTGATTGGTTGATAGGGTGTCTGTAAGCGCGTGTTTGTGTTGAATGTTTTGATTGATTAATAGGGTGTCTGTATGCCTGTGTTTGTGTTGAAGGTTTTGATTGGTTGATAGGGTGTCTATGCGTGTGTTTGTGTTGAAGGTTTTGATTAATTAATAGGGTGTCTGTATGCCTGTGTTTGTGTTGAAGGTTTTGATTGGTTGATAGGGTGTCTGTAGGCGTGTGTTTGTGTTGAAGGTTTTTATTAGTTGATAGAATGTCTGTATGTGTGTGTGTGGGTGAATAATAAAAAAAAGGTCTTCGAGCCCTAAGGTAAAGGAAAAGTGCAGTACCTCACGTGTCTAAACAGCCTAGATGTGATCTAGCAGTGATCTACATTCTTTGCCACAACCAGTTGTGTCGTCATCCTAGAAACAGATGATCTTACATATAATATATAAACAATGAACTCTGCCAAAAGTAGGACCACGGGCAACATGGCTACTGAAAGTTGGACAGAGAGCCCTCTGAGACAGTTACATCATTAACTACAGCCTGAACCATTAATGACTTGCGAATGCGTGTACACCGATAGAATCTTGAGAACCTATGAAGCTACTAGGCTCACTAACGCGTAACATCAAACGATAGAGTAAACCGTTGGGTGTCACATTGCAATGCTGAAGGTCTATGGGTCCACCATTTTGTTAAAGTAAACCTTTCACAAGCAAGTGGTTTCTAGGTATTGGAAGCATTGACGCCCAGTCTTAGGGTTATGGGTACGTGGCATTACATGAATGTGTTGAAGGACTTTCCTTCTTGAAGGTCATAGGACAATTGTACCAAACTCTACTACATCTTAGCATATTTCTATTGGACGACGACTTTGTCTTTATTAGTTGTGGCGAAATATGTAGGTCACAACTGGGTGTGCGTGGTCATGTGTAATACAATACTCTTCTCCATTGTCGGAAACGAAGACAATGCCTTCATTAAAATTTCAAACTAACAGAGTATAATCGCCTAAGTCTCTAGACATGGCTTATCCCCCTTAGATTAGTTAATTAATTCATTAAGATTAATTGATGAACTAATTAATGGATGTTTTGATTGGTTCGCGTGTTGTCATCGAGCATGAACGTATGTGCAAATTTTGTTCACGCTATGACGAGTGTAAGTGGTCGAGAGATCGATTGAAGAAACATTCAGAGTTAATATAAGCGTCGCAATAATATGTGTTAGTTTGATCCGAGTATGATATACACACATAACCTTATATACAGGGGCGGACTGAGTGTCAAAATCGGTCCGGGCATTTCTATGCAATTCGACCCACAATTTCTATATCATATGATGGGCATCCATTTCTAGGTCTACCTGTCCTCCAAGTCATTGTGTCAAGTTTGATAATGTATTAATATGCATGTATACAGTGAACTCTACATCTTTATTAGAAATATAGGCCTTATGTTACTTTTTAATCGCTTAGTATGTAGGCCCTAAAAGGATGAAGCCTACTAGTAGCACTGTCTACGAATGAAGGCTGTTACATTATTTCGGAAAATAAGTTACATTAAAATGCTATGACACTGTAGACACTTTAGAGTCTGTGAAAGATTTGTTTTTAAACACGACGCTCTGATGACCTTTTTATAGGAGAATATTATGAGCTCTAAAGGCCCATTTGGGTACCGGCCCACCGGGCATTTGCCCAAATGCCCATATGGCCAGTACGCCCCTGCTTGTATAAGTACATAAGTATATAAGTATAGTATATAAGATATAAATTAGTCATAAAATTCTAAACTGTTAAACTTTTTACTATTCCACAACAGAAGTGAAAATTGTGTCGGTTTTGGGCCTGCGCCGTAAATTTATCAGTTTTGCGTCTAAAGAGAGATAGAGAACCCCCATGCACTAAATCAATATTCTACCATTTAAAAGAAAAACAACATTACTCTTGTTTTACTTTTAAAATATAAATAAATAAATAAACTAACAAGAAAAGTATATAAAAAAAAAAGCTTATCTAAAGGGGGAGAACTCCGTCCTTAAAACTATATCTACCAATAATGTACAAGTTATTTTCCATATCCGATATCGAAGAAAATATTTAATTACCAAAAATTAACTGACAAATTGAGTATTTTTGTTTATTGATTCATGTTTTGTTAGGTGCAATAAAAGTACTAACTGAAAGGGAAAATGCGTGAAGGAGAAATAGCGTTGGCAATTATTTAAGGGGACTAAACCCAACACCTTTAGCCATATATGTGACTAATGAAGTATTAGTTTCCCTTGTTGCTATTTCACAAAATAATGAATTACCAGTAATTAATTGTCTAATTTGTTACTTTTTAAAATCGATTCCTGTCTTGTCTATACCAATGAATAATTGTGCTAATTTTAAACTTGATCAGAGAATGGGTGTAGGAGAAATAACATGTAAACACTTTTTACCAGACAGACAGACAGAGTGAGTTGATAGAAGCTTGAAATAAAAATTTTAAGTTTAAAAAGTTACATTTTATCTCTTCAGCGTTTGCAATTATTTCTCAGACAAAGCCGTAAAAAGAACATAAAAAAAAAACAAAACAGTTTGTTCAAGAATTCTTTCAGGAAAATCAATGTTAATTTAGAAATAAATGTAAGATAAAAGATGCCAACTGTAATTCAATGAATCCTAAAAACATTTCTTAGGTCGGCTAAAAAAGAAACAAAAGCTGTTTTCAATTTACAAATAATTACGCTGAACGCTGTCTCTAACTTAAGAAGTATTTACCTAAATGTAAAACGACAATGGATAAAATCAACATTGATTTCACGCGGAAATATTCTAATTGCGAATTGTTGTTTGCAGTGGGTTTCTCTTCTCATCCGACTGTTTGCTTCGGCTTTACGTATGAGTTCTTTCATTCAGCGGAACAGTTCCGCTACATCCAAGACTTCTGTTGCATCATTGACTAAGGACAGGCATCGTACAACACAGACGTCGCTTTGTGATTCAATCTCAACGTAGCTGTTTTTAAAGTAATACCTGGTAAGGTTTCCTAGTTACCACAGCTTCCCCTTCCATGTTTCCATGACTACATACAAACAGAGATCGTAGATTGTGAAGACTGAAAAATGTTGGCGGTAAACGTCAAATTTAAAAACGTGTTAACAATAGCTGTTAGTTTTCTCCAGAGAAGTTGAACTATTTTTATCTACAATTTCATTCACTTGATGGACTTTGTAAGTTTTCACCTCACCCAAAACGTAATGTTGAGATACAATTATACTTTTTTTTTAGATACAATAAAAAAAAAACTCTCAATCTTAATCAATTGTGTTTATAGATTAAATCTACATTTTGTGTCATGTATTACATATGTATAGACGGTAAATGTAAGGTGTTTATATTGAAATATGAGAAAGTAGTGAACTGAATGCAGGGGACACTAAAGTGACGAAGAGAAGTGACATGTATAGAGATGCACTACAAATAATCTAATCCTGTACATGTTGTGTTTTCAAAAGGTATGCGATTCATTAAGCCGATGATGGGTTTCCTTAGGCGTACCGGTAAACTCAAACGACGGACGAGTTCAGTGTTTCCTGCTCGAATCAAGGCGTAAAATGTAGCGTTGAACCTCAAACGTGTGCGCAAGCTTTGCAGCACAGTTCAATTTAACAAAAGTACATCTAAAGTCCTCGACACTCAACGGTCATCTCTTCAACAGTTGGTGTTAATATGGCCCACCCAGGGTGACACTGGTGAAATCGCGGTAGGAGATTACACAACAGCTATCACGTGGGGCGATGCATGATTCCCCCCCCCCTTCTTATTTTTTTTTTCCGCTTGTAAAGCCTGTTCACAAGTGTCTAGGAGTAGTACTCTTTAAATACTTGAACTAACGAGACAGCACCAGAAGTCTGTGTCTTTACGACATTAGCACGAATTATCAGACAAGCACTTAGAAGTGATTGTAGACTTTGAATGATCTGGCACCATAGGATACCTAGGGCTTACCTGATATTCAAGGTCAAGGTGGATCAAAAACACGTTCCACAGAGTTGACCAAAGACGTAAACACAATATAAAAGTGTTTTTCTATTTACGTGTATTTCACAAATGACAAATGTTACATTAAACAAGGTTACAAAGACAGTTTGTGTGGAATCACAAACTCAAAATCGGCCCCCG